>JBBDHG010000224.1:857500-1420000 GCA_037951165.1 Lophius americanus | reverse complement strand
TTAGCTAGCAGTCCACAACGTCAACAACATTATCTGAGGTAACACTAACAGGAGAAATTCTCCATCACATGATTCATCCTGACAATCAAGAGCCCTAACATTGTCAGAGGCCTTCACCTGTGGTCTTCTCCCATGGACAGAGACCTTCACCTGTGGTCTTCTCCCATGGTCTGAGACCTTCACCTGTGGTCTTCTCCCATGGACAGAGACCTTTACCTCACCAGCGGTCTTTTTCCATGGTCAGATACCTTTACCATTGGTCTACATCTGTGGACAGAGCCCCTCACCTGTGTCTACCTCCATGGTCAGGGACCTTCATTAGTAGTCCTCAACCATGTGCAGCAACTTTCACCAGTGTCTGGACCTTCTTCAAAGGACAGAAATCTTCAACAGTGGTCCTCATCCATGGTCAAAGACCTTCACCAGTGGTCAGTTTTCCTGGTCAGAGACCCTCACCAGTGGTTCTCTTCCATGATAAGAGGCCTTCACCAGCTGTCTTCCTCAGACCTTAACCAGTGGTCTTCCTTCAAGGACTTCATTCACTACTGATGAAGAAACATCTTGTCTTCTGATCATTTGAGGAAAGGAATTAACTCGAGGAATCTCAGTTGTCTCTCTTATAAATATGGGTTTATTATAGCCAGATCTGTTATAACAGAGAAGATCCCAGCATGTTTAGGTGAGACTCCCATCCCAGAATCTTAC
Source organism: Lophius americanus (assembly GCA_037951165.1). NCBI lineage: Eukaryota > Metazoa > Chordata > Actinopteri > Lophiiformes > Lophiidae > Lophius > Lophius americanus. Next base: position 1,419,295 of record JBBDHG010000224.1, on the reverse strand, counting down.
CATTCAGATCCAGCATGATCATTCTACGTCTACAATGTCAGGGCTAATCCACCAGGTCAGGCCATCTTGACCTTCAGACAGAACGGCGCACACATCTGGCAGACACAACATAACGAAAAGACTTCAGAAGCAAGTAGGGCAAAGGTAGTATTTCCATTACTACTCTCTAAAAGTGAAGCTGGTGGTTCTGATCAACTTCTTTTTGTTGGAATAAGCCTTATAATCAACATCTTCAAAGTTTTCCTGTGGTTTTTAATTTGCTTGCCTCTTCCGTCTTTCGCAGCTCCCGACAGTGTTTTTTTTACAACTTATTCTGGGGCCTTTACTTTCCCACAGTAATGTTTAATTCCATAAGAGTTTGTTTTTAAAACAAGTTTATACTACCCCTGGGGAACATAGTGACATCTCAATCAGTTTGGAGGTTCTTATTCCGATGTATGTGTTTATATGGAGCATTTTGATTCCTTTGGGCTTTTAACCAATTTACCATTTTAGTGGTAATAATGGCTTCCATGAAAGCTGAACTAATCAGGCAATGGTTATAATGATACGGCTTTTCGGAGTATACGGCTCGAATGGTAAGTCACAGGCAATTAAATGGCTGTTTATCCTCACCCACAGGGCCAAATCTCTTATAAGAGATGTATATCTTGCTTATTTCATCCATTTTGTAAAGAAGCATAAGCAACAATAACGGAGAAATATTAAATACCTCGATATTTTATGAAAGACACAATGTAAGGATCTCAAACCAATGCAACCACACACTGCTATTAACCTGTAAAGCTATAAAATGAAATAAATAATACTATCATGAATGTGTATATAGGTTCTGACTAAAACTACTGCAACGGAAATTAGGAAAAATGGTGGGAATAAGGGTATAGTGACAGAGATAGAAAAGCGTCAACATTTCAAGAATAAGACGCCTTTTGACGTTATCTTGTTAGAAATAACACTTAAACCAAGCATTCCTATTACTAAAATCCCCACTACCGATAATCCAAACGTCACGTCATGTTAAATTAGTTAAAATTAACGTCAAAATTCCTGTGAAATGGTTGTTTAAGTTATTTGTGCTAACAAGAGTTCAGAATATACTGTCCAATTGATAACGTCTTAAGTATAAAAACTATCAAAAAAATAACACGAGTTGAAATAACGTGAATAAATCAACGTAATTGTTTAACTCCAAGCATCATAATTAGGCCTGATGTACCTGCAACACATGAGCGCCTGTTTTATGACCTGTGTGAATACCGTTGTTGCTCAACAGTGATAAAACATTAGACTCCGACCACGCTGGCGTCTCCGTGCTACAAAACGAGCGCCTCCCGCAGCTCTGGAAGCTGGCTCCGACGAACACTTGCTCCGCGACCACTTGTGGATAAGAGGTCTGCATGACGGATACTTACACGAACCTCCTCGGGTGGATTCACGGTGAAAATACGTCCTCTCGCATCGTACACGACCGACAATTAATCTCTTATAGTCCCATACTTCGTGATTAATTTCTTTTTTTTTCACGTTTGTCCGACCTCGCTGCCTCTGCGGGGTGATTCTCTACTGCAGGTCACAACAAAAAAAAAAGTAGGAGGCAAAGCTCTGCTCCGGAAGTGACGTCTATATAAAGCCCTGACAAGAGACTCAATTAGCATATTTAAAGCTATAACACGCTTTTTAAAGATAATATATTTCTTATTAAAAAAACGGTTCTTTTACTTTTATTTGTATACTTAAAACATGAACTTTTAATAAAAGCTGTATCGGCTGTTTGTATTTGAAATGTTTTGTCATGTAAAAATACAAGAAAACAAATCTATTGTGAACACAGAATATAAAGTTAAATACAAATGATGTCATGAAACTGTTATTGGGGCCATTTAAGACTTCCTGTGTTACAGGAATATCCTCCTCATTCATTCCCTGATTTAAACCAAACTTGTGTCTAGTATCTTCCATTACTATTGGACAGCAGTACCCTCTGCTGGTTAGTTTGAAATAATGGTTTATAAATGTGCTCACGGACAATGGCTATGCTGCATTCATGTGGCTTTTTTTTTTTCTCCACAGAACATGCTTGCACCAATATTTTGTCCGCAATGGTGGACAAAGGCAAACGTCTAAGACCGCAATTGCAACTTGGAGACTTATGTTGGCACTCATGTGAGATGAATGGGAAAATGTTTCAATCAAAACCTGCTTTTGAACTCAGTCTGAAAAGATGAGTAGCGTCACCACAGCAACAATGCAAGAAAATTATACCCACATCACATTTTTACCAACGTCGATAATTAAACAGCATACAAATGACATTTCCTGCTGTTCGTCTGCCTCCTTCCTGTAAAAATGGGAACTCGCTAAAGATCTCTTAGATATGGGGTCATGAGCGGAAAAATCAGATTTGAGAAAAAATCTGGATTGTCACATGGAACTGAGGTGTGAACGCAGCCAACCAAACCGGTTTGACCCGAGGTTCAGTTTAGAGCCAATCAAAGATTCAGGGTCCTACAGCGTAGACTCAGAGAGAGGTGAGCTTTCTGTTTTGGGTGCCATATGAGGAGCAGGTAGAGCGCTTTGAAGTTTATCTCAACCCCTCTTACAAAGAGATTTAGTTTTAATATTGGTCAAAAATGGATTATGACTTAACTGTATGTGGATGGCGTAGAACACATCACAATCACGTACAGTAAAGTCAATATATCATTGGTTGTATTGATTTGCTGGTATATGATCTAGAACCAGTCACCAGGCCTCTTTGGATTACTGTAGTTCCACAGTGATAAACCTCAGAATGTATGGAGGATAGATGAATCACATGTTGTGTTAAAATCACTGTTAAAACTCCAGTTTTGGTCTTTATCTATTTATAAAAAGAAGAAATAAAAGAAACAGCTGATGCGTCTTTAGTCATTGGTGCTCTAACACACGTTACCTCCTTACTGTGACCTCAGGCTGGATAATACCGGTCTAAAAATGGGAAATTCCTCCCGTGGGATGACTAAAGGAACTTTTCCTTTGTCTTTAAAAAGGAGATTTACGGACAATAATGAGCTTCTTTTATCAAATTGTGAATTTAAAGACAGAGGAGAATCTGTTTGACAGTTGAAATCCTACTCTTGCCTTTTTTTCTTCTTTGTGTCAGAATTTCTGTTTTTTGAGTCAGACTTCACAGTAGTAAAAATAATTATAACACATACTTGTACTTTTGAGTATTTCCCTTGTACACTACTTTATACTTCTACTCCATTACATCTCAGAGATAAATATTGTCCTCCTTTTGTCTGACTGCTGTAGTAACTAGTTACCTTTATAACAATATTGACTTTTTAGAGAAGACAAGACAGTGATGCTATAAACAGGATATTATAATCTTGTAGAGTAAATTACCTAACAGCAGATAAAGTAATTCGATTACTCAAACCTTTATCAGCTACAGCAGTGTAGGAGAACTAATCCTAAAACGCTGAGGAACCATTCCTCTCCCAGTGTACTTTTACTTTGATGTATTAGGTACAAATGGCCAATAATGCTTACATACTTCTTACTTTATATAAATTTAAGTTATCATTATTATTATTATTGTTGTGCCTTTCAAGAGGCACAAGGACGATTTACATGGTGTCACACAAAAGAGAAATAATAACAGCTAATAATAAAAATTTGTAAAAAATAAATAATAATATCCGAGTAAAGTTTTGAATGCAGGTCTTTTTACTCGGAGTGGAGTACTTGTCCAGTTTTAAAACTTTTATGCATGAGGTAAAATTTGCCAACAACAAGTTTTTACTAAAGTGAAGTATTTTGGATGCAGGTACTTGTGGTTGAGTATTTTTACAGTGTAGTTTTGGTACTTTTACTTTGATAGGTAAATTTTACCGATAATTCTTATACTTTTTACGGATGTCATGTTTTGGATGCAGGGCTTTAAATTGTGGTAAGAGTATTTTTACAGTGTAGTCTTGGTTTTTTTCCAGCGGTGAAGCTACCTTCTGTGACTGAGACCTTCATTCTCTGGTTACAGATCAAACATGAAAGCATGAATTGATAAAACATGCGAGTCTTTTACAGAATCCTCTGCACTGTTTTCCATCTACTCTATTATCCATGTAGTATTCAAGTCCTTCACTTGATTAAAGATCTCATACCGCACAGTGAAAATACTCCAACACAAGTAAAAGTCGCTCTCGAAACCTTCCTGAAGTGAAAGTAATCAAGTATTTGAATTTAAAGTGTCAAAGTTAAAGTAATTATGGAGCGCTCAAATGTTTCCTGTTATTTGGATTAATACTCCAGCTGCATTCCAGATTTCCAGATCTGTGTTACTGCTGTAGATGTTAAAAGATGGAGGTAATCTAACTACTTTATGATACATACTAGCTTCACCCGTAAGTTGATCAAGGTTCACAAACTGTAGAGACTGTTTGTGACCTTGTCCAGATTATACAAACTCATTTTTTAGAAAGATTATGTATGTTAAGAAGCAGGAGAGTTTCCTCAGCGCGTTAAGAGACACTACACTTTCTAACATCTGAACAGTAACTAGTAACTACGGTGGTCAGACAAATGTAGCAGAGCAGAAGTATAAAACAGATTACACAGGAAACATTGAAGCACGATGCTGGAGTAGTTGTACTTAGTTACTTTCCAGCGCTGACTCTTACCTCACTTTTACAGTGTGGTAAAAACACGGCGATCTGAAGCCACGTCTCCATGCTTTGACAGACGAGCTTTAATTGTTCCCAATCAAGCCTAAAGACATGTCCAAAGCGGTGTAAAACCAGGACAGCAGAAAGAAAGAAGCAGCTGAGGACAAAGGCTTTTATAACACAGGTAGGAGGAAACCACGGGTAAATACGGTAGAACATTTGTCATGGTTTAGTGTGTCCTTAGATATATACACCCGCTGTTATAGATTGCCTTTCAAAGAAAACAGAATTTTGAAAATAGCAGTCGTGAGAGATACACACCATTTGAATCATCCATGAGGAGAAAAAGAAAAACCCAAAAACAAAACAAAATATTTCTGCTCACACATGATTTTCCCTTTTATTTTAAAGATTTTTTTCATTTACAACATTGTATTTACATGTTCTAGTAGTATTTACACAAACTTAACAAGTGGCACGGTGTAGTTAGTTCTTTTTTTCTTGTTCCCTACTGGTTTTTAATTTCAAAGAAAACAAAAAAAGAGAAATTAAAAGAAGAAAAAGAACAACTTATTTAACAATGCTTTATGTCCCCAACCTTTTTTCTTTTGTCTTTTTCAGTAGCACTACCTGCCTTCTACAAAGTGCTGTCCTCTCCCTACCTGACTAGAGCTGTTTAATCTTTACAAAAATAATCCCAGTCCTCCCCTCCATCCACCTCTGATCAGAACCTTAAACGCACACACAGTACCAATTACAACGCTCTGAACACACACCGCTCATCACGGGACATTTTGTGCAGATGCAAACTGGGAGCCTTGAATTATTAATTATCAACGTTTTGCTGCGGGGCTGATGTTGGATTCTCCTCTTAGATATCATCAAGGTCTCGTGAACTTGTTACTGAAGCCACTTTGTTGCTAATTAATTTGGATTTGGTCGTCCCTACTGCTGAATACAAATCACCTTTTTGTTTTTTTCCGCTCGTGCATGCTGGGGATTTGTACCCTTTAATGTCCTGCTCAACTGTCTGCTTGAACACATTCTGAGTCACTGACTCTTATAGAAAAAGGCGACTGAACCTGCTTACGATACGACCCAGAGCCGAGGATGGGACCCTGAGGGACACCGCAGGTCAAAAGGAGCACAGAGGAGGAAGCATTACCAATGGCAATTGAGAAAATCCTATTTGATAAGTACGATAAGGGGCCATGGAGGGAGCCCTGGGGGACACCGGGGGTCGAAGGGGCCACTGAGGATGACTATTGAGGAAGTCCTATTCGTTAACTTTTTTTTGCTGTAATTTTAAAGCATGTGAGGACAGACTAATCAGAATTATGCTACTCGATACAACCCAAAAAGTTTAATTATGGTCCTGAAGTTTTCTAAAAAAATGTTTTCACCAAAAGGCTGAACTAATCTAATTAAAACTTGCTATTTTCCATGAAATACAGCATTTCACCATAAAAAGTCAGATTGTTTTACTGTTTTAAGCGTACCTGACCAAACAAATAGTAATTTCATTTAAATTTAGCGCGTCTGAGACATTTAATGAATAAATTCCCCAACTAAATAAAATACACGAGGTGACAATTGTTCCGTAGTTTTTCATTTTCTTGGCGAGGACATTAAAGGGTTAAATCTGTCCTCCTGTAGGAGACGAGCTGGATACCACGCCACTATCACTACCACTGGTGGATGAAGTATTCAGATACTTTACTTGAGTAAAAGAACTATACTACACTGTAAAAATACTCCACGCATTCAAAGCCTTACTTGAGAATGAAAGTATTCTTTTCAAAACAGATTTAAGTATGAAGGTAAAAGTACTCATACGTTTAAGTCGTGTTCGATGACTATAACTGCTGCATTCTCGCAGTAGATGTGAAAGGATGAGGTAATCAGAGTACTTTTGTTGTCGATTAGTCCATCTGTTTATAGCATCACTGATAACGTCGGGTGTATGAAAAACTGGAATCTCAAAAGTAAGGAGTAACGGAAGCCGTCGGAGAAACGCGGCGGAGTATGAAATATAATATTTCCATCTGAAATGTAATGGAGTAGAAACATATAGGAGCATGAAATGGAAATAGTCAAATTTGAAGCAGACAAACCTCAGATTTGTACTGAGTAAATGTTCTCTTACTTTCAACTGCTGCACATGAGTATTAATAAATAATTATAAAGACATTGTAAAAACAAAAGGCATTGTAAGTAATAATAATAATAATTCGGACATTGATGGGACATAATTGTAGTTTATGTCTTTACAACACATTAAAAGTGAAAAAAAATAATTTAAAAAGTCGCATAACCACTGGTCTCAGCATTAATAGTAATCCAAAAAGTAACTACAGCTGTCAGACGAATGGAGTGGAGTAAAGAGTATAAAGTCCCATAAAGTGGAAATACTCAAGTAAAGTACAGGTACCTATAATCTCTACTCAAGTGCAGTGCTTGAGTAAAAGTACTTAGTTACTATCCACCACTGGTTGCTAGGGTGACGTGGCTGTGATGCGATCTGGCAGAGGGCGTGGGACTGGTGCATAAAGATCCAAAGGAGAGGCTTCTCTCGGAGAACCATCAGTAGATGCTGCGTGGGCTCTGAGATGACTAATGCTGCCTGGGCCGAGGATTTAGGCCCATTTAGACGAGGGCCACAAAACAGAGTTAGAGCGAAGCTGCTTTTTGATGCCGCCCCTCCCAGTGTGGCGAAACAGATTCAGCCGTTTGACAGGGGTGTAGGGCAAAGTCTGCCGAGTTTCAGACTAAAATAAAGTTTACCCTCCATCTGTTTTTCATCAGGTCGGGTCGGATCAGGTGTGCGGCTCCACGGCACCACCTTTCATTCCAGTTAACGGACAAGCAGGCGTAGACCAGACAGCTAACAAACGATATGTTAGAAACGGTGGGAGAGGTTTAGAGAAAGAGATCCACTCACACACACACACACACACACACAGCAGAAGGGTGTTTTTCCAGCAGAATCCAAAGGAGCACCATGACAGCCGGTTTCTGAAGCAGCCAATGAGAAAGAATCTAAAATGATGAGGAGGGGACACTTCATCACGTACGGCTATGTAGAGAGAAGAACGGCAGGTTAACCTGCACCGAGACAAAGCAAGACGTCATCAACGCCTCGATGCCGGGTCGAGCTCAAGTCATCACTAATCAATCGTCATCACATCATACTGGCTTCAAATTAGGAACCATTGGGAGAAAAAAACAAACAAAAACAATATTGTAACATAATATATTATGTTTTTTTGAAATTGTGTTCACTGGCAGGCAATCAGACACATTTGGAAGAGGAAGAAAAAGCTCCGCCCTAAACCTCACTGAAATAATAAAAAAAAAAATATATATATATATATATATATTAAAGGAGGAAATATACAACAAATAACTAGTCTAAATAAGTTTTGTTCATTTAAGTTAATCCAAATTGCAAAAGTGAGAGAGATTTTTGTTGCTTCTATTTATTCACCTGTTGGGGACGTCAGTGGGCGGAGCCTTAAAGTTTTTTTGTTATTATTCACTCTAAAGACTGAGATCACTTCACTAAAAGTTCAAGTAATGACCCAAATATGATTCGTGTTCCTCACGTTATAAAGAAGTATTTGTCAAGTATTCAGCTGAGGGTTGAATTGTGTTCTGTGGAGAAGTCAAATCCTCACTGACATGAAAAAATCAATGAAGTAATCAATGAAGAAACTTGAAGCAAACTTTGCCTCAACTGCAAAAGGGTGAGAGATTTTTGGTTTGCTCATATTTATTCATTCTGAGGGGAGGTCAGGCTGAGATGAGTTCACTGAAACACTGCAGGAGTGACTCAAACTGATGACGAGTGAATGAAGAGGGAAATGAAATGTTTGGGTTTTTTTTTAAGACTAACTCAGCGAGGCGGCGCGTCAGCTTTGGGACAGTGTCATCACTTTCATGTGTTGAATTCTTTTCTATGACGCGAGAGGAATAGGGTACACTTTAATGTCATTAAGGGTGTGTTCACACACTGAGTTTGGTAGAAACGCTTCAAATGGACTCCGGTGCTCTGGGTCGGTGGCGTTCATTTGAGGTGAAGCCTGGAAACTCGGCACAGCCGTGATGTCATAAGACGCGTGATTTGACAGCGTATCCCTGGTTATGTGTGAGATGGATCTTTGTTATTTGTCAGTTTTCAACCAGTTAAATACAGAAACAGAAAATTCAACGATTGCATTTAGTCCAGTTGGTTTGGAAGTTTGTCAAGTCTCAGCACTCAATAAAAGATGCACAGTAAAAACTGAAAATCTTACCAAGTATATTTATCTAATATCTAGTGACAATACATTTTTTTTTTATATCTTAAAAAGCTTAATTATCACTTTAAAATCTTATTTCCAGCAGTGGATGGTCTTAATTCTGGAACAGTGTCATTGTTATACAACAGAATAATTTAAATGCACCCGAAATGAAGAGGATGACAATGTAAAGCTACTAACGAGGAAAATAATTCCATTTCCGATCATTACTGGTTCATCCTGAGACACAGCACTTCGTAAAACTAGCAAAATAAAGTTCAAAATGAGTTTTAAAAAATCTCCTTTATTTAAATATCACATCTTATTTCAAGAAATCTTGGTGAGCAGATTCGTTCCATTGTCAGATATTTTAAAATTTATTACAAGCTAAAAACATTGTATTCATTATCTTTTACTAATTTCTGAGGGGAGGGGGTTTCCAGTGTGTCCAATCGTGATGTGACCTCAAACATGTGGGTTTTGTGTTGGTTCCGTGAGATTTAAAACGCCACTGAATGTGAAAAAGTACTAGAATGTGATCCTGCAAAATATACGTGACTAATTTCCGCTCTGCTGCCGACAAGAGAACCAAACTACGAGTGTGAACGCACCCTAAGTGAGAGACCAGAAGTCAAAGTGACCACAGTAGTGAAATAGGTGCCCGGAAACACAAGCCCTGAGGATTGTAAAGCAGTTCTGTCCTTCAACACGCCAAACGCCGGCCGCCTCAGAGCGTGTTTGCCAGCTCAAAAAGCACAAAGGAAGAGAAAAGCAACTCGCCACAGCGGTGAACAAGAGGTGAGACACAAAGTGTTCTCGGCCGTCAGTCTGAGCTGTCAGAGTCTCAGTCTGTCAGAGTCTCAGTCTGTCAGAGTCTCAGTCTGTCAGAGTCTCAGTCTGTCAGAGTCTCAGTCTGTCAGAGTCTCAGTCTGTCAGAGTCTCAGTCTGTCAGAGTCTCAGTCTGTCAGAGTCTCAGTCTGTCAGAGTCTCAGTCTGTCAGAGTCTCAGTCTGTCAGAGTCTCAGTCTGTCAGAGTCTCAGTCTGTCAGAGTCTCAGTCTGTCAGAGTCTCAGTCTGTCAGAGTCTCAGTCTGTCAGAGTCTCAGTCTGTCAGAGTCTCAGTCTGTCAGAGTCTCAGTCTGTCAGAGTCTCAGTCTGTCAGAGTCTCAGTCTGTCAGAGTCTCAGTCTGTCAGAGTCTCAGTCTGTCAGAGTCTCAGTCTGTCAGAGTCTCAGTCTGTCAGAGTCTCAGTCTGTCAGTCTGAGCGGTCAGTCTCAGACGAAAAGGCTGAGTAGGATCCAATCAAATACAATAAATTAAATCAATGATTTTCTCCCCACAAAAAAGCAAAAAATGATTAAGAAGTAGTTAGAGGGAAGAGGAATCGCACTACTTAACTAGCTAAGGTTTAATCAGGAACGCATGAAGCTCTAGCTTCATACAAACATACAAGATTTTTTTTTTGTTCAGTGGACAGGGTTCGACAAACTAAAACACAATAAATACTTTCTGAGAAACAAAAGATAAGGTTCATCTCTTTATCAGCTAAAAAGAGGCAGGTCCGTCTGGCAGACCTGCTCTGGAGGGGACAGGGCAACTCTCTGGGAGGAACAGATCAGGGGGAAAAAGCTTTCCATCCAGGGGGAGGGGGGAGGGGGGGGCAGCTCTTCCCCCTTCGTACTTATGGCACTACAGCAATTCCCAATCCACGCACGTGTATCGTGCCATTCTTTGAGTACTTGTTCTTTACCCTGAACAAACAACACCCCCTAATGGTACCTATTCAACACAGCTGGATTTCTGTTTCATCATAGCTTGTCCGTGATTTTGTTCTTTTGTCTGTTTTTTTGTCAGCATAAAGTGCAACAGTGCTTTTGTTCTCTTCTCCGGCCGCTTGCCGTTTTCCTGGTGACCCTTAAAATGTCACGGGTCTGCAGAGTCAGCATCAGGGGTGGCGCTTGTCTCACTGGTGGCGCTGGCGACGCTAGGCTCCTCCACTTCCTCCTCCTCCTCCTCCTCTTCGTCCTCCTCCTCCCCCTCTTCTGTCACTTCTCCCACATCCAGCACTTCTACCTCATCATCATCTTCGTCGTCCAGATCTCCCTCCAGCAGCTCCACCGCAGCGGCTTCCCCGTCCTCAACCGCCAGCGTCTCCTCTCCTTTCTGCTGCTCCTTCCCCTCCTCATCCACCTTCTCTCTCTGCTGGTAGATGGCGGTCTTCAGTGGTTTGACCAGGCCTTCCTCGTACACTCTCAGGATGGCCTCACATACGAAGCGGTACTGGCTCTGAAGGAGAAATAGAGGGAGATATTACAGCAGATGGATCAAGATGTTTGGGAGCAGCTGGATACTCTGTGTGTGTGTGTGTGTGTGTGTGTGTGTGTGTGTGTGTGTGTGTGTGTGTGTGAGACGTCCATGTGTGTGTGAGACGTCCATGTGTGTGTGAGACGTCCATGTGTGTGTGAATGTGATGTTTGTGAGAGTGTAAACCTACAGGCGTTTGGATCATCATGGCTCTCTGGTCTCTCATGGTCCTGACAATATCCAGAGGGTACACCGGCTGGCCGCACTCCATTAAACACAACGCCGTCTCCATGGTGATAAGAACTCCTGTCCGACCGATGCCCGCACTGGAAAAATGAATGTTGGAGAGAGTTCACGTGAGATTTTACACACCACATGAAACACATGAGAGGGGTTTCGGCAGTCACTGGTTTCACTGGTATCAGATCTGACAGATATCGGACCGTGTGTGTTTTCTTATTAGCTGTTTAAAAATTCAGTAGGAATGTCACTGAAACAGGACAGGTTTCCCTTTGAGTGTCAATCAGAAAAAACACTCTAAGGCAAAAATACTATGATAATACTGATAATATATGATATTAATATAATGTATTGTTAGTAATGATGTAATGATAATAATAAGGTAATAAGATATTAATATAATAATAATGACAATAATAATAATGATGATGAGATACTATAAAAGGGTGATATTTTCGGAGACTGTGACAATCCCGTACCAATGCAACCTTTATCACCACTTCCAGGTAAATCTCAGCAATCAGAACTGTACCTGCAGTGCACCACCATCGGCTGGTCCTTCCCAACCCGTTTGGACCGTACCAGAGCCACAAAATCCAGGAAATCAGTGGAGTCATCAGGAACGCCATGGTCAGGCCAAGCCAGGTACTGAATCTGGGTGAGTTCTCTCTGCTGCTCACTCTGAACACACACAGGAGGGTGGGAAGAAGACAGATGACTTCATGTTCTGTCTCCGGGCCGTTCAGGAAGGATTCGTTATAACTGATGCCTTTTGTACAAACTGAGGGCTCTCACCCTCATCTCAGTTAAGACCTGAGCTTCCTAGGAAATCTATTATTCGAAGATATTACTCATACTCCACAGCGGAGGTCATTTTTTTCACGTGTGCGACCTCATGGCATGTTTCAGGGGGCTGTGTCGTCGGGGGAGAGTGTACGCTGCCGTGTTTCTGTAATATGGCCGTTTAAACATATTATGAAGCAGGTGATGTGAATAACAGACAGTGGGTGGAATTCTTTCCCCTCAGCCCGACCAATTTGCATAGTTCTCTACTACTTCTAAAACAAGGAATACTGATGACGATACTCTCTGAGACTCTATTGCAAAATATGTAAATGTTGCTGTAATGAAACTATGACTCAAGGATATGTCACAGGTTAAAAATAGGAAATTCAGGACGCTAGAGGAGATATTGTTCACTCAGCGATCAGAGAGTAAGAGAGGAAAGATTAAGACCCAACAGACACAGCGAGGCTTAAACACACACACAACCTTCAGCAGAGAACCAATGACCACGGCTTCATGCAAGACTCAGAGCCCTTCCGCTTCAATATAGCCTCGCTGCATCGTCATGGTAACACGCCCATCTCCATAGCAACAATCACAGGCAGAGGAGAATGCTAATTGCCTTCTCCTACAGCCGTATTACATTATAAAGGTTATGATTCTTGGACAACACACAGAGAGGGAATGAAGAAAACACGTGCAGCAGGGAATCACAAGGACAAAGCAGGATTGTTTGATCCTTCATCCAAAGCTAATTTTTAATTACTTCTTAACCCAAGAGCCAGTGTAGCAGATGACATGAGCTAAAACGATTAGTCCGTGTATTGACTCTCTGACTCATTTTCTCATGCAAATGAGTCTGTATCATTGAGTTAAATGAAGACATTTGAAGATCTTTTTAAGACATCCATCGGTTCATGTTCTGTATTCATGTAACCCGGTCAGATTCCCGGGGGATCTGCAGCCTTTGCCAGCTGACATTGGGCAAGAGGCAGTGGACAAATTGCCAGTTCATCAGTTCAGACAGATGAACAACTGCTCATGCACTTATTCACACCTACAGACAATTTAAAGACTCAGATTCACCTAAACTGCATGTTTTTGGACTGTGGGAGGAAGCTGGGGAACCTCCAGCAGGAGACCTGAGGAGAACCCGATCAAACAAGGGGACAGCATGCAAACTGTACAGAAAAGCCCCAAGGCCAGAGATGGCTTTGAACCCAGAACCTCCAGCTGGGAGGCAACTGTGCTACGCACTTGGCCACCATGACGGTCTTCTTATGACATTCATTTTTTGAACCTAAGTTTACATTGCATTGACGTCATTATATCTAAAGGAATAACCCTGAACTTAAAGAAACTTAGTTTTTTTTTATTTGTACACATTAATGACATTTGTGAGACTCTAGAATAGGGCTGTTAGGCGAATGAAAAAACAGAATTGAAGGATATGGTTTGTAATCGATTCATCAAAGTCATTAAAAGCATTAAAATTGTTTGACCTAATAAGTATGGCATCATTTCTGCGTGTCATTCTGAGCACAGACAATTCTTGCACACTATGACTCTCGCTCACCTCATCCTGCAGAGCCGCTCACTGGGCATGGTTATGACGCGCAGGTCCAATCAGAGAACTAAAGACCTGTTTTAGTAACACTGACTTCTACATCCATCTTTTTCAATCTGCTGGGGATGTAACGTGTTCCCTGACTTCAACAACTGAAAATAAGAAAAGTCTGTATCCTCGTGTTTTGAGAATCCGCTTGAAAAGAAGAAGGTTCACCTCAAGGGACTTGCCCCCTTCTAATAAACGTTCAACTGGCGTCACTGAAGTCTGTGATAGTTTTTGCCGTGTTCATCATCATCTATAATAAGTTGAGTGCAGTTAAAATATTGTTTTGCCAACCCTACTGAGGATCTACATTGGAGGAAGTGGGGAGTGCAGTAATGAGGTGATGAAGAGAGCACAATCAGGATGGAGCAGATGGCGAAGAGTTTCAGTAGTGATTTGTAACTGGAATATCACAGATTCTGCCAGAAGGAAATTTGATATAAGGATCAAATGCTCACCTTCTCCATCTCTTATTATTGCTCAATGTCAAAGAGACAGACAGATTTGTTTTTACTCTCTTATTGCGGTATAACAATAAAAGTAATCCAGACTTACATTACATTAATCTTTAATGAATTTTTTTTTGTATACAGGCACAAATATGTGGCTGCATATTGTGTCCAAGAACAAAAAGCATTCCATTTGGAAGCAAAGTAAAAGTTCATCATGACATGTAGGAGCAAAACTGAGGCGTCTACTTTCAGAAACTTACACGCTCCATTATTACCCATCACCGTCCCACTCTCTGCTGCTCCTCCGTTTGTTTTCTCGCTCTCGTTATCCCAGCAGTGTGACTGGCTGGGGTGGTTGGTAGTTGCCATGGTAACCTGATACTTAGATAATCCCAATACGTGCAACGCATGCAGCATCCAGAAAAAGTACAACCCACACTGGTCACCCTAGCAACAAACCCTCTCAGGGTCCTCGTCCTCACTGAGACACGGGTCCCTCATTGTCCTCACCCTCCGTGGTTATCAACACGCACCTTCTTCCTTTTTACTGGCTTCACTAGGTTGCATCTAACTTCTCACTCTGTTTGTCCCATCGTGTGTGTGTGTGAGTGTGTGTGTGTGTGTGTGTGTGTGTTTACCTGTGAGTGCGCTAACGTCATCTCCCTGACCAGGAATGCCGAGTTGCCCTCTTCATTGTGGCACGTTACTCTGAAGTCTCCGTAGGTGGTGCTGCTATCCGGATTGGGCCAGTACTGATGACACTTCACCTACAAACACACAACATATTCTGATTGAACATCTCAGCTCAGGCATCACACGATCTCTGAACTAGTCTGTCCATGACACAAATATGATCCATGCACACCTGGAGTCATGAAGAACCGCCATCATTGTAGATTTTTTTTTACAAACCGTCTAATTTCAAGAGAAAATTTCAAAACCATTGATGTTTTTTTCAATGGTAGCAAAGACGAGGGGATCTGCGGTTTTCGCTCGCTTCACATCATGAATGCTCAAATGAACAACATGCACAGTGTGCAGGGGCTCTATTCCTAAACACGGGTGTCATCTACACTTCATGTTTGTGATGCAAAGTCATTATTGTGGCATGAAAAAGTCTGGTTCAGTATTATATCCAGTTAATTGTTGCTTCCAACAGTTTATTGCAAAAGAAAACATGCCAAGAGCTTCGTGTCCTGGTTTTTGAGGATTTCTACTCACCCGGCCCCTCTCCACCTGTGTGGTCAGCATGACCACCATAGACGAGCCCTGCTCCCACGTCATCTGCCAGAAGTCAGGGCAGGTATTGGGCAGCGGGCCCTGGCACGCGATGTAGCGGTTGATCAGACTAGAGGCTGGAATCTCCATCTAACAAAGGAGAGATGCAGAGATATTAGATTGCACAGCTTCCCTCTCTCACTCCAGTCTGATGACATGAGCTTTGTTTTCTGCAGAGAGCAAAAGACTCATCATTTTATAAAAGGTACAAACATCTTAAATGTAACAGATGGTAGTAGATCCCAGGAGACGGGCGCCAATGACAATAAATGGACCTTTTAGGGCTATAACTTCTATGCTAATGAAATCCCTGCATGATTTGTGCCTGTAAGAAGTATTATTTCGAAATAAGAAAGTCTCTCTTTGCTATGCCCATTGCCCAAATTAGAGCAGCACAAGCTCAAACAAACGCTTATTAATTGCTAAAAATATGTATTGTACGTTTTTTTCCAACTCCTTAACAGCACTGCTGTATATTAACACATATTTATATGCATATTTACACAATCCCTCCGTTTTACCCACTCATACCGCCTCATCCTTCCCCGGACTAAGCTCAGCACCATTGGTGATCGGGCCTTCTGTTCTGCTGCCCATCGTCTGTGGAACGCCCTCCCTGACCGTCTGAGGGCTCCACAGACGACTGACACATTTAAAAAAGGACTTAAAACTTTCCTTTTTAGCAGAACTTATAACTTTAATTAACATTGCTGCTTTTTGGTCATGTTTTTATATAGTTTCTATTATATTTTTTATTGATGCTTTTATCTGCTTTTACTTTGTAGCACTTTCAGATTTGATCCAAATGTAAAGTGCATTATAAATGAAATGTATTATTATTATTATTATTATTATTTACTATTTAAATACCATGTCCTATCAAAGAAAAAAAAGAAAATCCTAACCTTTGGACTGTCGAGGGGGATTTGTCTCTTGTCAGATCAAATATAGTAAATATATTTTATGGATGTTTTTTGCCTTATTAAATGGAACATCAAAGAGAGCACACATCAGAAAACTACTGTAACCATCAGAACATCAGCCACTCTGAATTTTCATCAAATGCAAACTGGAGAAATATCCGAATCTTTCTAGCACAGAGCACGTAGACGGTAATGAAAGATTTGAGCTGTATCTGGGTCGGGTTCCACTGATCACAGGCAGCTGGATGGATTTAAATCCTCACATTCATTAGGCGATGTATTCATGGATGTAAAGGCCTGATTACATTTCTTCCATCTTACTTCAGAAGTTTCTACTTTCCTCAGAGGAACAGTTAGTAGATTTCTTCGACAAGATCTAGATATTGTCCTAAGGGGTTCTGATTTCTTCTAGTTTCTTATTTATAGAAGCTTTATTAGTCACAAACAAACACACACTTACAACAATATAGTTGTTCTCCCATCCCTGAGGAGCAGTGGGCAGCCCTGGATTGCGTGCAGGGAGCAAAATTGGCTTCAGTGCTCAGGGATGCTTTAAACATTTAGAGTGCAGGGGCCAGGGATCAAACCACCACAGGCTCTGTGCTGAATGAAACAGTGAAGCTATGTGTTGAATGGGAAACCAGCGACTAAGCTGTCTGAGGAAACTGTTCTACTTCCACGTAGATAGAACCATAATGATTTTATTTTGCTTTTATAGAATCAGTTTGATCATCTTCTTTGGCATCATGGTTTGGAATTCTCTCTGGAGACCAAGAACTCTCTCTGTCAGATTGTGAAATGAGTCCCAGCTGAACTCGGCATCCCGCTACAAGGTACAAGGCATTTTTTAAATACATTTATTTCTTAAGTTATTCTTTATTCCTATTTATTACACATGAACATTTGGGGCAGCACTGGAGCAGAGAAAAGGCTCAATTGAATAACACCCTCCCAAAATGTTTGTATTTTTACCCAAGCTTGCGGTTGAGGAGCTAGAGATGCTACTCTTCTCTGTGGAGTGGCTAAATGTCCCAGCAGGGCTATAGGCTTAAGTAAGTCCTCCATCTCTATTCATTAATACAGCCATCAGAGGGGATTTTCATCTTTACATGCTATAAATTATTCACAGCCTAAATACATTACTCAAACAGAAGGATTTTATGTTACAGACTTAATTTGATATAACAGAAAGCGTTCGGCCCAAAAAGCAGTATAAGCTAGCTCAACTTGTTGGAAACCATTAACTCTCAGGGTAAGTGTTTGTGAGTCTCCTGCGGTTCATTCATTCACCAGTGTGGCCACGATGGTGTTTCAACACGTGTTCAGATGGTTAGCGAAACAGACCACCCACCGCGCCTCTAACACGGGACAAAAAAAAAAAAAAAAAACACAAAGATATTGATGAAAGAAAAACTTACATTGATGTAATTTGCATTGATGTAGTCATCTGTGCTTTTCAGAATGACCCGTGTGGCATCATCTGCAGGGACAGAGAGAGAGAGAGAGCGATTACCTTTAGATATAGAGAGAAGGGAATAATTGACTGAGGTTTCATTTGGAGAAATCAGGTAGAAAAGAGAGAGCGTGTGATGCAGGGAGTTAAAGGTCAACGTCGGCATGTATTTGAACAGGCGAGCCAAGTGAAACAGAGGCGTGCGTGCGGTCACGTACAAGGAGAGATGTCTCTGTAGCGATTTTTGGAAACGTTGTGAGGTAATTTGGCACACAGCATGGTCATCCCCGGCCTCTTCCTGTACAGTTGCTGCAAGAAAATGAAAAAACATTTTTATTCCATTTACAGAGGAGGATCAGGGAATGCCAAACAGCTCTGACCTCTTTCTTTATGTAAATATGTAAGAGCTCAAATATTTGTAGATAGCCAAACACTTGAAACCATTAAGTATTTTTTGTGTGTGCATGAGCGCTTCAGTTGTGTGCGTTCATTACGTGGCTGTATTTAACATTCCACTTCAGGAACAGAACAACACCCAGTTTAAACCAGAAACTGTTTGGTCTTCTTTATTAAGTACAGGAAGTTATAGAAAGAAATGTATGACAAATATTGAACACCCATAACTAAATCTTACTTTGAACTCCTAATCTACGAGCCCACAAGTATAATAATAATATCACCATCATAATAATGATTAAATGTTTTTTAATTAAGTACCTTTCTGGCAATATTTTCTCCGTGTGGTATTATTACTTTTACTCCAGTATGGGAGGAGTGTATTTGTCAAGGGTCTGTTTATATGTGTATATTTCTATTTCTCCTCACATCAAACTGTGCCAGTACGCCTCCACTGCACAGGCCTTCCTTCAGTGCAACCATGGAATCCCTCAAAGCATGCTGGTCTAGCTGGCCGGGGTCCTGAGGGGACTTCTCAGGGATGTATTGGAAATCTGGCTCCGAGTCGGCCTTCTCCTCCACCACGTCATAGATCGCTGGATGGGACAGGGAGGGAATATTTCAGGATTTTAATACAAGCTGTTGTTCATGCACGCTGAATCCTGAGGGCGTTCATTTATCTTTAAGGACATTATGAAGAGAAAACATACAAAGAATGGACTTCTCTTGGGATTATAACCCTCATGCATGTGCAAATATATAAAAATGCATACTTCTCCTAAAATCGACCTTCAATTTATTAATGCAATCTCACATCTTTGCTGATGTAAGCCAGGATTAATCCCTTTTTGACCCACTTTAAATACCAAGAATTTTCATGTTTCATCATCTGTAAATCTTTCCTCCCTCTTCTCTAATGCTGATTTATGGAGAAGCTTTGCCAACATTCAACGCGGTGAAAACTTGTAACCGAGACATACAGAAAGAAAAAGCCTCAGAACATTAAACGACCTTCAAAACAGTAAAAGTTTAGTCACTAAAAGTGGCCTTATTATCAGTTCAG
Organism: Lophius americanus; assembly: GCA_037951165.1. Taxonomy (NCBI): domain Eukaryota; kingdom Metazoa; phylum Chordata; class Actinopteri; order Lophiiformes; family Lophiidae; genus Lophius; species Lophius americanus. Next base: position 1,399,862 of record JBBDHG010000224.1, on the reverse strand, counting down.
TGTTTACAAAGTGTGGATTGATGAATTGCTGAATCGAACCGGTTACATCTGTACTAGTTGTGGTCAGTTATCACCATATAGTCACACCCACCAGCTGGCAGATGTAACTATCGCCTACTGGAATAAAACGACGGGAAGTGACTTCAGAAAGTCAACATAAACATGTATAATACAGTCAGGACTGCATTTATGGGAGCATTGTTACCAATCAATTTGCACAAGGTCAACAAATCTTCAGTGACGAAGACTTTAATCATCCTCCTGAATTAGTGAGTAAATAGTTTGATGCTAGCTAGTGTTAACTTGTGGGGACTTGATGAAGAAGCTCAGATAACAGACTCATAGAATGTGTCTAATAATAATAATAATATATTTAATTTATAATGCACATTACATTTGGATCAAATCTCAAAGTGCTAAAAACACGCAGATCACTCTCCTGGTTTGGATCATATTCAGGATGTAATGTTTACATGAACACAGACAAATTTGGGTAATCTTATGCATGTATTCTGGATAAATACCAGAATCACAGTTCCTGACTACTGTGTGCGGTTTACGCCACAGCAATTTTATCTGTCTTCATTTGGTCGCTTCATTTAAGACTAATTTTCCTAAAAGTTCATAGCAGATGCTATTAAACTACTAGCATGGCGTTGCAGATATGGTTTATTTACCTTAGCGGCAGCAATAGGAGAAAGTTCAGTTTCTCCGTTGCTCCAGAGATGAGACAACTTCGCTGCTGCCGCTACCGTGTTTCACTTTCTTTTACGTCACTCTGTGCCTGGGCGGTAATGCCCAGCTGTCAGAAACCAGGATCAGACGTATACGTGTAACAGTATTCTCCAGCTATAATATTTGGATTTCTCAAAATCTGGATGAGGGTATGTCCCCGTAACTATAATTGGCGCAAAGACATCCGACGACCGTCCAGAAACCCGATAATAACCAGGACACTGGTGTGCATGTAGACACAGACAGAGAGCTGCAGTCGTCAAAGCTGAACCAAACAGGTGAGGCACAAAAGAAGACTATCTAGAAGTCTAATCATGAGCAGAAGCTGGGAATAAATCCTTCAGTGAAACACACTGTGACTCAGCTCTAGTGAAGCGTTGAATTACCTGCCATATTTTGTTTTGACAGTTTCTAACAATCCTGATCACGCAAGACCTTGTTTGAATTCATCAAAGACGCAGCAGATCCCAACCGCTGGAGACGACTAACCGTTTGGTCTGACCAGTAGAATGAGCTCCCCAGAGTGGTTCTCACAGCTGGCCTTGATGAACATCACCACCTGATCATGGGTGTGGTCAGAGATGTCTCGTCCATTAATTAAGACCACCTGGTCGCCCTCATTGAGGCGTGGCACGCACAGGTCGGCCTACAGGAGACGCAGAGAAGACAGCTGGGTGAGTTTAATTTCAGAAAATGCTTCTCATAGGAGAAAGAAAATGTCTCCAGTTGTGAAAGTAATAAAACTGTGGCTATTTGCTGCATTCTATTACTGAAAGAAAATTCATGGTCAAACGTCTGAGCATGATGAGTGCAGGTTGTTGACTTACCGATGTTCCCGGAGCCACTCTGGACACAATGATGGGCATCTTCTGGTCAGCTCCACCCTGGACACGTGGACAAGATCAGTCAACGTTACAAAGAATTGCACAAATGACCTCAATTTCTATGAGTCAGTTAACATTTTAGGCAAAAACGTCTGGAATGATGATACAAAGGGTTTGAACAACCGGAGAGAAAACACAGAGTTGAACCCAGAGAAAAAGAAAATGCTCAAGTTTCTCAACTAGTTTCGGCAATCACCTTCACATTGAAGCCGAAACGTCCGTGTTCATCAGGCCTCATCTTGATCAAGACCAGATTATCATGAGGGACGATTCCATTCACCTGAAACACCAAAGTCACATTAGAGTCACACTTTGTTTTCTTCCACATCATCCTGGCGCATCAGAATATTGGCTGCATATCTAATACTGAGAATGCTCACTTAGAGGATAAAGTTGGGACCAGAAAAAAAAATTAAGTCAATCAATTTTACTTTTGTACTAAGTGTAAATGAGCACTTTGTTTAAATGACTTGGTGAAATTAGACAAGAGAGACCATCATACAGAGATGTGTGTATGTTTGGTGTGAGGAGTGTGATGTGTGAGATAGAGATGAAACACTGATAATAATAAACGGTGTGAAATGAGCCCTGGTCTCCGTCAGCAGCAGACTGCTTCACCCACAGTAGAAGGTGGAGCACTATGGCCGGCTCTTCACCCTGACGACAGTTAGACTGTTTAACAGCTGTGTGCTCTGACACTCTACACTTTCCTTATCTTTATCTTTTATGATTTAATTTGCACGTATGTGTAGATTTCTATTTTGACTCTTACTTTGTTCCTATGACCATCACGCTGTTTAACACCTCAGCAAACTGCAGTGGCTCATGACATAGACATGATCTGTGCAATAATGAGAAACTGTTGTGACAATACATTGTATTTTTTTCCCTTCATCTTTTGTGTATTTTTAAAAAAAATGATTATTTGAGTAGCCTGGCTGTCTTATTATATTCACTGCATATATTCGTGAGCTGCTGGACAATGGAATTTCTCCAAGTGGGTGAATAAAGTGTCTTTATATCCATCGGTCACAGCATAATAAACATACAATATATGACAGTTATTATTATATAATAACTTCTGTTTTGAAGTGTGTTGTGATAACACTTTATGACTCCAGGAGGGGTGAATACAGTACTACAGCAGTGTACAGGTAGACACCAGCCCACTTGTATGATCGTAACCTTGAGCAGATCGGAGGACAACCCCCTTGATTTTCACTTAAAAAGTGAAAATCTACATTTTCGCCAGTACTGGGCAATAACACACTGAAAAAATAAAAGAGTTGGAGCGCAGGCATTTACATGCAACAAACGTCAACAACAAAATAAAGGTGAATAGTGCCTGTCCTTTTAATACTCTACTGCTTAACAGCCCTAGACTGACCTGTCAGTTTGATAGTTGACAGGTAGCGATTAGTGAGAGTCCGTTTATTTGCTAAACATGGCTGCCTATATGGGGTTAATGTCAGCAAGCATAGAATAAAACATGCTTTCTATTATTTGAAAGAAGTGAGATAAAATTAGTTTCAAATTATTCATATTTAGTAACCACAAACCCTTCTTATATTAGACAGAGTGGATTTGTTTTGTTGTATTTTCCTTATATTTTACAAGTGGGCTGGGTAGAACCAGGACGACTGAGGGGAATACCCTCTTAAAAGGTGTCATGCACATGGGGATTGGCCTTTTGTCATACTGACCGTGGTCTTATCAGCGTTGACGGGGACGTCATACATCTCATTGAGGTGGTTGTCTAGGAGGCTCTGCTGGGAGTGGGCCTGGATGATCTGGCTCAAGGTTTTCCTGCTGAGTTGCTTTGGGGGCAGCGCTGGAGGTTGGCTGTCTATCCCATCAGGAGATCTGAGGGAGGAAAAGAGAAAACCGGGGGTAAAGAGGAGCCGGAAATAACATTTTCTTTTATTAAATTTGTGCTGATGGGGAGAGACAATAACCTCCATCATTGAAAAGAAAAAAATGCAGAGAAGAATTTAAAGAAACCAGTTGTGAGGTGCCCACCATTAGGACCCCTACAATGGAATTTGATGGATTCTTGACTGGATCGCACCCGATCCTTCACCAAGTTTTGTGGAGATCCATCCTGTATCTTTTTGTGTAATCCAACAAACAAAGAAGATGAGTGAAAAGAATCCCTTGCTGGGTGTAATTATAATTACACATAATGACAAAGTAAATCTCAGAACTTGCTCTTTAGCTGCTCAGCCACTGGTCTGACACGATTCAACTCCTGGCCATTTAGAGGCAGAGGGAAACCTTAGCCACAAAGCAAAGGGTTTGGCTGTTTGCTAAAGAGGTGGGTTCCAGTAGAGAAGGAAAAGCAGCGGAGTGGAGAAAAGCACTTAAAGGGAAGTCAGAGAGAAAGAGATTACAAGAGACAGAAGGCTTGATAGCACTGTTTTAGTCAGAATGCATTAACCTCAATAAAAGGAGTGCGAGAGGAAAGAAAATATTCCCCTCCATCATCCAGACAATAACAGGCAGTCGGTGTGAATGAGGAAACACGCCGTCAGTCAGTTGAGGCTTTCAACGGCATCAATCTCGGGGGGGTCTAGTACAGAGCAATCCTCTATGCTTGTGTCTGTGAGTTTGTGATGTCGTGTGCAGGAGCTCCTCAGGGACCAGAGTCTAAGAGCATTACTTTAGTTTGGCTGTTGTTCCTGGTGACATGTTGTCCTAAACACACACACTAGACCCACCGTTTATTATGGGTCAGAGTCGGATCAGGCTTTCAGCAGGAGGGCAGGTTTGAGTCATGGTGGCTCATCCTTCATCGTTACTGCTTCAACAACATCAGACAGACAAGAGATATGAATACCCGCGTATCTTCATCCCTCGCCACGATTTAGCCAACGCCCTGGGATACGAATGTTGGATAGCTGTCAGCAATGGAGCCATGTCCACGGCCTTATTAAGACCTCCTACATAATACGGCCACATATTTCAGTCTTTTTAAGGCCTGACATCCACCTTATGAATTTGACATTAAAACCCTGCAGGAGATGCTGTGTAATCTGGAGCTTCACCACCGAATGCCACTCAATTGTATCTACTGCACCTTTAAATACCTGATTGTGGTCATACCCGGGTAAGTGTCCACCATGACAGGATGAATCAGTCGAATCACAGCCATGCAGCTAGACGAGGAGCCATAATCTAACGAGAGCTAGAAAACATCATGTTCCCAACTACAAGATCCTTTTAAAAAATATTTAAGTGTTTTTCTACACACATTATCTTTAAAGCCAGCCTTACTTTGCACTGGCAGAGAAATACATCCGACTACACCAGAGAGAGTACTTCATCCTAACACACCACAATGCTGCATGCTATTTTGTACTCAAGCTTATTCTATCATTAGTTTTCTTCCTTTAGTCTGTCAAGAAAATAAAGACCCTTCATCTAAGATACCATCACTGCAACGTGCCACGGTTAGCTCGTGTGTGGAACCAACGCAGCACAGAACTGTGGTCTGTGGGAGGAAATGTGGACTCTAATTTAGTTTTATTGACGGAAAATCTTGTAGGAACATTGGAAAAATATGGAGCCTGAGCAAAGTGATGGACCTGACACAGCAGAGAGATAAAACACAGGAACTTCAACAGACAGTCCTCTTTTGGTGTGTGTGTGTGTGTAGCGGTATTTGTTTGTATGTATGTATGTACATATCTATATACATATATATCTTTGCCAAATTCTATTGGTTTTTGCTTTAGTTGTTTAGGAGTAAAACAGTCTGATATAAAAAAGAAAGGGTATGCATAATGAGCTGTAGCTTCTGCGTACACCTTAGATGAACATACAAACGTATATTTACATATGTAAAACAAACATGTGTGTGAGAGAATGGAAAAATGTAAATATGAGAAATCAGACTGTTTTCTGAAAATATGGAGCCAAGAGCATCATCTGATATTAGGATGGTCCAGCAATTACTCAGACATGACGTACTTCATTCTATCAATGAGTATAACGATGATTTTGTACAGAAAAGCGGGGCATTGAATACTTTGAAGTGGAGGAAAAATACATTTCTGCTGCTGGTCATGATTATTCAACTGAGATCCACATACAGAGTCGTCAAGGCAACATGTCAACAGTTTGGAATAATCTCACTAGTCCAACAGTTATGACATTTTGTTTATAGAGTTAAATACTGAAAATGGTGCTGAAAGCCTGCATGAATAGAATAACCGGAATTCTACTAAGAAGGACAGTTATTCTATTCTAGGATATTTCCCATCCGTCTGTGACAAACTGACATGATGGTCAAACATTTTGAAAATACTGAAAAACCAAACACTTTATTTAAAAGTGAAAATTATTATTTTAGAGCAATTTCAAGAACCATTTAGGACAAAAAAGAATTGCAAAACAACCAACTTGAGGCGAATGTATAAACGGTAATGAGTAAATTGGTGGGAAATGAAAAGTAGAAAACAGAGGATTGTGATTAGATACTGTGTGTTATGTCAGCAGAAGAGAGAGCAGGTGATTATGTCATCCTCTGGCTCTGTAACAGAGTGATGAGCCAATATCAACCTTGGCTTGTGTTGTTGTGCGGGCAGCTTTGCAGGCAGCATAAACTACTGCAGTAATGTTGCCTTACCACTCTGATTACCTACTGAGAAATGTTCCCTCCTCTAGCTCTATTTTCTCCCTCTCACCACTCCTCCTGTGTGATGAGAAAGAGGACCCTCTACGGACGATGCATTCTCTCCGACATAATTCAGGCATTCTCGCATATATATCCAATTAGCCGCAAAGCACGTCTTAACTCTATATTTCCATAGAATTAACTGAACAAGCTGGACATTCGAATTTCTTACTCTGTTATTGTAAGTCTTAATTAAGTGAAGGTATTCTTTGAAATTATTGAAAAACAATATTTTGTCTCACCCGACACATTTTGGATAATGGTGTCAAATGAATGTTACTGAAAATGATCAGCACCCTGCTAGGCTCAGCAGAAAAACAGTTTACAACTGGACCTGCTGAATGAATTATCCTCTGCTTGGCTGCACACGACAGGATTTCTAAAATAACATAATAACGGTGAATAATGCACTACAGGATATCATTAAGAGTCATGAGCCAGAAGAATCTACGAATGCAACGTCTGATTTGAGCCCAGGAGAAGTTGCTGCATGGCGTAAATTAAATGACCGATAAAGTAACCATAGAGGTCGGCCTGATTTACTGTAAAAAACAAAACAGACAACAGGAGGAACGAGGGTGGATGAAAGAATAGTTGAGACGACTCAGACTAACTGTACTCCAGCAAGAACTGGAGGGTATTCCAGAAAGTAAAATAAACGATGAATCCAGCCCCGAGCTCTGGATTAATCAACCCTGAGATGGAAAACCCAGAGTTAAACTCGTGCACATGAACCATCAAAAGTCATCTTTTTGTCTTAAATTGAAAGTCACCATAGCAACTGATGAAACGCTATTATGGCGATGTTTCACACTGATTAAGCCTGAACTCTTAATGCACTAACAAAGCAGGTATTTAGAAGAAAAAAGAAGCGATGCATCAGCGGTGATGGAGGGAGGAAAGCCCTGCCTGAGTGAATGAATCTATGGGTATTAGCAAATCACTTTTAATATTATAGTTGAAAGGGCGGTGGAAGGATATTGAACCAAATATTATTTTCATTCATGGGCGCTATCCGTACTCGGAAGCAGCTAAACAATTTTGGAAAGACCCAGAACTCGCTGGAGGAATTACATACTTTATCTGGGAACGCCTTAGGATTCCCACCGGAGGAGCTGGAGAGACGGACGTCTGGAATATTTTACATGGACTGCTGCCACTGCGACCCCCGACCCAAAGAAAATTAATGGTTTGCAGACAGGTTCGTGATTGCACCTCACTTTGACTTTATTATATTTGACATATTAAGTAAGGTAATTATCATTAAGTGGCTTTAAAACCAAATATTATATGTATATAATCATAAGGGAATTAAAATACATCCAATCTGGCTTTAGGAATGTTATGTGTTTTATGTCAACCCATTCAACACGTGCTCTTTTTTTTTTTTTTAAGCGTTACACTCTATTTTGTACATTTATTCACCCTGATTACTACTATGTTTATTCTTCTCCCGACCCAAGAAGTCTGATCTAAAAGATGAGCAGTCAGTGGCAAGATCTTATCTACCTCTCCTCAGTAACGTGCGGTGACGTCCTTGGTTGGGTAGGCAGCATAAGCCAGAACTCAAATCGCACAGTACATGCATATAAAACATATATATGTGAGGTATTACTCAATATCAGAACCAGTGCAAAGTCAATCAAGTAGTCTTTGTCAAAAATGTAATTATTGACATGGAGCTGACTACTGCCAGCTACTCAAACCAATAGTTGGTTTAACAAGGGGCGGAGCCAAGTTTCAGGCCAGTGCTATTAACCTACAGTCACGTGAGTGAGTTCCGGTGTTTATCTTTAAAGATAACCTGGATCTCGGATTGGAGATAGGGTTTAGACGAATGAACATGTATGTGCTTCCACTTCAGATTAAAGCTCCATTTGTGCTTCATTTCCCTCTGACTTATTTCCCTCTGGTCGGTCTGTGTACGTCTCACTCGGGTAGCAGAACTGCTGAGCAGACGTGCAGATTTAACTGGCTGAGTAGCGTCACATGGGCCGCTACCGTAAAGGCTAGGAACGCTGTGCCGGATAAAAGCGTTGTGTCTGAATGTTGCCCACTGAAGACTACGTGAGAAGAGACTCTGCATGCACAAACCTTCTAAACCGTTTGTGTTCACTCTCAGAGACAAGCTGCTTGTCTCTGCAAAACCTGCCTGCAGAGACAAGCAGCTTTTCCAGGACATTTTCCTTTTTCTCTCATTTCCCATGTGTTTTCCATGACTGGAAAATTAGTCAATAATTTTCCAGGTTTTCCCGGCACGTGGGAACTCCATTAGAGTTTCTCTCATCTGAGGGTTAATAAACTCAGAGTTTCCACTAACCACTTTTTAAAATCCCCCCTAAAGAACTTTACTGTCGCTTTTATGTCGGTTAACAGGAAGAAGTTGCGAACTTTAGCCTAAAAGGCTAAACTGTAAACTGTTGCCCAGAAGAAACATCCGCTGCTCCAGTGACTCTCTCACTGGCTTTAGTGATGTAACAGAGGACTGATTCAATCATCCAGATTTGAACTCTTAAAATAAAACAAACATTACAGGATCAGTTAATGCCTCACACCACCAGATAATCTGGGCCAAACAGAGAACCAATCAAAGCTCCCGATCAGTTTTCTGCCTGGATGGTCAGGAGGGGTGAATCAGGGTGAAATCGGCCTGATCCTCCTGTAGCATGAGCGCGGCTCAGAGAAGATTCCTGGCCCTTCTTTAAAACAGGGGAACTCTGAACTTCCTGCCAGAAGCTGTGCTATGGAATCTGGGCCAAACGCTTGATTAAAAGATGATTAGAAGGGAAAATATGCAAGTACTAAAATTTACTGAGTGGCTTATTATAAATATCAGTTTCATATTGTCAGAATCAATTATGAGCTATTGTGCACTTAATGTCATATGTTTTTAAGCTTTGGAGTAGATATGTGGAACTTTAGCATAGCAGTTAAAGAAATGGGTCAGATATTTCATAGTGTGTGACACACACACACACGGGCAGACACTAATTCCTGGTTCAGCCCTGTTCTACAGTCACTCGGCTCTGCTACCCGCTATAAACACATTTAACAGGGTGTTTTTCAAAGGGTTCATCTCCTCAATGGGGCCAGCAGAGTGGCGCTGGGAGAGGGTGTGAACTGTCGGGAGAGGCCACAGAGACATTAAAAAAACGATGACTCAGCAGTACAGTCAGAGAGAGAGAGCGCCACTGGCTCTGATAAGTGCATTTAAACTTCAAAATTAAAGTGCAGCTGTTTTAGGGTACTGCTTTATTTATGAGTCTGTTCATTTACACAGAGATTTATTTCCCTGCCACCGAGTCAAAGTCTTTTTTTTTCCCTGAAGGGAAAATGGGTGTGTAGTAAATCAAGAATACAGAGGGAAAAAGGAAAGAACACAAACCATTCCCCTGAGAGTCAGAATTTCATCAAGCGTCCAGCGAGGGGTAACACTTACGGTGTGGAGTCCAGGCTGATGCTGTTGGCCTGTGTGGAAGATGCCGACTTGTGATTGGAGGAGAAGACAGGCAGGCTGGGTGATGAATGGATCACGTGATCGACCAGGTGGCCAACGGACGACGGGCGTAGTCGCGTGCCCTCTTGAACAAACAGCGAGTTCCTGACAAATACAATGTTTTAAATCAAACGGATAACAATGCTGGTACCTGTTGAAATGTGACAGAAGAGGCCTCACTGAATCTAAATTTAATCAGAATTTTGCTAATGTCCTCTGGTTAGACTTTAATTAAAGTTTTGTGTAAATATTGATACTGGGGTTTTTTAATCAAAGTTTCTGCACATTTCCATACGTTGAATTTTAAGACATTTTTAAGAAATACATGAATTGAAATTTAAGATCCCTTTCATGTCAATATGTGCAAACACAATGTCGGATATGAAATAATACTGGAACGCCACTTACTTACAAAGTAACATATTTACTCACAGAACCGTCTGTAAACAGTGTATTTGTAAATAACCAGAAGCTGATTTTCAAATCAAAATTGAGGCATTTAACTGAACATGGATAAGGTAACATTGAATTAATTTTTAACATATTTAAGACCTCTTAAATAATACCTCAAAATATTTCAGAGTTTTTAAGGTCTTTAATTCAGATGATCAAGTATTAGGCTTTTGAAATAACTTGGCAGGAACCCTGTTTTTGTAAACTACAGGAATGGACAATAGAACACTCTTCAGTGATCTTTCTGGGGGGAAATGATGAAGATATGTCAGATATGTTTGGTCTCCAGAGATTTGGTCTTGGAGGCGTTTCTGCAGTATAAATGGAAATTGAAATTTTGACTCCAAATTTTAGAAAGTGGTGTCTTTTATAAACGTAAAAGACGGGTTACGATTTTCAGAGGAAGAATTTAACCCCGACATGATTTGTATTTATTATAGAGGTATGACTATGACAGGTATTTGCTGAATGGTATTTTAGCTCCCATCAGGGAGTCGTCCACCAGGTTTAATAAAATACATTGAAATGGGTTCTGAACCCTGAGACTCGGACTCACTGATTCGGCGTCCCTGGTGGTGAGCGGGTGGGCAGGCTCTGGGTCTCCAGTCTCTCGTCTGAAAGACTGTTCCTGCTGACTGATTCCCAGTCACTTCCACTAAGCAGTTTCCTGGCCAATGGCTTGCTGGGCGATCTAAGCCGGTCAAGACACGAAATCAGGCGTGGCCACAAGTTCTTGTATTACCGATTGGCCCTTATAGGGGCTATAACGACTGGATTCACCTGACCAAAGAATAAGTGTTGATCACCTGGCAAAAACTCTGTCCTTGATACCTTTCTCTTTTCCATACTGCACAGACTGAACCTCCGTCCGACCACTGCAGACAGAAACAACAAACACTTTTAGAAATCTAAAATGAAACAGAATATTTCACTTTACGGTTCTACAAAGAGTAAGAAACTGAGTAACCACACAAATGATTAGTTCACTTTCATATGTCTTAATGTAATATATGTGAAGTGATTGTTTTTTTCACAAGGTAGCAGGAATATATGAGATGTGACATGAGATATGTCCAAGTGTGTGGTATGGGTCATTCCATATCGCCAGAAAAAAATATTTAGCCTGGAATTTAACAAATGATGGAAAAAAAACACCCGCATTAAGATTTTACTCAGCAACATAAAACATCATAGTCAACATATTAGTCATGTGATAACCCATTAATACAAGAAAGAGGACATATTACGAGCCACATGCCAAATATCTCATTACATCCCGTTACTTCCAACTGAGAAATATTGCCGGAATCCGATCTCCTAAATCTTTTCCTGATTTAGAAACTTTATCCGCGCCTTTGTGTTCACACACCTGGACTACTGAAATGGATTGTTTGCATGCCGTAACCAATCCGAAGTGGCTCCCCTTCAACTGGTGCAGAATGCAGTAGCATGGATTTTAGACCATTTGAGACCAATCGTAGGTCCAACCTCATCCCGACTCGTGACTCCTTTCAATAAACTGACCAATAATACATATCAAGACTCTTAACTCTCAGTTCACCTGCCACTCATACTTGATATTCAAAAGTCGCAAATAATCCCAAAGTAAACTACCAAAAAACACTGATATAAGGGGCAAAGAGTTAAATGTGTTCTGAAGTTATTTTATTCCAATCTACAGCAGAAAATGTTCAGGATATCAGTGAGGAAAGCAACATCTGAAACACAGGACGTGGGCTCACATCCACAAACCATTCAGATCTGACAGGATGGCTGTACAACTGTTATCTAGTTAAACCCTGAATTAACATATTGTGGGAAAGAAGTCGGACAAGAACTCACTACGCCTACTGATTGCTTCAGCCCAAAGTGAAGCATCTGTACTCATTTCTTTTCTGCTTCCCTGCAGCAGGACGACTGCTGAGACACGGACAGAAGGAAAACGCACATGAAAGAATTTGTGAAGCCACGCTCTCTGTGTCTGAATATGGGAGTGTACCCGTCAATCGGTCTGGCTGTCAAGGCGGGCTCGTCAAAAGTTCTGCTCTGTTGATTCTTTCAGTGCAGTGCGCATGCGTGAGCATGTATGTATGTGTGTGTCTTCTTTTTCTCACCAGTATCTGAATTTTGAACCTAGGGTGAAGTAGTGAGCAAAGAAGTTTTTTTGAAGTGGGATGGGCCGATCCAGCCTGAAGAAAGTGTGGTGCTCCACACAGGACTTCCACAGGTTCTTACAGGCCCGGTAGTTGACCATGTTGAAACCCAGCAGTGTTTCCCTCGTCTCCGTCTGTTCACAGGAAGGGGAGGAGGGCAATTCATTGGCCACAGATTCACGTTCATGCAGCCTGTTAATCTTAAATCAGCAGTGATTCAAGTAAGACACGATATTCACATGATAAAGGGAAAACATTAAAGCAAGACTTGATTAGAATGTTTTATAGTAGCAGTTTATTGTTCTGTAAGATGTAAGAACAATCAGGTTCTGTAAGTTTTGATCTGAACTAAAAGCTGAACATTATTTTCCACTGTAACAAGCAGAAATTTACATTGTTACAAAACTATTTTCTCTCAGCGTTTAATACCACAACTTTGCTGTTGCAGAAACGGGACATTTCAAAATTCCTTTAAGTTTTCAAATCTGGACCGGGGTTCATCACTCACGTGTTTCTGAATGCGTCTCCAGAATCTGCTATTCGCTTAGAAAATAACCAATTCTTATCCACAGATGATTCAGTTATATGAAGGAAAAATCTATTACAGGTGTTGGACATAAAATGTGAGGCCTGTATGTGGGTTTACATGGAACACTTCTCTCCTTTCTGAATTGCAGCGTCGGCCGTCTGTTTACATGACTTGTGATCTATTCTGACCCGGTGTTTACATGCATCAACTCATCTAATCGTCTGCTACATTTCACACATGCGCAGACGATCCACACTTCCGTTCATAAGGTGGCGATAATGCGATAATGCTCCTGTGTTGGTCCACGAGCTTGTGGAGTGGATGTTTGGTATCTCCCATATACCAGAGCTGTGACTCCACCTACAGTCCTAACACCTCTCCCGAGACAGTTCTCCAGCATTCACACCTGAATCACATGATGCTAACGACTCACATGATGACCCAGCAGATAACTAATACCCTAACGATCCCTATCCACCCACATTAGTTATGCAAGGTCAACCGTATGCTTGTGACCGAATGAGTCTCAATGTATCCAACACCTCATCAGAGGTTAAATACTGGCCTGTGATTCAGATGATCCGATTTCAGACTTTAAGAACCGGCAGGAAGCCAATTGCCTAATTCCGATTAAATTTCGGAAAAGACGTCTATTTGGAAAGAAAATACCGCATGTAAACTCTCCTTTCAGAAGGGAAAAAACATTTCCGAATTAGATTTCATTCCCTTGAGAGGAGGTAATCAAAATCCTTTTCGAAAAGCCTTTCCCATTACAAAGTCGCTGTATCAGAAAGTTTCCTGTTTGAGTTGTATCTGCGCATGCGTAGCGTGGTGACGTAATGCATCGGAGTCATTCATTCATTGCAACTTTGAAATATTTTAACATGTTTGGACGGTTAGATGGGCGAAAGGTCACTTCTTTGTCATATTCTTCATCTGGGCGCCAGTTGGCGGTCGGCACAAAGCTCACCGAAGCATTATCGCCACCTAATGAACGGGAATGTGGATCGTCTGGGCATGTGTGAATGCATTTCTGATTAGGTGAGTCGATGCACGTAAACACCGGGTCGGAAAAGATCACGTAATCAGGCGACCGACATTGCAATTCGGAAAGGTTGAATTCAGAAAGAAGAAAAGTGGCCCATGTGAACCCACCTAGTGTCTTCATTTTTAAAAGCAGTGCTAGATGGAGGAATGAGGACTTTTGGTGGTAATAAACTTCAAACTGATTATGGCAGTACGCAGTTCTGCTGTCTGTCCAGTGGTCCGTCGCTGTAACAATAGTTAAAAAGTTCCGATTGTCAAACAGAGGATGCAGGACACGGGGGGGATTAAGGCACAGTCAACCGGGACACAGACAGCAGGGGGTTGATCTGAAATGTGCTCACACACACTTACATAACCCAGACACAGTTCAGTTCACAAACCAAAGAGCATCAACACGAGGGTCTCAAACAGACGGTGTGTACAAAAAACATACACACACATGGAGTACACTCATTGTGTCACAGAGTGGACACAGCTGTGCGAGGATGACGGTGGTTAAGATAGGTGTGTGTGTGTGTGTTTGCACCTACCGGTTCTCTTCTTAGCTGGATGAAGAACTGTTTGCACTTGAAGGATATTTTCACTATTTTCAACCTTGAAGCAGGAAAAACAGAAGAGTATTGCCACAGTTAGTCAGCTTACTACATCTATGAGAGAGACCTTATATTCACTGAATGAATAACAGCGATGGTGTGGCAGTAGCAGGAGACATGCCCTGAAAACAAAACCAAAATAATCTTAGTCATTTTGAAAGATTTGCACGGCTAAAAAGGAATAATTATTTGAGAATTAACATGTATTTAACATTTATAGACTTTTCTAAATAAGAGCCGCATGGTGATGATGTATCCTCCCTGACATTCTCCAAAACACCTACAATAAATGCATCAGAGCGTGAGATAATCTCCAGGAGATGATGACCGACCCTCATAGTCACCTTAAAATCATCTTTTTATGGTGGTCTGTCCAAATCTAGGAGTGTGGGAACGCAGAACAAGGCTACGAAGTTGGGAATTAGAATAATTTGACTTCAGGACGTACCAAATCCAGAACAACAAACTAAGGCCAAGTTGCCCAGAAATGGCAGTTAACCCCCACATCGTTACAAATGGAAAACTTAAATACTACGATTTGTAGCAAAAAAAAAAATACAAACTTGAAAGCTTTTGTGTGCAAGGACACAGATGTCCCTGATACTGGAAGCATTCTATTGTTGATATGGACGGATCACAATGTCTAAGGTAAGTGAGGTGAGCAAATCGACATGAAAACAAGAAGTTTAAAAAATAAGCATGCACTTATGTGAAAAACACCCTCAGAAAAAATTCACTTAATGCTGGTTTTTTAGCTTTTAAGGAGACGAGTAGACACTTCCCTATGGGGGAGCCATAAAAACGCTAAAAAACTTATCAAGCCGATCACTTTCCATCCTAAACTCATCATCTTAAAGTGAAGAATTAACTAAGAGCTCACAGAGGTGATGTTTCCTGCTCAAAATGATACCAAACATTATCGTGTTGAACAGTTTTTAATGTGGTAAATAGAGGTTTACCCCTGAACCCTGACCCCAGAAGGTCAATACATGTTTCAAGTCTGGAGAGGGTTGGGCCATCATCAGCTTATCATAAAATGTGTTCAGGACAAAAGTCCACCCTTAGGACTTCCCTTAAAAATACATTTTCATGGAAACAATAAAAAACAGAATTTGTGAAAACATGGAAACTGTTAAAAGGCACAATTACATATGAAGGTGAATTATGAGCAAAGATCGGTGAAGCTAGTGTGAATATTTTGTGAGCTATGCTGTAGAATGATTGATGGATAAACAAATAAAAATACAGTTAAACAACAAAGCATACTGATAATGTGCAAAGGGAAAGGTATCACAGTGTCAAATGCATTTCAACGCTTCAACAGTCAATGAGAACCACACTGGATTTAAGTCAGTGAAATGAGGCCAGCGTTACTGCTCAGACATTTGCATATTTCATGTCTGTGAAAACTCCATAATAGCTTCATAACGCCTGTCCCGACGCATCGATCACCTGAGATGTTAAATAAAAGGATATCAGTTTTCAGCCTTGCACAACTCAATGCCTTTGCTGTGTTCTCCCCTCTGTCCCGCATATCGTCTGTGGAGTGGCAGCACAGCGGGTCCAAATGTCTCCTCAAGGAATCCATAAATAGAGCTGTGCACACGTCTTAATGAATGGCCTCTTCTTCTCCTGAGCCGGCCCCTGTGTCTCGGCCCAACTGTTCATTTAACCCCTGACCCGTCACTGCTTCCAGAGCTGCAGATAAGAGCGCGAGCGCTCCAGCGTCTATAGGAGAACATAGTGACGTGCATGTTTCCCCATGAATAAGTCTATTTTCTCTTCTGGTGTCTGAAGAGGAAGAACTGGTAGGTAATAATGTTTGAATGAGAAGAAGACGCACGCACAGCGCAGGAAGAGGTCTGCTGATGAGTAGCAAAGTAAGATTATCCCTTCCTGCAGCTCGGCTGCTGCTGTGACTCATCCTTCACTGCTAAATATATTTCACATACTTACTCGCACACACTCGTGTAGACAAACACACATGGACGCACACACACTTAGGCATAGCGTGAGTCATGACCCATCCTAGCGTGGCTCATTTGTCGGGCTGCTGTGGACTGAAATAGCAAAGCCTAAATGTCTAACTCTTCCCTTAATATAAATTCAGGGTGTGTTGAACCATGAAAAATATGGTTGGATTAAAAAAAAAAAAACTCCGTGAAACTGTGATTACTTACTATTATAGTGCAGCTAATTCAAACAAGTGTGACTCACTCTGAATAAAGTAAGACCCATCTTTTCAGGGGTATTGGTTCGCATCCAAACTAACTCTGGTGCAGTTTGACTGAAAAATAGACACAGACCGACTGAAGACCAAAAGCGGGATGTTGTGTTAAATATACAACCTTTAAAAACAAGAAAACATGCAATACGTTTATAAATACTGTATAAACATATAAAACAATTTCACTATGATGTGCTGTGTATGGCTGTTTGTGATCAATAAAGGATACATTATTATAAAGGCTACCCAATCTGATTGTGAACTTATCCATATGCATTTTTTCTTTCGATCAAAATATTACAGATGCCAGAATTAGTGGAATTAAATAAAGGAAACAAACTCCACACGGACAAAATGGATTCACGCAAATCAGCTGATAGTTCAGACCAAAGCTGGAAGTTCGAACAGAGAATGTGAATGCACCCCTAGTTTTATGAAAATGATGAGAAGCGTTGGCATGAGAGGTGTCAGGAATAATGCAGAGACAGTGAACTTCTGTAAAGAGAAAAGGGAGAAGGGAGCCGAGTGAGAAGAAAGAATGGGTGGAGGGTGGAGGCAGAGTGTTGACTACTAGGCCTCGCTGTCTTCTACACGTGGTGCGGGACAGCTGCAGGGGACACCCACTGTTGATCCCTAAATTTAACTTCACTGACTGGATATGTGTGCGCCCAAACACACACACACACACACAGACAGACACATACAAACTGGGTGAAGGCCCTTTCTGCTCTGATTTAATCAGCCTATTATTATGCATTTATTTGTATTCATTCAGAAAGACTTGTCCCAAACTTGACCAAAAAACAATCCTATAAATGTCATGGTTTCACTTTTTCCATCTTTCCACCAACTGTAATGAGAAACATTCTCAAAGTCGTCTCACCGCAGCAACACATACACACACGCTCAGAGTGTGTGTTGAGTCGACACACGAGTGAATTATCTTCAGGGGTTACAGGGATTTGAGTAGTTACTATCCCACCCATGGCAACCATTACCATTAAGCCTCCCACAGTGCAGCTGAGGAGTATGGGAGATTTCCAAGAATCGATGGAGAGGGAACAAGAGCAGGAGAGATTAAGAGTTATGAGTGTAAGTGAATTAAACAAAGAGGTGAATGGAGGATAAAAGGAGAAGGGGAATTTGGGATCTCTTCCATTTCCTGGAAACCTAGTTTAATGGGACCCTGCAAAAATGTATTGGTGGAATCTTCGGCATGATTCTAAAAGAAATCGAAATAAGAGTCCACATCAATATTCTTATAATATGGAAAAATCCACACGTAAGAGGTTAGCAGAATATTAGGCAGCACATAGCAGTAAAAAGGCTCTCTGGAGGGGGTTCAAGTGAAGCAGACAGCTGACAGATGGAGAGAGCGGCGGTCTTGTCATAGCAACATCCACAGTTTGATTCCCCTGATCAGAGGAATCTCCTTCTGTAGCCTCCAAAAACATCAACTAAATAAAGCCACATAAATCAAGGAAGCGAGGACTTAACTGTCACAGTGGAGGTGTTACTAGTGGGTGCATTTAGTGAAGGGGTGGGACGAATCGCAGCTTTTGAGTCCCAGATTGAATCATTTTTCAGATCAGCAAATAAAGGAAGCAAGAATGGAACACAAATATAACTTTGCATCCACTTATCAATAACTTAAGTGAAGAAAAACAAAACATATTGACAGTTAAAGCAACGATTTTCTGCCTGTGTAGGTCGATGAAGTATACAGGATATCCGATGTCTAAATTAAATATTGAATAATGAAATGAAGTCCGGTAAAGTTCCGCTGCCCTGAAGTTCACCCGTGTACGGTGAGGCCAGCAGAAGATGTCTGGGATAATTCATTTGGCAATCTTGACCTTTTCCTGTTCAGAAAGATCCGGGACCATCTCCATAATGAAGAGGGTGCACAAACACTTTCACCTCATTATTAAATCATCTGTTTTCCACAACGAAGTACGGCATCCGGTCTGCAGCAATAAACATCCCAATATATGTGATAAAAGCTCCAGCGCGCTCCTAAATGTCTCGGTGAGAAGTTGTTGTGCTCTGACTTCTGGTCCAGACACACCAGGGTAATGTTGCTTAAAGCCTGTGTGTGCGTGCGTGTGGTTGTATTTGTATGTGTGTGTGGGTGTATTTGTATGTGTGTGTGTATGGGGGTGTGTGTATTTGTATGTGTGTGTGTGTATGTGGGTGTGTGTATTTGTATGTGTGTGTGTATGTGGGTGTATTTGTATGTATGTGTGTGTATTTGTGTGTGTGTATTTGTATGTGTGTATTTGTATGTGTGTTGGTGTATTTGTGTGTGTGTTTGTGTCTGTATTTGTATGTGTGTTGGTGTATTTGTGTGTGTGTTTGTGTCTGTATTTGTATGTGTGTTGGTGTATTTGTATGTGTTTTGGTGTATTTGTATGTGTGTTGGTTTATTTGTGTGTGTGTGTGTGTGTGTGTGTGTGTGTCTGGGTGTATTTGTATGTGCGTGTGTTTGGGTGTATTTGTATGTGTGTGTGTGTGGGTGTATTTGTATGTGCGTGTGTGTGGCTGTATTTGTGTTTGTGTGTATTTGTGTGTGTGTATTTGTATGTATGTTGGTGTCTTTGTGTGTGTATATTTGTGTGTATATGTGTATCTGTGTGCGTGTGTGCGTGTGTGTGTGTATATGTATCTGTGTGCATCTGTATCGGTGTGCGTGTGTGTCTGTATTTGTATGCGTGTGTGTCTGTATTTGTATGCGCGTGTGTCTGTATTTGTGTGGGTGTATTTGTATGTGTGTGGGTGTATTTGTATGTGTGTGGGTGTATTTGTATGTTGGTTTGTGTGGTTTTCTTGTGGAACAATAGATGCACACCACAAAAGTTCCACCAACCACTGCTGTTCCATTATGAGCGCATGTTACAGTGAAGCCAAACATACTCACATACTTAACAAATATGAAACTGTTTTTTTATCTTTTCATGGCAAAAAAAAAGGGGATATTTATAACATTACTTTAGACCACAGAGCAGCTCCACTGATACAGTTTTCCGTAACTTTGCTTGTGGAACTCCATCAGGTGTGACTGAAACAAGTAGACTTGTTTGATGGCATTTTACATTTCATCTCATTCTGGCAATATTCGGCCATCCATCAAAAACACAGAGGAATACGACCGCTCGCTATCTGAACCTAAATCTGGTCAAGCTTTTCCAGCAGTATCTCTACTACGGTTCTAAAGTGAACTGGTGCAACCCGGATATCATTGTCATTTGTCAAAAATTTAAAAACCCACCCACAACTTCTGCTTCATCTCACAGTTGCACAACAAAAAGATTTTTTTCTCCTTTCTTATTTTTGCCATGATTTTTATTGAGCATTGCCGCAGACAAATGTTCGGTAATAGTCAGGAGACGTAAATGACTTTCTATCAGGTGTGTGTGTGTGTGTGTGTGTGTGTGTCTGTGTCTGTGTCTGTGTCTGTGTGTGTGTGCGTGTCTGTGTCTGTGTCTGTGTGTGTGTGTGTGTGCGTGTGTGCGTGTGTGCGTGTGTCTCACTCACCATGGGAAATAGTTGATCCGTACCCTGTTCTTGTAAACCAGTATGCCACCAGACATCACCCCGATAAGAATCTCTGTGTTGCTCTGGTCCTGCAGAGAGGGGAACAGAGTGTGTGTAAAGGGGTTTGTATGTTTGCGTAGAGAGGAAGGAGGAAGGGGAGCAGAGTTGTTCTCAGATTCAGAGGACAACAGGAGAATTAGGAGAACAATAGACTTTTGGGGGGCGTCCCCATTGTTTGCAACAGAGCACCAGCCTCAAACCAACAGCAGAGGATAATGAGGAACCTACAGGGATGATAAAAGGATGCCCTCTGTGTGGGACGAGAAGAGTGTGTGAGGATGGTATGAAGCAAGCTCCAATAAACATCAACAGTAAAGAAGGGAACATGTTTATTATTTCCGTCCTGATTGATTATGTGATTTAGTGAGGTAATTTTATACATTAAGCACAGGCCATTCTGCATGTGCAATATGATACGGGTGATGACAGCGTGTTCATCTTCCGCTCTTTCAGAGACAACAACATTGATTTTTTTTAAACCTTATGTACACTGTCTCTAATAACAATCGTCCAAAATTCGAAAATAAAGCACCACAGCATAAGATATGTTCACGTCGGTGGCTTTAAATAAGAAGCGATGTTTCCTGTCAAATGATGAACATCTTTTTAAATCACATATTGAATATAAATGTTTATGGTTTTTGAAAAACTTCTACTTGCCGCCTCACACAATCACAATAAATCAATCTAAATGGTTTCATTCCCTCTTCTTCAGAGGGAATGAAACCAGCGACATTACGTCGTAACACTGAGGCTGCAGACTGGGACTGTATGATCACAGGTACCCTGACATATCTAACGGGCCGCGTTATGGTTGCCGGGAGAAAAATAGCTCCACCTTATAGACACTAATCTATACCCAACACACACCAGAGCAGACAGTCCTCACTTACCCTTGCATAGTGCAGCTCTACCCCGTAGAGCTCCAGCGTGCGTGCTGTGTTCAGATAATTAAACTCTGACTGGGCAGGAGCTAGACCACTGAGACAGAGGGGGAGAGAGAGGGGGAGAGAGAGAGAGGGAGAGATCATTATGATGATGATGATGACAGCATTAAGGAGACGTATGGAGGAGGAGGGAGAGAAGGATGTGAACTTCAACAAAACAAGCATGAAACACAGGATGCATCTCCACTGGGGGCATTTAATTAAGGAGAGACACTTCCACTGGAGATGTGCCAACGGTTTTAATTTAACTTTAATTATTTCAAAGTTTGTATTTTTGCTCGGATAAAGCAAACATTGGCAACACGTCGCTGTTTCCTGAAACAAACAACCAATGGAGAACCACTATCAGATTACTCCAGAACGAAAATAATTATTAGATAAAGTCCAACAAGACAGTTAAAACATATTTCAATCTCAACACAATAACGCAAAATCAATAGCAATAATAAGAATTGCTTGTAACTGAGTATTTTAGCAGTGTGGCAGTATCACAATAAACTTCTTCTCTCTATTGGATATATTATATTCCTTCTCACATACTCATAATAAACTTAAAATCACTTTGTTCCTATTTGGTGTATTTGCGTAGTCTTGGTGTCTTTGGACGGGTAAGACCAAAAATCGTTTACATTCAGTGTCAGCAACATTGTACCTGGTACTATGTGTGAGTTATCTGAGATTAAACACAAAGATAACAACATTTCTATCCTTGCCTGATTCTTTAGATAACAAAAGGCCATGACTTCATTACATTACAATAACACCATGAAACAACACTTTCAATGAATTTGTTCAGGAACGCTTTGATAAGAACGCCATTAAATTTGATAGAAATACCAAAACGGGACTTTTATACTGTGGGATAGGACCAGGAGGATCCTCCATTTGGCACAGTTGGATAGACAATGTAGCCGCCCAAAAAAAGAGGATTCTGACCCCAGAGAGAATTCTGGCTGCAAAATACCACATATGTCCACTAGGAGGAGCTGCATGCACATCTACAACTGTTTAAGAAAATCTAGCTTTGTCTCCAGCATAAAATAATGAAAAAACCAGGCAGTAGCCCAATTATGGACCTGTGGAGGTGAGCAGGTTAAGACACACATCCGAAAACCACTCTGTTTTGTTGAGTACCTGTGCTGCTGGTGATGTTTGGAGACCTCTTTGTGAAAGTCTTGAGGGGGGTTGGAGATGAAGCAATATTCCGACAGATATCCTGCCGTATGCTCTGTTTCACTGTAGTCCCCCAACTCAGCTAGGGACAGAGGGAGAGAAGGGGAGAGGGAGAGATGGAGAGATGTATATATCAGTACATGACCCACACAGCATATGCAATTAGATCATGTTGGATTGAAATCATTCATTACAATGAAGACACATTATTTTAAAAAATGTGCAACGACTAGCATCAAAACTCCACCATTATCTTATCAAAGCAGCTAATCCTCGCTGAGAGAATTAATACCAAGTCGGTCCAAGCAGAACTAAAAACTGTGCATGGATATGACAAACACGTTGAAGAACATTTAACAAGAAAAACGCCCAAAAAACAGACTAGTATAGATCAGTAAGCCACTAGGAAACAACTGTGTTTTGGACATTTTCTTTTCTCATGCAGCCCATTGCCAGAGGCTGTGAGATTTCTCATGATGACAGAAAGATGATAAGATCAGAAGCACAACTGTTTTTAAACCTTTTTACAGGATTGATTGTGGATAACAAGGCAAAATAACACCAATGCCAGAGCCCTGGTATCTCTCCACAACCTCACAGAGAAAGAGCTCTGCCTGAATCCCCAAAGCCATTAGCTCACCCGCTTGAGTTTGAGGCTCAAAGGCATCAATTCACTCAAGTAGTCCCCAGACTAACCTACTAGCCGGTAGCCTAAGTATATTGACCAAAGAATCAATTCAGGCTCACCCGTTTATTGATGTACACACAGCTCCAGGGAGAAATATATGTAGAGTCAATAGCTTACATATGAGGACTTTAGGCTAGTGTTGGTTCTATTCTCTGATGCAGTTATTACTTTGATATATTTCAATATTATGAAGCTTGGATATTCCGATTAGGGGTCGATACTGCAGCGGCCGAGTGGAAGGCTTGAAATCAGGCAACTTATTGCGACGCTATTGACAACAAAGAACTCTCCATCTGTGATGGTAGCTTTTTATGCATTGTGGGTTTTTGTAGCATTTGTTTTTTCTTAAGACCATGTAAAAGCTGTTCCATGGACATGAAAAAAAAAAGTTTACAAACATTTAATAGAACAATGCTTCAATCCGGCAGACCTCTGAAGGTTCTGCTGTGGTATCTGGCACCAAGACGTTAGCAGCATATTCTTCTAGTCTTGGAAATTGGACCCATTTCTTCGGCACATCCGTCCAATGCTGGACCGGATTGAGATCTGGGGAATCTGGAGTCAACATCATGGACTGATTGTTTTGCTCTTCACACCATCCCTGAAAGATTCCTGCAGTGATTCAGGGAGCGTCATCCTCCTGGAAGAGGCCACTGCCATTAGGGATTACGGTTTCCATGAAGTAGGAGAGACTTGGTCTGCAGCGATTTTTAGGTTTGCGCTAGATTTCAAACATCCAAATGGATGACAGGGCCCAAGGTTTCCTAACAAAACATTGACCAAACATCACACTGCCTCCCCTGGCTTGTCTTGTTCCTGTAGTGCACCCCCATTCCATCTCTTCCCCTGGTTAGCAAAGTCAATGTGAAGTAAAAGAAAATGTGAAATCCTATCAGACAGGACCACCTTCTACCGTTGCTCTGGGGTCCGGAACTGATGCTGACGTGCTTATTGTCGGAGCTTTCAGCAGATGCCCTCGGCCCACGTCAAAGTAGGTCAGATAGTTAAATTCAACCATTTTTCTGCTTCCAACACATCAACTTTGAGGAGAAAATGTTCACGAGATAGAAAATGTGATTCACTTCGCTTGGCTGTGATTACAATGTTATAGTTTGAATGCCAGGGGGCAACAATTATCATTAGAGAGAAACATCTAAGGGCATATATAACTCCACCGTTAAAATGAAAGAATAAGTGAAAACCAGTTGGAGTTTGATTATACAACAGTCTTTCAGATATAACTGCACCTACTGCTTAAGAGAAACAGACAAAATTCGTACGAAACGTCTTTTTTCTGGAATTGTTATGGAATTCAAAAAGCTGACCAATTTAAAAGATGAAGTGAGGACCACTGTGTGGATTGTTCCGTGTTTGGAGAATGTGAGCTCTAGTGTGGGATTTGGAGTGATCAGTGCTGGCACTTGGGGGCGAGCTAACTGAATTAGCAGTGTAGCAGCTGCTTCAAGCCGTTTTTCCCTGAGCAAACATTAATCTTCATAATCTGGGCTGGCACTGAGTGAAGTGGCAACATTAACCTAGCTCAACAGCATGTGTGCGTTTGTGTGTCGGCGTGATTAGAAGCAGTAGTGGCATTATTTTGGTAGGCCAAATCTCTTCCCTGACCTATTTACCATACTGAACAAATTCAGCCCAAAGAATATACCAGGAGGTGGAGGACAGACAGACAACAGGAGCAGAGGTAGAAGTGTAAGTGAGAGGGTCTGGGGGTGCTAAATATGGGGGATAAGCAGAGAACGGCGAGAGACTTAACAGTGAACAATGAGCAGCAATGGCGGAGAGGAAAGCCAGTGAGAGAGAGACAGACCAATGCACTGGGAGCCATTATTCTTGAGAAAAAGCATTTAACCTAAACGTTTTATCAAACAGTAAACAAGGATGAGCGTCCACTGGCACCGACTGGTCTGATGAGATGTTCTTTTCCCTAAATAGTCGTTACACGTTCATTTCAGTCGGGCTGGATCCAGAGGGGCGGTCTCACTTCTGTCTGTCCTGTAGACCTTTTCCCTGCCTCTGCAAGTGTATTATAGCTGAGCTTCTCGCGGTCTGTGGTCACACGGAGACAGGAAGGGTGTAGCGTACCAACACCTAACATTTTCTTTTTCAGATCCTCAATTAAGTCGTTGCATTCGGCTCATTGTCTCCGCTCTTCTGCCCTTGCTGTATGTAGAAAGGCTGCTCTTCCCATGACAGGTGTGTTTTCAGCTCTACAGCGGACAAGGACGCAGCTTAGTTCCATCTCAAGAAACGGCCAATGTCTTGAGAGTTCCAAGGTTCGGGCGCTGCAGTAAGGCTCTGTGTGCTACTTCAGATGAAGGTTCGTTATCCTCCAAGTCCAGATCATAATTTAACATGCGATCCAGTAAACCCCTTCAGTTCTCTGCTGTTGTAGCTTCTTTCAGACCCATTATTCTCATTTTTTTCCTTCTGCTGCGTGACTCCAGATCATCAAAGTGTGGGACAAGTGACATTGGCTTGGAGAGATCTTTTACCGAAGCATGTGGTGAAAATCCTCCTCAAGAGTTCTTATGTGTTTCTCTGTATTTGCAGCACTGAGCTTAGCTGCCTTAAAATCATTGCCATAATTTAAATGGCTTGATTTTTTTTACCAGGTTTGCATTTTAAGATTTTTAATTGCCTTGCGGTGCATCGTTCAACATTTCGCCCACGTTGGAGCCTCCTTATATGAGTGGGGGTCCACGGGTGCGTTTTCACTGCACTCATGTTTGTGTTCTTTAAAACGTTTGTGATGCCCTTTGTTTTGTTGTCAGGTTTCAAGACATTGGGTAAATAGAGCTGATCCACCTCTTTTGTATAACTATTGTCTGTCTTAATATTACTTCTAGTTTCTCTTAATCAGAATAAGACGCCACGCTCTCCGCACACCTGCTCCACTGACCTTTTAACAGGAAGATACCATCAAATTATTATTTTTGGAAAAACGTAGACCATGAGGTTTGTTCTAATATTATTCTCCTGTTGCAATAATAAAATTCTGATCAACTAAATACCACTGGACAATACAGGAGAGCATTTAATCATTTCTATTTAACTCTAATACGGAAACACTTTAGGAAGTCCCTTTTAGCAGCTGCACCCCATTTGTCTAATTAATAAGGATGGTGAGTGTAAAAACTGACCCAGAATGACATTGAATACTTATATCACCGCTGATAACGGTGAATATCACCACTCAGCGTAACTGAATCATAATTGCCTCAGAACAACAGCTGCAAATGCACTGGAGCGACCGCAGTCGTTACATTTAACGGTGCGCGTCACTTAAGGGAGGCCTGATGAATTGCATTTCATTGAAGTACAAAACCAACGTATCCAGGGAGCGTCAGGAAGTACTTACATTGAACAGCATACGACGCCAGTAGTGCTGCCGTGTTGTGTGGACAAGGCAATCTGGAATCCACAGGATCACAAACATTTAGACAAGTCAGATTTGGATCAGCACAAAGTTATCTAAGATAATCCCAGCAATAAAAGAAAAGCATTAATTAAATTGAAGCGCAGAAGCAGTACTGTGTAATTATTGGGTACTTGTACATCTGCCCAGTGACCCTATAAGTATAGAAACTCATATTTACTCCAACAATGCACACATTTAGACCATCTGATGTTCCCCACTATAACCCTTTCAAATGCATGGATGTAACTTTTTCACAGCAGCCATTTATGAGGCATAACTCTTCAGTCTGGTCTATACAGGAAAAGGACACACTCACCTTCCAGTCAATATGTCCTGCTTTATCTGAAGGTAATACTGGTACCTGAGGAGAGATGACAGCAGAAGACTAAACAGTTATCCTGGTTTAAATTGACATAAACTGTGTATTGTATATATGAATAGATTGTCATGATGAAACAAAAACAGCATACATTTGGAATAAAGACTATTAGTGTTGTATCTGCAGGTCATACCAGCAAAGAGGTCTCTACAAAGTACCAGAAACCAAACTGCAGTAGTCAGAAAAGGCAGCATTTTATGTTATAATTGGGAAAAGCCCTTGTTGTATTTAATTTTGACTTCTCTTTCTTGATTTGTTTACAGCAAACAGTTGAAAATGTGGATCTTTAGTAATAAGCTGGACAATGGGTGATGAACAATGTTGTTTTCCTTATCCAAGTTCCTGTTATCAGTATTATTAAACCCAGTGTGGCTATGAACAACACCGCAGTCAGGAGTCTGTGTTTTGTTAGGACCCCTAATGGAACCCAACCACACCGCAGATCTAAAGCTCTCTGATACAGATTGTATAGAAAAGTTCTGGTATGGCTCCGGGAGCGATACCACCGCTGAGAGGCTGACATTAACACGAGGCACCAAAGGTGACACGGCGCTGTGACGCCTCCTCTGCACGTTGTTTATGTAGGATGCTAGAATGCTGTGCAGCACACCTTATGTTTGCAGAACTGTGGGAGGCCGCATTATGGCCTATGTGCAAAACACACCAGTCCATTTTTAATGAGTTTGCAGCAACAAAGCACCAGCTCTGAACCAGGGAGCCTTTCAGTGAAAGCAATGTCTATATAATTAACGCTGAAGTTTTATCTACAGACAGGAAATACATTTGTATGCCTGTACTTGCATGGGGAGCTCTGGGTTATTACAGACCCCATGTGAAGTTGTCAGTGGCACAAAGAGAATAAAATAATATAACCACAGTAGCTGTGGGGAATGTAAGCAAAGGCAGGTTAAGAGTACATATCTACTACACTAGAATGGCTTTATTGCACTTGGATATCCAATACAACAGAAATTGGAGTACTAAACCTGTCAGGGCATAATAAAACGCCACAATCATTCCACACTCAAGAAATATCCCTTAACGACACAGAGAAATAATAATGACTCAACATCAGCTCAAAATATCAAATAAATACATCTACACAATACCTTCCCAAAACTGACAGCCATATTGAGCACTTTTGTCTTACCGTGTGTATTCTTCCTGAAGTTTACCGGGGTCGGTCACAAAAAATTTGACTCTGAAGCTCAGGTTATGAGGAGACCCTCCTGAAAACATGACGAAGAATTAGAGCGGAAAACCTGATAAATCCTGACACGTAACGAAGACAATCTTTGCAGCTACTGGAGTTAGTGGATTTAAGATTTACTCAACGCGATGATCTGAGAACTCCGATTAGAACACGTGTTCTATGACATGATTCTATGACAATGTAAATTCTTTAGACATGATGATGTCAGGATGAAGAAAGATGTCACCGAGGAAATGAGAAGCCAATAGTTCGGACTAAAGTAATACTGACTTTATTTATAATGTCTCCACAAATATCTCTGTGTTCTGATGTATGAAGATTGAAATAAAGGACTGAGAATGTAAAATAAGCAAGTCTACATTTTTACAAACTCACCAGTCAAACTGAATGTATTGAGTGAAATAAAAATTCCTGTGGCAGTTCCTCAATGAATTTATCACTCAGCATAAAAGCAGAGTTGAATCACAGTTCAGTCCTTTCTCGCGGAGGGCTGAGTTTCTTACTGGGGCTACTTCTGTATTGTTCCACTTGTTACAAATTCTGTTACTCATTATCAAGAAAGAGTTGGGTTGAACTGAAGTTTAATCATTGCTGAAGGCAGACTTGGCATATTAAATCATGTTCGGTGTTGACGGGATTCTTTTGCTGGAGGTGGAGTGTGGACTTTTAACCGTCACTGAGGCTGGACACAGACTTCTGCTTCTAAAAACCACTGCCACATTTTCAAAGCAGTGGATAACGTTGGACTGGAGTTGGCTATAATGAATGCATGACTTTCTGTGGATTCTTGGTGTGTGAAGATGGCGTGATGTGGATTTCACCTACTTTTTAACTGTTTCCTGATGGGCTTGCTTGGATCGAGCCAACGCTGAAAAATATTGATGGAGAGACACTTAGAGACACCACAACTCTTCCACTGCGTGAAAACATACAACCTGAATTATTCACCACTGACCACACACACACACACAAACACACCTGATAGATATACCCAGAGAGCATACACATGGAAACAACACACTATAAACACTACAAAAACAGAAAGTGCACTCTCTAGACAATTATTTACACAACTTGTCACCCTCATCCACTCTCTTTAACCACCGCTCACACATACTTAGGTCATCATACTGACCGGCGTATCTAAGGAGTCATCAGCCAAGTGCAGGCCAAAGTAGTCTCTCTCAGTCAGCTCCAGGTGCTTAAAGACAGCATCCAGCAGCACCTGGCCATGATCCGACTTCTGCAGACACACAGAAAACATACAGAATAACTTCATCTCAAGTGAGCAAAAGACTGAAGGACTGTGACAAGCCACTTTAACATTTATCCGCTAGACTGGACTTCCATTGCTGATATCTGCAATGTCTTTTTGCCTGTAATATGTAATTCTGAATAGTCAAACCTAGCTAATAACAGTTGAATGGGCCTGCCCTAGAATAACAAACAGGAGGCACTGTCTCAGATAATGATCTTAGCATTGTCTTCGTCTCCTTGCTGTTCCTGGACTTGTCGGATGAGAGGAGGAGGAACAGTGAGTGCATGAATGAGAGATTAAACCATATCTTGGAACACATTGTGGAGAAAAGAGTACAAACATTCACATGGCTACAGTAGCATCTCCGCAAGAGAAGATGTGTGTGATTTCTCGGTCTTAAAGCCTAATCTAAGATCTTTCCAACCACACGGAGAAGAACATGTATGAGGAATTAAGCGGAAGCGTGCCTGTGGGCTAGTTGTCATATTTATCCGGTTCACTACCGTCTTTTCTCAGTAACCGTGTAACGTACGAGGACATCTATCCAGCTCATATAAAACATGCCAACACTTGTGGGCCATCCTTGCATTCTCATTTGGCATGGTCTAATCTGTTGTGTCACTCAAAACCTCTCCAGAGCAGCAGGAGGCAGAGAAGCAGAATGAACAACAAAAACAAGTGTGTCGAGAGATGCATGGAATTAGGGTCCGAGGAGGAAGCGGTGTGAGGACCCTATAGAAATGAATATTTTTGCCCCTAAATAAATCACCTTATTGGAAACTTAATCACTCTCAAAATTCCATCAGTCTTTGCACAGGCATCAGTCGTGGCAACATTTTATGTACATTATGGTTCCTGGCAAATGGCTTGGAAAATGGCTCAACAGCACCCCCTAGACTATTTAAAAAAGAGCTCAGTTCCATTTTGAGCTAGAAGTATGAAATTTGGATCACGTGTATCATCTCAAGATCTATCAAATATCCTCTTGAAGCCATCACCTATAACTAAAAAGGAAGTCAGCCATTTCCAATAAAATAGACAATTTTCAGGTGTTTCATCCCAATTTTCAGGCAGTGCACTTAAAGAAACTTCTCGAATAAATTTAACCCAGTAGGATTCAAATTTGATAATTGTTTTGTTTAGACTATAAAGAAGGAAAGTTCTCAACAGCTTGAGTTTTATATGAACAAATCCAGGTGATGTGGGGCGGCGTGTGTCATGGCAGAGCAGCGAATATTGACGTTTCACCATAAAAATAAATGTCATAAATCCCCAGTCCATTGCTCGATCCACACCAAATATCCAGAGTCATGTCTGACGTCCATATGGAAACATTCATTAAAAATGATACTTGCTGCTGCTCCCAGGTGAAACGAAGTCTCAAGTTATAAATTTCAATTGATTTACATAAACATTTTTATGTTTCCGTTTCTTCATTACGTAAGAAAACCATCTAAAAAAAACATTTTTTTTCATCATTTCTGATGAATCAGGAGGTTGTCATATCTTAACTGTCCATGGTGCAATATTTACCTAGATGGATGTGGGATAAGAGTCTGCACTGAAAATGATAGGGCCACATGCTGCTAGCCGGAGATAAGCAGCATGTGGCTCCGTCCTCTGCCGCATGAAAGTTCCGATCAACTGCTTACGGCTTTAATTACATATTCATTTTAACAGCAATCTTAAAGAAAATAACATTTGGTTATGGTCACAACACATACTGAATTCATAAAGAAAATCCCTAAATTAATAATAAAGATGTCTTTCCCACATATAAAGGAACACAAAGATATTGAAGTTTAGGGGTGTACAAGTAGACATAATTAAACCATAATTAATCCATATGGACCCCCCCACACAGTCTGGCACACGTGAACCCTGAATCAAGTTTGCCATAGAGGATGGCCACCTAAACGAGGCATGTTCAAGAGATAGACAAACAGTCATGGATAGCGGAGGAGCAGAGGAATTTGAAACGCTTCCTGTATCATTCAGGCTGTAAGTGTGTGAGCTTCTGGGATTCCCCGTAAATTACACTGATAACAGAAGAAAGGCAGTTGACAAACTGTTCCAGTATGTGGTGTTTTGTCACGGGACAGCCATGTGCCAATCACAATACATGGAGCCCGACCACACATTACAAGTCATCTTCACACTGTGGCATTTAATGCAGAGTCTGACTGGTCTGGAGCTGTAATCAAACCGTGGGGACGTTTTTGCTGCGCACGAGGCCGAACTTCCTGTGGAAAACGTAGGGTTTAAAAACGTGGTGAGAGAGCTTGAGCCACGGTGCAAAAAATCCCACCCACGCTTCAGTATCAAACAGTGCAAGATCTAGAACAGGAAAATGGTTAAATGATCAAAGCTATTTGATTTTCCATTTGATTATGGTTTGCAAATTTAAGTTTTTAATATATCTAAATACTGGAAAGATGGCGATCACCCGATGTAGGTAAAAGTTCCTTGCCTTAAATGTTCAAGCTCATTAAGTAAGAAAGTGAATTCAAAGTTACAACTTTTCTCCTTTCTTCCCTGATCCTGACCCGAAAAACTATCCGATGCGTGACATAAACAGTGATTCCAACCTGAACCTTGAATTTTGTGATCCATTAAGCCAGAAGTTTACTATAGTGGAACACTTGGCACAGCAGACACGCAAAGGACTGTGGTAAAAAGGCAGAAGTGACAAAGTTCAAGAGTGAAACCACCGTCTGTCTGTGGTTAAGCTTGCATAACGGAGAGATGTGGAAAGAGGAACATTTGGAGAAAGCCCTTTAGATTTTTGGAGGATAATTAAATGTGTTTGAACATCATCGGCAGTTTAGAGTCTTCTTAAAGCTTGGCTTTTAGATTTCAGACAGGAAGTGCTGAGTACCGCTTCATGCTCTGTGTGAGGACAGTTTATTTAAAATCATATAAATCTTCTCTATCAACAAAAAGGTAGAAAAGGGAATGTCTGCATGCTTTCATGGAAAACATTTGATCATTTCGTCTTGAATTCCTGTGGTTTTAACCCTTCCTTTACTCATGAATGTGTCAAAACTCTTAGGAAGGAATGCATAAAAGTGGCCCATAACTAAGGGCCCCATCTTGTTTGTCATAGCTGGGAGCCTGGAAGAGAGGGGCAGGGATTTGACAGATAAAGTGTTGGGTGATAAAGGTTGAAGAACCGACTGAAGGTTGGATGCCCCCAAAAGACATACTCTCTAGGTCAAGGCCATGTAATTTTTTATAGAGGAAGTGCCAATCGGGCCGTACCAAGAATCTGCCAACTCAATGGGGGGGTAGATTTATTTAGTTTAGCTATATTTTGCATTCAATGGGCTTTTTGCAGTTAATTCGTGCGTTAGTTTTTTATTTTACTCCGTTGTGTATTAATTGTGTCGGATCAGCCACGTTAAAAAAAAACCTGCGTTCTTTCTTAGTCGGCTCAGTTACTTGTTGTAAGTCTACTTGCTTGCCTATTTTCCTCTTTTTTTTTTCCCTGTTTTGGGGTTAAACAAAACCTTTTCCTGCTAAATCCACTGGTTACTTCTTGTGGCTACCAACGCTATAGCACAACAGACCTGGGCTACACAGCACCGTAGTAAATAGTTGATTCATTGTCATTTTGGCTGTAATATCTTTAAACAATTGTAACCTTGTCACATCCTTGCAATGGCAGTCATATAGAAAATACCATAATAATGCAAGAAACTGTGGCACTTAAAGTAATGACACGGTAGATTGTACTGAAACAATCATTTCTTCACCATAAACATCAATAATATCACTTTGTTTTGCAAGAGAGTATAAAAAGGTGTGATAAGAACTTAAACCTGATCCTTCAATGATCTGGAGAGAGGGTGCCTTACTCCGTCAAAGCTCCCATGGGAGAAGACACACACACACACACTTCTTCCCTTTACCCTGGTGACACACTTTACCCGCCTAGCTTGAGTGGGGGGACGGGCAGAATGATAATTTAAGAGTTGAAATATTAACTTGGAAGCCCTCTAGGATCGCCAGCACACAGAATGCATGACACACTGTGTGTGTGTGTGTGTGTGTGTGTGTATTAGTGATCTACTGCTGTCAGAGCCCTGTTATGTGCGAGTCCACTCAGAGATTGTATGTGTGTGTCCATTGCTTCCCGTTTGTATGAAGCGCCTTTTCAAGGCTGATGTGGGAGCCCTCTGTGCACTTCCTATACTGTGCTCCCAGGAAACACATCCACCCACACACACAAACACACACACTCTATATGTGTTATGTTCAATCTACATATTCAGTGATGGAGTAAAAATGATAGACAGAGTAACACCCCACAACTAAAGGAGAGATGGGAAGAACAAGGGACAATTAAGAGAAAGTAAGAGGAAGATAGAGAGTCATAGAAACATGGAGAGAGAGAGAAAGAGTGATTGACGATGCAGTTGTGTGAGACAAACGCTCTTTGTACTGAACTTCATCTGTCCAGGGGCACCAATGAATGTGTGTGTGTGTGTGTGTGTGTGTGTGTGTGTGTGTGTGTGTGTGTGTGTGTGTGTGTGTGTGTCCGTGCGCGCGTCATAGAGAGCGGGAACAGAAGAGACCAATCAGAGCACGAAAGAGAGCGAGAGAGAGGCGCTCTTTTTCACCCTGAGGATTTATTGCGTGTTGAGGGCAAATCACTCCGGATGGACTGACAGGGGGAAGAAATCAAAGTGTTTATTATGGCGCGTTAACAGAAGAAATGACTCATTTACTTCCCTCATTTTGTTTTCCCTCTATAGGAAATAGCTGAACGTGCATCTCATACGTGTTTAAGGAGGATGGAGACTCGGGAATGCGTTTGGCGGCTTGTCCAGACAGGAAGAGAACAACATGAAGTTAAAGTTGGAGCTACCTCCATCGCTCGCTCTCTTTGTGTCAAGATCACAACAGCAACTAATCTGAAGGGGAAGAGTGATCTGAACAGGAAGGGTACTCACTCAAGGTCTAATTAACTCTTGACAAACCCACCACTGAGTGACAGTCCACCGTTTTCATATGCTACATCTATCTTATAGCTCTATTCCAAACAAGCAAAGCGGTTGTGGGAGTTTTTTTCCACAAACAAAGGATTTCCTTAAATAAAGGTATCTTGTGAATGTTCAATGTGCTTTCACATTTAGTACCTCCTGCTCAGGTGGAAAATGTCGGATAGGAAAAAAAACATCTTTATGTTGACAAAGCCGCATCAGTGTCGCGTTTCAGACAACCGATCCAATCCACCATTGAGAATGCAGTGTTGGACCCCATGATGCAGAGCAGCAGAAACGGCAACAGTGAGAAAGAGGCAGAGAGGGAACTTGGTGGATTTTCAAGTGGAAAAGTTCTCTGCCAGTGGGAGAGAAAATTAACATTGGAAAGGACAAAGACTGCCTATCACACATGGTCCTTCTATCAAAAATGGTCAACGTTCTGAGGTGATGGATTTCGTAAATTCAGAGAAAAAACAAAAGACTAGCCAAAAACGCAGAGAACGCAAGACATGTTTTTTCCACAGTACCAGACAGCAAGCTATACCACAAATGTATACAATCACCTTAAACGTCAACAAAAAGGATGACGTTAACACCATTTTATGCAACACTAGGGGGACTTTGTAAATATCTAAGTCTGGCCTACCATCTCATCAATCACTTATCAGTCTGAGGTTTGCGACAGTGAGAATCTCCGGTCCTGACCAGGACTCTGAATACTTAATAACACAACAGTGCTGTGCCCTGATTAATTCATTCTGTATACTAATCGATTTACATGGATTGGAGAAACTCGATACAGGAGGGGGGCTCTTAAACCTAAGAATTGGTGCAATATGACCAAATAGAATGGTGCTTGGTGAACTGGATCTATTGCATTTTTCTTTTTTTGGTTGGATTTTGCACCATGATGTATTTGATTTGTTTTGTTAAACCTCTTCAAGTTGTGTTGCACCCAACTATCTGAAAAAGAGTTTTTGAAATATGTTTATGTAATGTTATATTTCATTATTTTCTCTACGACCTCAACTTCTGTCAACAAAAGCATTATTAAAACTTTGACGGTACGTCGATAACAGTATCCTGAAAAAACAGCTGTAAATTAATCCTGTTTTGAACAGTTATTTATTCTTCCTTTGTCCAAACGGCTCTTATAAATAGTCGCTTGGTTATCAATAGCTCTTGCACCCAGCTGAATGTTTACCCGGTGTGCAGCGGTTACTATGGTCACTCGACTCTGAATAAATCCTGTTTCTTACCCTTCTTTTGTTCGTAGAGAGGTAGGTCAGTAGTAGGCTGACTTTTTTAATTTCCCTTCATCTGTCAAGCTTTCCGTCTACACCATATTCTGCTTTATACTATTATCGTTTCAGTCAAAGGATTTCCATCTATGAGATCATCAATACAAGCCCGTATGTCCACCCCCCTCCCCCCCCCCCACTCAAACCACCAAGCCCTGGTTCCCATGACAATAAGCTACTGCTTCTGGATTCTCAATCTGCGCTAGAATCCAGGCCAGTTGGCCAGGGCGAGGGTCAATAGAAGTATTGTTGCTCTGAGGATGTCTGGTCTTTGCAGGAAGTTACTGCTGCTGTAGGGGTCTGATCAATGACACGGACAGAGACAGTCATTTATTTGGGGGGGATGCGGGAGTCTGGACTAGGAAGCAGAGGAGTAGGGAATACTCGGAGAAAAGTTTAAACAGAAAAATTAAACGTATATCGAAGAGCCGAGATATTTCTGAGGGGGTTTGACCATTTCTGACATGTGATCATTTCCGATTTCACTAAGACCCACTCAGTTGTGAGGCTGTGTATGTATCCTGGCTGTTAAAAGTAAAGTGGCCGTTCTCTGCTTCACAGCTGTTCTGGATGTTTTCTCCGGTATATTACTCTTCCTCACTTAGGCAAGCTAGGCATAAGGTCAGCACTAATTTAAAACGTAATAGGAGATCTCTTTCATGCAGAATAAATTACGGTAGGAGAGCCAAAATCACGTAGCACAGGAATAAACAGGAGTGGTTGTTTCTTATCAATCCTAAACTCCACCCCTCATGTCAATTGACATATCTTTTCTCTTTCTCCCATTTTATTTTTCTGTTGTTACACAAATACTACTCTCGCTCAAATTTGAAAAGGAAATGCCATGTTCGTGCCGGGCTCTGTCACTAGTCTCTCGGACTCATTCCGGAAAATTGGGGATAGCAGATGTCCACATTTTGGGAGCCAACCCATTGGTGCCTACATATATCTATCTGCTTTGATCATGGACGATGTATGGTTCTTCTTTAGTTTCTCGTGTTCTTCAAGTGTAATATGATGTAAACTGAATGGTAAGTTTTTGGGGAGAATCGTGATCTCAATGATAAAGTGAGAATCGGCTTTGTCCCAGCCCTAAACTCAACTTTGTTTCACAGTGGCTAATGGAGCTATATTCTTCGTGATGAAATGTCATTTGTTATTTTTTCATCTTTAATCCTTTGAAAACTTTTCTTTTTTTTCAAAAATGCTCCTGTTAGCGAGATCTGCACTGAGGAAGCAGCTGGCCACTTGTTCGTATTTCTTCTGGGACCATGCAGTATTCATAATTGGCAGTATGATTATTTTGACCATGATTAAAAATTGGTGGTGCTACTTCCGGCTACTGAAATTATTTTCTGTTATTTTACTTCTTGTTCAGTGTCATCTACACTGAAGCCAAAATGTTTCCAAACAATGGTCACTTCTCAGTGTTTGCGCTCATGTCATCAATGAACTTCTATATTCACCTCACAACACAATACTGGTTGGATGGGGCGGAAGCATGTGACTGACCATGATGGATTCAAAGACCTTTTATGACACATATCACAAATTCAGGAAAATATGGATATAATGAATTGAGAGAACTAGGACTACATCAAGCAAAGAGATTCAAAATGTCCATTCTTTAATATTTCTAATAATTACCTAGCCCTACTTCAGTCACAGATAAACAATCTTTAAGTAGAAACTGAACGATGATTTCCCTTCAAAATCATGTTCTGGAAAAGGAAAATATGATTTTTCACGCATCACAGTCTTGACACTCCCCACCCATTAAACAAATACTTTTCAAATGTCAGCAGGAGTGAATTGTCCTGTACAACCCCCCCAAAAATTGAAAAAGGCACCACTACTTGTTTCAAAACGTATTAATGTTCTGTGAAGCTATAATTTGTAGTGAGATATGTTCCAGACAACACGGCTACTGTTCAGGCTCCCCCAAAATAAAAAGTTCCCATTGAAATCAGCCAAATTAAATTAGTATAAACTTCAAACATATCAAAAGCGATAGCTTCTTATCATAAATAATATACATTTAAAGTTTGGTGAAGCAAGAATATTAATTTTGTGAGATATGTTCCAGCCACGATGACCACCATTAGGGGTCAACTTTAAAATCACATTTCAATGGAACAAAAAATTACTTGTACAAAGTTGGAAATCTGAAGAGGCACAGCTTCTTCTCAGGCTAATATACGTTTACAGATTTGAGCAGCTTGAGTGTTAACCTTCAAGATATTCCAAAAGAATATTATGGATGCATAGACCAATGACTACATCGCTGTTGTTTTTATGTCGGGAAAAGAGAATACTGTATTATAACGACAAATATCTCAAGTTGCTCATCGGCTACTCTGTCACAATGAAACCATATCATTTTTTATTTGTAATACGGAAAATGTTCACAATATTCACATGTATGAGCTGCACTGACATCAACAGCTAAAGGATTTGATTTGTGAGGCGAGATGTTATCGGAGGATTTGTATTTTCTGACTCAGAGGGAATTTCCTGCCTCACATTGACATTATTCACAGTGACAGAACAAGACTTTAAGACAGACATAAAGAGAAAGACGTGGTAACAGAGACGCGTTATCACATAATGTGACAGACAACACTGATGTCAGTCACAAGCTCACTTGTCACACACATATTTCCACTTCCTTTACACATATTTTCTGTTTCTCTCCCCTGGAGGTGTTAAAGCATCTTAGTCTTTCTCATGAGTTTACAAGCATTCAATGTCTGATCAACCATGGAAATCAAACCTCTGTGCCAAAAGACATTTTAACTCTTAGTTGTATCAGCTGTGGGACGTGTAGAGACATGTAGAAACACAACAAGCCCCAATCCCACCACAATATCTCCAGCGTACCCTAATATTGCTTTTGTTTCTATTTTGGGTTTTTCTTTATTCATTCATTCATTTTCCTCTGCTTATCCGGGCTTAACCTGCTGCCACAGTAGCAACGGGTTAAAGTAGGGTTTTCCAGATGTCCCTCTCCCCAGTAACATTCTCAAACTCATCTTTGGGAATCCTAAGGCGTTCACAGACCAGATGGGACCTGGACATGGCAGGCAAACCTTCAGGCGTACTGGAGGCATCCTAATCAGATGACCAAACCACCTCAACTAAATCAACAAGGATCAGTGACCCCACACTGAGCTTCCTCCAATTTACCTGGGTCCTCACCTTATCTCAAAGGCTGAACCCAGCCACCCTTCAAAAGAAGCCAATTTCAGCCACTTGTGTCCTTTACCTCATTCTTGAGCTTTGTCTTAGGACAAGGCTCTTTCTTCACCTCAATACGGCCGATCGGCCGCATTTCATTCTGTTGCAGCATTAGCAGTAATTGTGTTTTTTAAATTGATGATCACTCTTATTTGAAGAGTTTTCATCAGTTGGCACAAAATATATCAGGGGGTTTCTAAAAAGTAATATAATGCGTGCGTTATGAAGTTGTTCTGAACATCCTAATCTTACATGTCTCTACTGCCTCCCATCACTCTGCTAAGCCCCTCCCATTAAACAAAGAACTTCAAATGACAGCAGGAGTGAGTTGTCCTGCATGACCTTGTGACTCATAGGGTCAGCACCAAAGGGCATGGGCATACTCACTTCGACGAGATGTCAAGACCTACTGTCATACGACCCCAGCATTGAACACCTTAGCTTCAGAGGCAGCTGTGACAAAGTCCCACAGTTGGGTGAGAAAACTTCAGGCATCAAGGGGCCGGCGTCTTCACCTTATAAATCAATCTAATGCACATCTAGACACAGACAACGAACAGATTCTTGAATGACACATTTATTCATTACTAAATGATATGATTTGCATATATTTGTTTACATTTGGTTAAAATTAAAAATAAGCCAATTAAGAGATTAGGGTCCTTGTCCTTATGCCCGTAAATATAACTCTGGATACTGGATTATTTTAAGAATGAAGAAAATCAACACCGGCGATTGTCCTGAGGCTTAATCAAATTATTGATGTGAATTCTGTGGTTCTGGAATTTTGAGCAGGATCTTCAATTCAGATTTAGCTAACCATCCATCCATCCATCTTCTTCTGCTGAACCGGAGTCAAGTCACAGAGGCAGCAGAGTAAGAAGGGTATTCCAGATGTCTTGTTACTCGCCGTAAACTTCATCAACACTCTTCAAGTCATTGCATCTCCTCTCACTTTAAACTCCTGGGGACCAGTGTCTACCAGGAGATGCATTTCACCCGGCACAAGGAGGTAAACGAGAGGGATAACCTATCTTTGAGTGCAAAGAGAGGCTCACTCTGCGTGAAATTTGGGGCGGTTATGAAGTCAGACCAAGACTGAAATACTAAGATTTATCGCCAGTATAATTGATAGAATACTCGATTACTAAAGTAATGAAGTCCTACTCTCCACTCATGTTATCATGACATTCGGGAGAAAAGGGGTATGCACACTAAATTAAATGAATATTAATCCAAATGATGAAACACTTGCAAAAACAGCATGGCATGGTAAATCTGAAAACATTGGACTGCTTTACAACAGCATCTAAATCACCTAGCGTTATTTCACCGATGCAGCACAACCACAGCTTCGTAGGCTCATGAAAGTCCACCAGCCAATCCAGCCCCTTCTTTTCTGTTATACCTCACTGATAAATTCTGCAATTACAGATACAATGAACTCCGCAGCCCCGAAACCAACCAATGTAGCCATGTTGTCCAAACTTGACTTAGTTATTGATCTGCAATGTTTGTTACATCTTTTCGAGTCAACATTTTGTTTTCTCTTGAAACAAACGGAGAGAAGTATCAATAAGTGAACGCTGCCATTCTGTCAGAGCCTCCGCACAGACACCATGTCAGATAAACTAAACTCCCTCAGACAATCTCGGCGGTTTCTCACTTACCACAGTGTTATTACTATGGAGCTTTCAGTAGCTAAATACATGTTTCCAAGAAGGAAACCATCCTAACTTGGACAAGAGCCCTGAATATAATAAGAGAACATTTGTAACTTCATTACCTCCCCAAGTGTAGTTTATCTACCTCTTCTTTCTTTTAAATTTTATTCTGTTGTCATCATGTTATCAAACGCTCCTCTAAGGAATGCATGCATATCTCTCTGGGGTGGGTGTCGCCCATAGCTGAGGCTTTTGTTAGTTGTCTGTTTAGTTGTCTAAGGTTTTGTGTTGATTCATGCGATGGTTATGTTGAATATTGTAAAGTCACGGTCATGAGGTCATCAAATATTACGGCTCTCCTTCTGCACACCTTCTTTGACTCTCCAGAGACTCCCTGGGGAGGCCAACAAAAGCTTCTGTTATTTTTCTTGATACATTCTCTAAGTAGTAATCTCATGACCGTAGACCATAAAGACACAGCACAACAAAAGTATCACTGTATTATACTTATATCATACACAAGTTGTATGATGCGCGGTTGTATTATGGTACTTACGCTGACTTTGAACGCCTGGACTGTGTTGTCCAGCAGCAGTACGTTGCACACAACCTGTGTGTGCTGCCTGTCTCGCTCCAGCTCCGTCGCCCTGACATTGTAGGATCTGCCAGCAGGCAAGCGGAAGCGCGCGCTCATCACGCTCCTACCAGAGTCTGTAACGAGCCAAAACACAGAGGGGAGGAAAGAATATAAGCCAGTGACTGGGACAGAAATATAACAGGATCATGACATTATATCTATGCCTGTATTATACACATAATTTTAGAACCATCAGGTGTGTTTAAACAAGAAAAGGGCTCCGAGTCTTCACGATGAACACAAAAGGTCAACACACAGAATGACATGATGTACTTAGTGAAGGCAGCCACAAAGTCAAAGCAGGCATGCCTATACAGGCAGGGCGACGCACCAAAGACTGACTGCTTCACGAGGAAAGAATGTGTACCAGAAGACAAGAGCTGCCAGCAATAAAACATATAGAAAGAAAATAACAGACATAAAAGAAATGATGTTAAGTTACTTTGCAAAAGGGCTCAATATATTTGCAGCCCTTTATGAATTTTCACCCGTCTTTATCTTCAGCATCCTGCGTTTTTCTTGTGACCTTCATTAATGGATCCATCTCGCGTTTTTTCGCTTCTTTATCACCCTGTCTGAGCTCCAGTTGTTCTAGTGGCAGATGCATGCATCTAATGGCAGAGCAAACCGTGGCTAATGCCTCTTCTCTGCTTATCAGCGGGAAGAAATAATAATTCAATCTGAAGCTGCTGCACTTACAATAAACCAAAGCTTGTTAGCACTGAAGCCACGTCTGACTGCTTTCTTTGTCTCTGTAGATGCCAAAATGGTTGCATGTGGCTTGAATCCAATTTACGGATAATAAAAAAAGAAAAAAACGGCTCTTATAATTATCCAGTATCTTTACAATGCATTCTCTGAATGGATACTAAGACATGAAAATGATAAAACTGTCAGTAACACACACAGATGCAACTCCACATGGATTTTTTTTTTTTTTTTTAAATAACCCAAAATAATACAGATCTAAATGATTGAAAACATGAATATTCAACTGGGCATCAAACTCTGCAATCACAAAAGTGATTTCAGTCATTTCAGATGAAGAGGGACATTTTGACGGTAGAAACAGAGATAGTCTGCATTAGCTCCAAAAGGTGGCTCCTCTACTTTCTATACAGGATCCTGACCTCACAGAGCCATCGCTCATATGCGAGTTAAGTTAGCCAAGTATGGCTAGAGCTGAGTTTGTAAAATGTTGCCAATTAATTGGCCGTCATGTTGTTATTTGGTGCATCCACATCTTTTATACATGTCTTTTATTCATTAAATTCATAGTTCCTAATTTAGGGAAATAGAATTATTCACTTCCTTTTTGTGGGGGGGTTCCTTCAGTTTTTATTGACTTCCTTGCAGCTGTACATCGATTATTGATACAGAGAATAAGGAAATTACAGCACTATAACCTGCCATAGTGCTGCATTGAGCCGCTTCTGTACTCAATTTAAAGATATAACCTGTCAGTTTGAGTCGAGGTGTTAGTAAACAGATTTATTTCACCTTGCAGTGAACCCAGACCTGATTTTTCCCAGTCCCCATTCTTTATGCATCTAGACAAACCACCAGGGGTATAAATTATAAATTGAAACAAATTTGACACATCTGTCATAACACATCATGAAACAATATGATTTGGATTCTATTCAAGGTTGTGCAATTGATATAAGACATTTTCATATTTCAATGTACCTCGGGCACATGATGAACAAAGTGAGAGTAATTATAGCCGTCCTTAAAGTCACAAACATGAGTCTTCAGGTTTTAGCCATTGGCATCTTTGGACTGGGGCTGAAACTGTGGGCCGTAAAGTTGACACCATGCTTCCGGTCCATCTCAGACAGATGATTATTGTGGGATTAAACGAAAAATGTTTACAACTGCTTGCCTTTTTAAACGATCAATTCCCAAAATAACTCTGGGTGCATTCTACTTTGACACTGCATCAACTTTGCGTTGACTACTGTACTTGTAGTGCAATGGCAGAAACCCTGATGGCAGTCAGAAAGAGAAACAAGACTGTTGGGACGGACTCTTTCGTATAGACAGCCCTATTTGACAGCTCTGATCTGACAAAGTCAGTCGTCTCTCCCTCATACTTCACACAAGGCAAGTTATTATTCTGTTTGTGACTCATGGTTAATCCATGCAGTGAGATTATTTTTGTTATTGTGAGTGAGATTTACCTTCTTAAATCATACGAGGAGTATGGCACTACCACAAATTAAAAGGCATATACACAAATAACTAAACTTGCTTTACAACAAACCAGTTGTTAAAATACAGTAGAAAAATATTTTAAAAACTAGAGAAACTTACGTACATCAAGACTAGTATTGCCGATGCCAGGTTACCATTTAAAATCCTGTTAAAAAGGTAGATTAAGGTCTACCGAATTTCATTCATGTAGGTAAATCTCAGCTAATACTCTTAATGTGGAGTTAGGTAGCAATTTGATCAAGTCTGTGACCACACCCACACATAGCTCTGACCACACCCACAAAGACTTGCCTTTATTGTATGTTCTAAAAATAGACTGATGATGTCATGTGGCATCGCTGCACACCTGCAGTGAGAGCAGAGCTTCAACTGGGCGGCAAGAAAAATAAGCAAAAACCGGCTTCCGAACAACTGAGGCTAGGTAGTTCCTATGACAAACGATCCGTGAGAAGTCAAGTAAGAAAGATTCACTTAAGAGGAATTTTAAAAAAACTGGACATTGAGATTTTTACGAAATCACCACTCAAGAAGTCAATGAAGAGTTTGGTGGACCACCTGGTGCTCCAACTCCTCTGCAGCCCAAACTATCAGTACCAGAATGGAACCAAACAACCTATCTAATCAGTAGACATTTTCCTTTGTTTGGATGTTAAAATTATGGATGTAGAGGTCGGAATTGTGGGATTTATGGCAAGTTGTTCCGAAATTTGTAATGACGATGTCAGCTCTTCTCCAAAGTCATGTGACAGCACTCTAGCACAGCGCAATACACATTACAAAATCTGAAACACAGCAGAAGTTCCGCAAAACTTGAATTTGGATTGTGTGAAAGCGATTTTAGATATCAAAATGCAGACTCAGACAAATAAAGCCCCAATTCTTGTTACTTGTTTAGAGTTTAAATTACGTTTTACGTTAAGGGAGGGCGAACATACAGTGTCTCAAACAGGGCTTGGATCAAAATAATTTCATTGGGATTTCCCACAATGAAAGCTTTTTTTGGTTTTTCGTGAAAACTTTTGCGCATCATTAACAAAAGCCATAACACAACATTCTCAATCGAGCTGCAAGTTTTGATGTATGTTTTGAGGCAACTCTGCAGGGCTAGTTTTGTGGTAAAAAGCACCTGGCGAAGAATAGTCAGTGCGCTTCTGTGCTTTGCAGACCGGGCATATGGAATTAGCAGTGGCAGTAGGCTAAGAATAGTTTTACAGACATAACTCTCCCCAGCAACACTCTCCAACTCATCCTGGATGATCCCAAGGGTAAATAGGTATCATTAGCTGTCAATGATAAGCTGATATATTAAAAAAAATGACTATTACTATATAAGTTACTTACTTTCAATGAATGAGGTTATGAGGAAAAGTCCATCTGCCTTTATACAATGCATTGAAGGTTTCACATGCTAGCTCTGACCGTTTTG
Source organism: Lophius americanus (assembly GCA_037951165.1). Classification (NCBI taxonomy): domain Eukaryota; kingdom Metazoa; phylum Chordata; class Actinopteri; order Lophiiformes; family Lophiidae; genus Lophius; species Lophius americanus. The sequence goes on along the minus strand of JBBDHG010000224.1, from coordinate 1,354,912 downwards.
TCGTTTGCAATGCCATATGTTTTCCAAAGGAATCCGTGCATTTCCTTTCCGCCTCATGGTTGTTGTTTTTTAATTCTTTGGTGATCTATGTTGACAGGAGACATAATGACCCAACATGGGTCACGGCCTCCTCATCAAGAGCACTTGTATTTGTAACGACGGGTCTGTGTGCGTGTGTATATGCCGTATGTATGGAGGGCCCTCTGTGTATCTGAGCTGCTTGTCACTACTCATCAGCACAAACCCCTATGGCCACCGGCAGATAATGTGCACACTGTGTACGTACACATCTATACATGAAACCATTGCTAACAGCCGGGGCGGCCTCGACTCACCTCCAAGCATTCAAACACAGACACAGGAAATAATTACATCCTGAACAGGTGGTTTTGATTAGCTGAGGTGGTCGTGTGGTTTCATTTTGAACACGTTATACTCGATGGTATATGTAAATCTGAGGCAGGATCATTTGAATGTGAAGTGTGTGGGAATCCAGGATGCATAAAAAAAAAGCTCTTGATTTAAATTGAATGATTCTTAACCATGTTTGATGTTTTCAACATTTCAACATTTTTGTGTTTTACCACATAACCAGCACGTATCTAAACTCAAAAAACAAACAAAAAAAACATGAAAAAAAACTCAGAATCTGCTGCCTGTTCCTTTGAGTTGCTATTCCAGAGTAAGTATATCTGAGAAAGTTTTTTTTTTCTTCAATTTAACGAAACCAAGAAATGTGTGTCCAATGACTCAGACGCGCCTGCTAAATCCTAATATGTATACTTGAGCAAACAGATACGACCAACACCCACGTTCAAATGTGCCTAAAATACAGAAATAAGCAAACTGAACGAACCAATCATAAGATCCACAAGTTAAGGAACCCTAGACATCAGGTTTTAAATTTTACTTAGCTCTGTGAATAAACCATTAAATTTTATAAAAATATTTAATATCTTTAAAATTCAAAGAATATCTAACGGCAGCGCTCTACCATATAGGAGATGTGTACACAAAGTTTCGTTACAAAAACAATGAACGGCGTTTTGACTCACACACCAGGAAGCCCTGACACAAATCCTACTAATGAGAAAAAAATTCAACTTTTAACCATGGAAACAAAAACACACAAAAAAATGCAATAAAAGCACAATTCCAGTGGTCTGTTGTTGTGTATAGAAAATTTCATGAAAACCTATTTATATAATATTGAGATCTGCTTCACAAATGCAACCAAACACCAGAATGAGTGTGACTCTTTTCATAAAAACAAAAACAAAGGAAAGAATAAAATCAACAAAAATACTAATTTGCTCGATCCTTTAAGTTCTGGTAAGCCAGTCTTCGCAAGTTGATGGAAAACACAACGCTGCTAGTGTGCCTGTGCAGAAAAACAGGGGAGGTTGCAGTTTTTTCACTGGCATGTTTGTAATGAAATATGTCAGTGGCATACAGCCTCACCTAGAATTAATGATCACCCTTTATGAGGTCAAAAGAAATTCAAGGAATATAACAAAACAGCATTGTTTTAACCAGGAACACTGCAGAACCTCTTCATCACACGATTGTCATATGGCTGTTCCGTATGTCCTCATTTCGTAACAGATCACTTAATGAGATTCTTAACGTTTCCCAGATTCAGCCCGGCAGGTGACTGAGCGCAACCAGGACAAACAGCCAACAGCTGGAAACCCACCTCAGTGCAACAGATTGAAACCTGACAGTTTGAAGCATTTCCGCCTTTATCAGGTCCAAACAAGAGATTGCATCTGGCTGAATTAGCTTCAGGCCGAAGACACCCCAAGCCGAAGAGGCTCCATTTGGATGGGGCGTTTATAGGGAGCATTTTCATTCCGATTGGCCTTCAAACTGATCCTGATCGGAGTATTGGGATCAATGTAAACTAAAGCTACGGTTTGCCTGGGAAACAGTGATGGACCAGTCAGAATTAAAGAGATGAGGCGATGCAGGTGCCAGGAAGTAAGTAGGCTGGACAGAAGGATGCTTTCACTGGCTCACATTGTGGAAGAGAAACAGGGCCCAAAGATTAGGTCTGACTCACAGGCTTTCTTTGCTCGACCGCTTATACTACAGTTCTCTCTTTGTCCAAATATTTTCTTTGATAGATCATTTTTATCAATCCAGCTAAAGCCAATCGATCCTGGAGCCTTCCTGTTTGTACACAGGAATAAACATGCTCCATATGAACATAAATGACCCATCCCCACCGCAACAATCCAGCTAAAGCCAATCGATCCTGGAGCCTTCCTGTTTGTACACAGGAATAAACATGCTTCATATGAACATAAATGACCCATCCCCGCCACAAAAATCCAGCTAAAGCCAATTTAAATACTGAATGCCAAAAAAGATGGGTCATCCCTGTAGTCCAAATAGCACCTCAGTATTGAGGTTTGTTTTATCTGAAATAATACAAAAAAAAGCCTTGGTGTGCACATCTTTGGAAAGCAGCAATTATCCGCGCCAAATATTGTCACCAAGTTGTTATTGAGGAAATTGTTAAACAGTATTGTAATATTTTATTCAAATAAAAGAAAAGAAAAAAGTAGGACTGCTTGTTAAGCTTTGAGCTAACCACACATCTAACAACTACAATGCGACCATTTTTTTTTTTGCTCAAACAAATTTCTGATACACTGTTAGAATAAAGGAACTTCTCTAAACGACTTCCTTTATACTCCGGACGTATGATCAGCCTCTGCTGTCAGAACTTACACTGCCCATTCTTTTCCATTTTGCTCATACTGCTAAACTGCACTGCCACTTTTACATATACATGTAAAGGTGTTTGTATGTATATGTGTGTGAGCATGCATGTGCACATGTTTGCATGTGTGTATGTGCGTAAAATATTTGCACATCCAAAACTACATTCTGCTTTATACTGAGATAAGATACTGAGTCAAATTCCGTTTAAGCTCCGTGAGCTTTGGCAAAAAAAACATTTTCTGATTCTATTTTATTGAGCTCAACACTAATGTATTGTATTCTCCTTCTTCATCCTCTCATCTGAGCTCCAAGTTTTATTTTTCTGCATTTTGTTATCATTCTTTTCTCTTCATTCAGCCCTGCTCGTATGAAATGCTCACCATCCTTCTTATTGGACCATTTTCTTTCATTCTCAATATTCAATAATTTTCTGCTCTGTTGTGTTTTCAGTTTTGCTCTGCTGAGCTGGACAGGGCAGCCACAATCCCCAGGGAAAAGCCTCCGGATCTCAGGAAGCACGCCATTATTACTTCCTGCAGTCAGCAGAGCTTACAAACAGGCAGGAGTCTGTGTGTGTGTGTGTGTGTGTGTGTGTGTGTGTGTGTGTGTGTGTGTGTGTGTGTGTGTGTGTGTGTGTGTGTGTGTGTGTGTGTGTACGCATGTTTTGACCCTCAAGTTTCCCTCAGTGGGCTCCACTGGTTCTCTTAGCTTATTGCAAACACAGACGATCCTGGAGCCTTCCTGTCTGTACACAGGAATAAACATGCTTCATATAAACATTAATGACCTGTCCCCTCTGCACCACATGAACATGCACATACATGCAAAGAGAAATACAAATGTTGCAGAAAATTCACCAATATCTGAGAATTATCTGCTGACCTGTTATTCTCCCTGTAGGATTTATTTATACCAGCATAACACAAATCTTCAAAACAAAAAAAAAACTAACAGAATATGCAACATCCTTCCCCGGTTTGAATATGGGCCAACTGCTGAACTTCATTTGCCCTGTACACATCTATTTATACCCCAAATTTCTTTTTCTGCCCTTCTGTGTTGCTTTGGAATAATTGAAATACGAGGTTAGCAGTTAGGAATCCCAGAGGACTCGTGCACTGCAACGCATTTTAGGATGCTGGAACTAGGCCACAGAGAAACAGGTGGTCAATTACAGATGTGTGCCAGTGTCGTTGTGTATGTTTGCAAACAGTTTGTGACGGCTGTCAGTTTTCATATTCAATTAAATGAAAAAAAGCCCTCATTTCTTTTCTTGGTGCAAAGGATTAAAATAAAGCATATGAGACTCGTATGAATGAAACAATGGAGTTTTGACCCAAAACCTGATCTGAACCAATTTAATTAATTTTATGTTTAATAACATATGAGTTTGCCTGTCTTCACCCATTCTCCGGTGTGTCCCTATGTAGGTCCCAACACCCGCCCTAATTGATCTTCCCCCAATTTTTCGATAACCCTACCCTTCCACTGTACTGAGTATCTGCACTATTGTTTCCTTCATCTACCATCCTCCTCCTCCTCCAACAGTCGGCCATCCCGTCATCCCTCTAATTCAACTTATTTTATGGAGGGCGGCAACAGAAAGAGCTGGGCTGTTGTTTTGCGGGTGTGCGCCTAATTGACAGATTCAAACAAAGCATTAAAATGAGTCTTCTGTGGGGGGAGGGGGAGTCACAGCTTTAGGAATGTGGGCAGCGAATGCCCTCTGACCTCCTTTAGGGGTAGCCATATGTGGCCTTGGCTGATGGTAAAGCCATACAGTGCAGCACGTAATCTGACTGCCTCAAGTCGAGGGGAAGAGATGTGGAAAATAAGAGGAAGTGAAGAGAACAAGAAGAACGGAACAAGAGGAAGAGATGAATTTTTGACTCTTTACAAGAGACAGGCTTTTAACACACTTTATTTAATGAACAATAAACTTAAGGATAACAAAGGATAAGAACATTAAACTTTACAGTAAGAGAAAAGAATAAAAGTATAAGAAATTAACAAAAGGAAATTAAAGAGAACAAGAGAAGAGAAGGACAAGAGAAAGACAGCAAGGGGGAAGACAAGACAAAAAAAGGAAGTGAAGAGAATAGAACAAAAGAGAATAAGAAGAGCGGAAAACAAGAGGTGAAGAGATGAGAACAGAGGGGTATTCAAGAAAGTGGGTTAAGTGGAATCTCTGATTTTGTTTAATCCTGATATGAGAGATTGGTGTTCCATGACAGAAAGTGGGTTGAGTTTTACTCTGATTCAGTTACCTTAACTTGGTTACTGACTCGGAACATAACCTGCTCACTGGCAGGTTTTCTTCAACAAATCCTGAGTTTGTTCCTGACTACTCCTCATGCTGAGCCCGAACCAGAGCTTTCAGAACGTTTCTCCTTTCTCATATTAACGAATGAGTCATATATGATTTATCTTAGTGACATTATCCAACCGGACATGTGGATATCCTCTCACATCTGAAGTAGTCCAGGCAAGATATTACAGATGTCCCTCTTTCCTGCAACCCTCTCCGGCTCATCCCGGAGGTAGGGGGATCCCAAACTGTTTCCAGAGGAAATATAAAGTTCCTGCGGTGAGTTTTGTGTCTACCCATATTTAATTATATATTTGGAATTTTATTTTCAGCAGCTTTTGCACATCCTTGGTGCCCATGAAAGAAAATAATAATCTATTCAATATGACAGCACCACCTATTCACCTGTAATGTTTTTTCTCCTTCCTGAAGAAGCCGATTTTCTCTTCTTGTAAACATAAACTTGTGAGCGCATTAAAACGTCCTTTTCAAATGGCGTGAATTATGGTGACCATAGTGTGTCAGTGTCTGCGCTCCACTGATGATGTCTTTTCATTGTCCACATGCAGGATTCTAACTCTGACTCAAACTCAGAAGTCAATGAACCAACTCAGATCAGCTGTTCTGGAACGGAAAACGGAGTATTTAATCTCAGCATTGATCAACCCTGAGTTCAAGGATAAAACTCTGTTTGTTAAACCCGCCTTCTCAAACACATGGAAGAAAATAGAGAACAGGAGGAAGACCAAAAACGGAGGACAGGAGGAACCACAGGGAACAAAAGTGGAGAAGAATAAGTGGAAGAGATGGCAACAAGAAGATGTGAAGAAACTTTGACTTTCAACAAAACTTTGTTTCGTGAGCAGGGAACTCAAACAACACCATGGAAGCCGGTGCGCTAACATGCTCGCACACCTTGGAACACGATCCTCAGCAACATTGTGAGAAGAAGGAAGAGAGAAAAGGACAGTGCATGAGCGACATCGTGGAAGGTATTGATCAAGTTAACCAATGTGAGCAGATTAAATTGGTGAGATGTTATGAAAGTATTAATTAGTATTGTATAAAGGATTTGGCCGGGCCTAAATGAAGACATTTTAATTAACTCAGAGATTAGTTTTTGTTCTTTCCTATTCAGTTTTTAGATACTGTGATTCCCTCCAAGTGTACAACTGATATGCTGTGGGTCATTTTTCAAGTGTACACATATGTGTCCCACTCCAGAGTGTATCACTTCTGACTCCATTTCCCTTCTCTTTTGTTCGTCTTCTCTGGAACTCATGATAGTTTTCATGCAGAGTTCCGCGTTGTTAATTATTATTATATTATTATTAATGTGAGTCGTAAAAGAAAAACAACAACAACTACATGTTTCACGTGTTCTTTCTGGTTATGAACTGGTTATAATGTAAGTAGAAGTAGGAACCACCAAAAAACCCTGTACGAATAAAAGGATTTATCATCGAGCTTAAAAAGTTCTAATGGCTGATGATATGGAATGGGGATGTAAAGCATAATCTCACGTACGTTGATTGTTTCCTCAAAGGCCAAATGTTTTGTACATTCAAATGTTACCTCCGCGGGGAATTGTGGGAGGGCATGATCTTTCAACATCTCCTTTTCTTTCATGAAGGAAGGGTGAGTGAATCCTATACTGCATGCGATAGAAAGTACTGAAGCCTGTATTCTTAGTATTTAGAGTATTCAAAGAGCTCTTACAGAGGCGGCCACTTTTAATCTTGAGTGTCATATCACTCAGTTTAACACCCTCCTCAGTGGTGAAGACTCTTCAGGCACATCCTCTATCTCCAACACACAACTAACAGTTCAGAATTACATGGTATAAAATAGGCAGCTCAAAATTGAAGAGTTAGTGTAAATTTGTAAACTACAATGCTATTCTGAGCATCGAACATAATTGTGTCTTTCAAAAATGAGATTCGAATCAGAGTGTGGAAAGTACACACAAACAAAACCATGATCCCAGAGTAGTTTATCATACGAGATCCAAATATTTACCCAACACTGTGACGGAGGGCCAGAAAGGAGAAGCTACTCAAATGTCATGCTAGTGGTGTTACTTTCAGAGCCTATCTGCTCGGACTCTCTTCAAACATTATGAAACAAGCCTTTTCTTGTGCACCCCGGAGTCAGTCGGCAGACTTTGAAGGTCGGTGGTTCGATCCCCGGCCACTGCAGTCAACATGTCGAAGTATCTTTGAGCAAGATACTGAACCCCAAGTTGCTCCTAATGGCTGATCCATTGGTGTGTGAATGATAGCGTGAATGGTTACGGCCCCTGATGAGCATGTGGCACCTTGCATGGCAGCCTCTATCATCATTCACACAAACTATCATCATTACATGAATGTTTGTGTGAATGGGTGAATGCTGACTCGTGTTGTAAAAGAGCTTTGAGTGGTTGAGAGCCATCGTTGAGAAAGCCAACGCTTTACTACTTCATATTAGCTTTCTAGGTATGACATCAAAATCTGAAAACATGGAACATCTCGAGTTGGAGACTGAAATATAATACTGAAAATCCGGGGATTATTTTTAAATACTATCAAATAATGTAATTTTGACACCTCAATATAGTCTATATATTTTTGTAGTATTTTTGTGGATGGTTCATAGTTGGTAAGCCTTAAAGACATAACAGAAAATATCCCAACTATAGGTGCCTTATAGATTATGTAAACCTTCTCAGTAAGAAAGGTCCGGGTTTCTAAATTGCATACATGTGTGAAAATAAAAAAAATGATGAGACTAAGTCGTATATTAGTATATAATGTTTACTTTCACCAGGGTGGTTTTACATTAAAATGTTTTATCTTACATATCTTTCACTGAACAACAAAAAACTGATACTAAATCTCAGTGGATCATAAAAGGTAAATAACAAACATTTAAGAATCAGTCTTTACAACAAAGATGCAAAAGCAGAAAAACAATAACTCGTGGAACTGCCAACATTAACAAAGGCTATGCAATTCCGCGATTCATTGATGCACGTGTTTGACGAGGTAAAATGTATAAAAATAGGGGAAAATCTCCCAGGACATGCCAGTTTGTTCTTATCTATAAACCAGTATCAGATCTCATCTGGACTGGACCACAACCTGAGGGGAGACTCTTTGAAACAAATGTTTAATTTAAAAAATTAATTTGAGCTACTTAATTTTGGTAGCTCATATTCAAATGATTCTGACGTGATAATTCCACATTGTTGCTTTCAGGTCAATCTCACAAGCAGCAGAGAAACAGCTGGCAGAAGTATTATCATTGATCTCTATCCATCTAAAAAGAAACTAAAACCAGTAGATTGGAACAATTATGTTACTAAATGTTCTCTAAAGTTTCTTTCCATAGGATCCATTAAGTTATACATAATCAGATATTCTGATCAGATATGTAATAAAAACAAGCGGCTTAGGTCTTAGTGCCTCCTCCCCGTAGGACCATATTGTGTTGCTGTTGTCCGTTTTAATTACCACTGGTACTGGACTCATTTCACAGAAGATTGCCATATTTTACTTCGGTAAAAAACAAAACCCATTTCAGTGTTGATCATAAAATGTGTTACCAAAATATTTTTTTCCAATGAGATCAACCTGTAAATCCTGCTTTACACTAGGGATGTGATACTTCCTCCACTGCAGGTGCTGAAATGCAGTATAACGTATTAAAGTTACTTGATAGTTTTTTCATGATTATCATTCTGTTTATGATTATAACAGAAGAAGAAGTGCAGCCTACTATGATTATCTGATTCTGGAAATTTTTATTTGAACTTTCCTGTTTATGTTGTTCAAAAGGAAGGACAGTTTGATTGATTTATTTCTAAAGAGATTACATTTGTTTATAAGATCCCAGCCCTTTTAATTCTAATTTCTTCTTTTCACTTTACCTATACATACCACTAAAATAATTGTCTCATGATTCCAAAATGATAAAGTGCATGTTTTCATTATTTAGGTACCATTGTAAATAATGATAATAATAATAATAATAATAATAATAATAATAATAATAATAGTGAAATGCAGTATACTATGATACTTCCTGGGACTGCTATCATTCTGAAAATCTCTATAACAGAATTATGGAAAGTTTTATATGATCACCTTTCTCTGATTACGTAAACAGCACTATGACAAAACGGCGGAAAGCACATTCTGTACACACACCCAGGTTTTTCCCCAGGGCATGAAAAACACACGTTGACTTCACTTGATGGTTGGAATTTATGTATCACAAACATGCCACAAATGGTGGCTGGCTAGCTTGCACACAGGAGCATTATCATTTCCCAATTTTCCTGCGAGGCAGAAAAATGAGAGTAGCAGGACAAGAAACACTCTTTGCCACAGTAGCATGCACACACAAAAACAAAACGTGGAGAAATCAGAGATGCAGGCTTGATTAAAGAAGTCCATTTCCCCGACGTTTGCTTTCCTGCTGACGCTGCCACCTTTAAATGTTACCAGGGGTCGTGTTCTGAGTACGCTGCAAATTTCCACCTGCATCCTCCTCGCCCTTGCACATTCCTGCCCCACCAGCAGGGAGGCCAGGTGTTCTGCACCACACACACACACAGACACACACACACACACACGGTGGCACAAAGACTCAAATATAAAGATGAGGGCTGCAGTTAAAATCACACGGGACCATCAATTCTCTACACACCTATGTGTAGATCTCTATACACACCTCTCTATACACCTCCCACGTGTTTCCTGTCTGTCTGTCTTAACAGTTGAACCTTTTGATTTATAGCTGAATGGGTAATTCACTTATCTTATCGTCTGTCTTCTTTTAGATTTCAGTGAAGCGGTGTGCATCAAACCAGACAATATCTTGGCATCAGACTATCACACATTTAACACAGAAAGCAGCTTTATACTAACCGGAGGCTCTGATGAAGACGAGGACAACACTAATCATCTCACTCTCTAACAGCGTTACTGTGAATGTGAAAAAGATATCACAGACTCGGCGTGCAGGATCAATAAGCTGCTAGTTATACAGCCACTCTTGATTAGAGTTTGATAACATCATGGACTGCACACAGATGGAAGAAGAAAAAAATGCATGTGTGAGGGGCAATTCTTCTACATCTAAAATTAAGGATTATTCAAACGTGTGTTTTGGTGTACCCACGTGTAACCTAAGCAATGTGAAATGTATCCTTAGGATTGATATAACCTGTACGTATGAAACTCACGGCTCATAAAAATGACATATTGGAACAAGTTTGGATTAGAACTGATTTTTTTAGTACATTTGTGTTGAATGAGAATGATGTAACATGACACATGCGTACGTACCCAGCTGTACTGAGTGTTTATGCTAAGGATATTCACATGACGAGCCTTACTGTGTTCAAGCAACTACAGCCACTAAACCGCTAGACATCCATCTAGGTTAAAGACAATGTGCTGTGATGTTCTTCAGTATCTGCTGAGACAGGCCGTCGACACTGAACAACCACCATGGAATTACACAGCCTTAAGTACTTTGATTCGGATCACGTGAGAGATGCTGCAGTTGTTGCCTGAATGAACCGGGACAATCATCCGGAATATACAATGACCATTCACAGCATTACAGCCAGTACCTGGTGATAATGTTGTGGCTGATCAGTTTGTGTATCACACCAGGTTAACTGAATTAAGAAGATGCTTATTGTTATTTCAGACAAGACCAATAAGTACAACTGAAATGCACTTCTAACTTCTTTATATGGTTTTGAAATAAACCACTACTGTTGTAAAAAAACAATGATCCAACAGGGCAGAATGAGCTTCCCTCTGTCATAACAGTGGAAAAAAAAAAAAAAAACATTTTTGGAAAAGGGGAAAAACACGCCGTTTTTCCATTTAGATTTTTGTATCTTAAAAAATAAACAACAAATAACGACTTATTTCCCATCATAGTTGCTGCTTTACCGCACAGAAGAATGTATGGGGAAAAGATGTGGGACGCGATTTCAATGACAAGCAGTGGACTGTGATGTTGCAATGCCTTCACTTCATAACAGTAACATGATCCAAAAGGTTTTTTTACACAACTGGTACCAACTAAGGCCTCAAGCATTTGCACCGTTCAGAAAAAGTGTGGAATGACGCTGACTGGAGGAGCATACTAATCTTCTTCATCAGATCATGGGTACCCTTTAGAACACTGCTAACATTGTTTACACTGTGTTTTTATGTCTATGGAGGTACTTTGTATATGTATATGACATGCATATGTTTGTATTTTGCTTATATATCTGAATTTATTTATTCTTTTATATTGTTCTTTTCATTTTTATCTAATTAAATTATTTACGTATTTATTTTTTGCGTTTAAGGCCAACCATCCTCCCCTCAAACTGTAGCTCGTTGTCCTGTGTCCTTAGAAATTTCCTGTCAGTGTTTCACAGAATATGAAAAGCCACATATAAACATACTCGTAATCAGAAAGAAAATCAAAAACCTTTAAAAAAAAACAAAAGATAGACATCGTGTGATAATGTCATTATTACTACAAGATTTATGTAACCCCCCCCCCCTTCGAGGATGATTCCCTTTCTTAGCTATCGCGGTCTTGGCCATGACGCTCTGACACTGAACCAATCAGAACCCATCGAACCTAGAGCCATGTCATTCATTACCCGTCTAGCCTCACACGACTCCAGCTGTTCTCCTCAGTAGTCTTCCATTCTGGGTCTTTGCTGAGAAACAGAATTAGACGGGGGTTGACATTTAAAGTGAGAGACAGGCAGCGGGTAGTTGAAGAACGAGTACTAGGAAAAGGCTTTCATCATCAGTCTAATCCGTTAGAGGCAATAGAGTACAGTTGATTTCTTGGAAACTCTGTTCTAGGTTTGACGAAAACATGTGCCCATTATCTATGCCCCAACGTCTTCAAAAGGTCACCTGTACAGGCACTCAAGAGAGATTATCCGATTTATTCTTCACATTCAGCAGTCCGTCAAGGTTTCCAGGAGAAACAATGTAGCCTAAACTCCAGTCCTATTTTTATTTTAGACATTTAAAAAACTTCAAAAGAAGAATAGATAGAATGATCTAATATGATACGCATGACAATCACTAATCAGACACTTAAACGGAAAAAGCATTTTCAGGGGCCTGCCTGGATTAATCCAAGAACAAGGATTTATGTGGAATAAGAATGTGCAAACAGGTAGTTCCGTGGAAAAGTATCCGAGACAATCAAATCAAACAATCACACAACAGTTTGAAATTATGATTTTATTTAATGAAACAAAACGCTTATCTAACATCTGCTGGGCTTGCGCGAAAATGCATTTGCCCCAATTGAAATTAAATCCTAAAAATGACCAACCTGCAACTGTTCAGTCACTTCACTGCTTCAAAGAACACTTCCAGAAGCAGGACATTTTATGTCTCACCAGTAGCAGACTATGCCAAAACCAAAAAAAAAATTCCTGAAGCTGAAGGATTCCAAAGCCGTTTCTAAAATTCTGGGATTATCTACAAACATTATCCAAACATGGAGAAGAATTCAAACAAGAGCACGGTGAGGGCTCACTTAGGAGGTCACAGAAGACCCAAATAAAGCATCCAACTGCAGACCTTCCTCATCCCAATAAAGGTCAGAGTTCACGACTCGTAAGCAAAAATGTCATCATATGGGTGGACTCAGACATTCATTAAGACTGGTCTGAAATGACCCACAACACACCTTGATGACCTTCAGAGCTTGTGGGGAATCAGGGGTCACATTCCATCAAATGTAAACTATTGGGAGACCTAGTTTGAAGTTTAAATAGGCAAACGGCCGAGCAACCCCGGTTACACGCATGCTCCGTATATGCGCATTTATAACGCCGGTAAGAACATAACAAGTTCTGGAGATACAACCCTGAAAAAGTTCGGAACAGAAATGTAATCACCCCAGGAAACAGTTATTTTAAATAATCTAACGATGGCAGATTGGATGAAGGAGGAGGTAGCTCATAGACAGCCACGAACCTGTATGTATGTCTGTCTGTCTGTCTGAACGCTGTCATTTATGGTTTTAGAACGTAACGACAAAAGAAGCTGCGGTGAAACCACCCCAAAAGCATTCGGCACAACAAACTTAATCACACACTTCAAATTTAATCACCCCCGGGAACACAGTAATTTAAAATAATCTAACGTTAGCAAAGCGTCAAAAGCTAGCGGGATCTAAGAGTCAGCCAGGAGCCCCGAAGTCCCTGAACAAAGCCAACATATAACATATAATGGACTGAACGAAGCTCACGTTTTATTTTCACTTCGAAATGTCACACAATGTATTTAAGAAAAATACGGGGGGTACATTAATTTGTCAACAGGTCAGGACTCATTCACAATGCCGACCAGCCTTACGTCCATTGTAGTCCTTTAAAATAAGAGCAATTAAAATAAAGTACCCATTATGATTTTAAAAACTTTAAAGAAAAAAAATCAGAATCGGCTAAAATCGACCGGTCAGACTTTATAAAAATCGGTGCATCTCTAATGTTAGCCAAACACAGTATTCCACTAGAAGAACATTAGAGGAGCTGGCAGTGGAAGGTTGTAGAGATGGTGTGCTACTACAAGACCAGGACTACTTGCGACCATTGGGGTAAACATGAATTCTGATCTCTACCAGATAATTCTGAAGGAGACCGTCAGGTCATGAGTCTCTGATTTGTAGCTCAAGTGCAACTAAGTCATGCAGCAAGAATATGATGCGAAGCATTCGCCTCTGAATGAATCAAAAGGAATTAAAATTTTCCCTGAAAGGACAGAGAAACTACTTCTGCATTCGCTGGAAGATAAATAAAAACAAATGTTACATCTGACATTCAAAAAAAAAGCACATTTTAATGTATATGTATATATTGTACGATACGCCTCTTGAAAGTAGCAGAAAACTATGTACCTTCGGCACAAACAGTTTTTGCCTTCAGCATGCTTTTACAGAGATGTAGCTGCTGTGGCCAGTGTGTGTGTGTGTGTGTGTGTGTGTGTGTGTGTGTGTGCGCCCCCATGGATTGGACATACTGTGCACTTAGAGAGCCTGCTCTAGTTTTGCTGATGAAAGGGATTCTGCTTGATGCATAATTTAAGAGGCTCTGTGTAAGTTTAACACTCCCATATCTCTCTCTCCATGCCATTTTGTGATGATCACCATATTTTTGAGTCTGAATTCACTTCAGCAGTGATCTACTTTAACAAACCCACAGTTTAATGTACGGCATTTGCTGTTGCCTGTTGGTATAACATTTTGCTTTTTTTATTGTTGTTGCTGAAGATAGGTGTAATATTAGAAACATGGAGGGGACATGGCCAGTAGTTACATTAATCCCTAAGACACAGGGCCGGCAAAATATCCAGATATAAAAATCAATACATTAAATATTCCTTAACGGATTAGCTCCAAAGAGGTAGTTAGGGAACGTCTCTACCAGTGTTTGAATGAGGTGAAGATGAGCGATGGAGGTGGGTGGAACACATTGTGGTCGGTAAACAGGGCCAAAACAGGAAAACGTGGGTCCACCTGACAATCACCTCATAGCCTGTATGTTTCCACACAAAAGAAAAAACAATTGGCTGCAGGTGAGAAATATTGAGGCCGCAATTGGTAGCTTACATTCGGATGGATTTCCGTCCCCTGCAAGAGTTTGTTTCCTGAAACACATCGAGGTGCATGCTTGAGAAACATGAAGCATAACTGGCAGCATAGGGTTTTTTTTTTAAAAAAGAGGTTTCTTCAAACCTTCATTCAACTGTGCATTAAATCCTGACAGTCAGGATTGCCTCTCCTCGTATAGCGGCTGTGACTGCAGTACAGAATACCATGTGGTGATGACATACTAGACAAGAATGTAACACTGGCCTGTCTGACTGCAGCCACAGCAGTGTGCCGCATTTCTTATGCTAATGACGTTAAATAATGCCCTTAGTAGGAAAAAAGGGTGAGGGTGTGGTTCATTATCCAAATTATGTTGTTGTTTAAATGTTCAAAAGATATGAAATCTTCAATGCTCTGCCGTTTGTGTTGAAATACAATCAGTTTGATCAGACTGCAAACTATGAACTAGTACAAGTATATACTCAAACACTAACCATGGTTACCAGTAGGCAAGTTATTGTAATAAAATTACAATTGTATCTCAATTCTGAATTACAAAGATTATGTATGCAACGATCATCAATGAAAACAATCTTATGCCTGCATAACCTTTTTTCTTCACCAATGGTACTACAAGATTATACCCGTCATATCCGGTGATCAGAGCGCCACAGAATCTGGCACCACAACATATTTGACCCTGGTCACTCAGGGTGATGTTAATCAGTGGGTGTGTGAATCCCAATTAACGAAGCACTGTGTGTTCTCACCAACAGCGCTCTGATACGACTCGTCGTGGTGCTACTCCATTCTATCATACTTCAAGACCTGATGTAAGTACAGTTCCCCGTGTTCAACCCAGAAATAAAGCCTGAATTTGTCAGCAGCGACCACAGCTTGTTGAAACCCTCAAGAAACAGGCATCAGCTCCCCTGATGCAGAGCAGCAATAATTGAATTTAACGACATATGCACGGTTGTCAGTATAACGATGCAGAAGTAGAGGAAGCTTATCGGAGCGGCCCGGTTCCACCGTGGGACAATGTTGTGAATATATATTTGGGGGTGCGTGGTTTTACGTGTATCTGTGATTCAACAACAAACACATAGCAGTAGCTGCAGTTTCTAAAATCGTGGTCGATTTTCGAGTGAAAGAGCGTAGAGAAACGTTGTATGCGTTGCTACCAGAGAAGAAGGGCATATATTTTTGGTTTTGCATTACTTATTCAAGTGACGCAAATCAACGGCAGTGACATTCACATGTACATGTTTGCATGAATGCAAGCACGACAGTGAGAGCAAGAGTTGCCCTCTTTTATCTCAGGCTGTGAGAGAAAACAACAAATAGAGAATATCGACAGGAAACTGAAACAAATTCTGCTGATGCAGGTGAGAAAGATGAATCCAATAAACTACACCAACTGCAGATGTCACACATTCTGAGGTGTGAGTCAAAAACACATGCATTCGAAGCAAGGTTCCACCAGCTACAACACCACAAGGCAATACTTCTAATTTAAACCATCGACTCAAATGATACCACAAAAAAAAAAATTGTGGAAACAAAAATTTAATTTTGAGCAAAATAATTCTCGGTTTATCCACAATAACCAGCGCAACCGTATTTGAGTTTAAAAAAAAAAAAAGGGAAAAAAAGTGATGAACCGAGACGTGAAGAGGCAGATGTCTAATATCTAACACAGAAGGAAAAACTAATCGGATCATGACCGTTGTCATTGATAAAGAGAACTATTGCCAATGAATATCTATCTCAATGGGAACTGAGACTGCAGACAAATCTGAATTGGCTCAATTCCATCTTCGATGAGAACATAGTGAAGGTCCCCAAATATCATGAAATCCACTTTTGCCTTGAATAAAATTACAGATTTCTATTGCAATTATGTGAAAAATGCAACAAATATTAAACAAAGACACAGCCCCTTTTAAACATTTCCTGCTTTTTAATATATAAATTGAGTCCTCAACAGAAGCACTGACTCTTAACTTGCCTGAGAAATTAGACACATTAGAAGGTGAAATTACTTTCACTGCTTGTTCTCGTGGCTTAGCTTGTCTTCATCAGTTGCTAGGTTGAGTTAGATGTGCTGAAAGATTCCTGTAATTAATGTATCTTACATTAAAGTGTCCCAGAAATGTATTGTAGTCTCGCTGGTAGCTACCATGCTGGCAGCTATGAGCCGGCCAGAGCCATCCCCCTGCCTCATTCTGAAATCAGAGAAACCACAAGAATGTAACAGCTTCTGTTATTATCCCTCCCTGCCTGGCCTAGAAAAGAGCGACGAGGCTGCCTGTTTCTCTCTCTCTCACACACACACACACACAATCTTGTTCTCATGTTCACTCTGTCCTCTCATTCTCGGCTCTGACATACATACACACTGATTCTCTCAGTGTGTGAGTGTCCGCTTCGCTTGCTCTCTGCACAGACGTCCGGTGAATAAGCTCACACACCCACACAGGACCTTACAGTGCAGAAAATCCCATGGACTGCACATTTGTTTTCCCTACAGTGGATCGGTGTAACCCCAGGGCCGTCAGACACATAGAAACATCGAGACAAACCAAGCAGCTACAGTAAAACCAGCTGCCAGACACACACTAAACTAGAACAATAGAGCCAAACAATGATGATCTGATTGACGGTCCAATATATTGTTCCAAAGTTCAGCAGCTCTCTTTTAACAGGAGGATTAGCCGCCAAAGCTCTAGAATACGTTGCCACTTGTGTAAATTCTAAGAGCACAGGTCAGCACAACACCTTTCTGAACATTTAGCTCTGTAAATCAATATCTTCAATAGATATTTATAAACAAAAAAACCTGTTGGCAATTAATGAATTTTCCCTTTTCCCTATTCTGGTTTAGAAAAATCCCACACTGCCATTGTGAAAATAAACTGATGATACAGCACTCAAATTATTAAAGATTTCAAAATTCTAACCTAACCCCGTCAACAATCTCACCACATGAATCATGTAAAAATAATTATTTTATTTCCGTCTGTTTTGTAACCTGCATGCTTTTTTTTTGTTTTGTTTTTTTCTTCAAGAAAACCAATAAAATTCTCAATTACAAAAAAGATTTTAAAATCCTGCTCAAACACATTGACAATAACTTTATATAAAGCCATTTTGATGGAACAATCCCATTTATGGTAACAAAGTGGTAAGGTTAGTTTTTCACTTTGCATTGATATGGCCATAGGTTCTGACCAAAGACTTAGAACCTGTATGAATCAGTCATGGTGATCTCACCCCGTGAAAAGTGCCTTTGCCGAGTTATTTAAGCCGTCCCCTGTTAATAGAAAAAGCTGAGAATAAGCACAAATCAAATCAAATTGAAAATATCAGGAGGCAGCACTCCAGTACATGAAACTATCCGTTGTTGGGAGAAAAGATAAGTAGATTTGGGTGAAGTAGCGACAGGTGATTGGATGGCACAGATGTACAACAGATTTCTTCAATACTAGACTTCTCAATTTTTCATTATCACCATTACAACTATTAATTAACGTACATTTTGTATAACTGTACAATTAAGGAGGTTGAAGAGAGTGGAGAACATCAGGTGCCACTGCAAATGGCTACAGAAGCTTTTTGGAGTGGTTGAACGGGCAGAGGGAAAGCAAATATCAGAAACACACCAAAAACATTCAGAGCTGGCTCTGGGCTTGGCCCTAGTAGGTTCCGTGGGTTCTGCAAGGCCTGGGACCCTCTGAGGGGGTCTCACACCACACGTATAGCAGAGCGGCTGTGTATGTGATGTTAGTCTAACACACCAACCACACTCAACCTTTCACCAAAGTAGCCCCACCTCCTTATGACCTGCCTACGACTCCTACAAAGAAAGAAAGTGAAAGACAGTCAGGTGGGACATTACAATAAACAAAGCTGATTTGCTTGTGTTTATATAGAGAACTAAACCGGCTCTAAAAAACACTAGATGTGTTTAATAACAGAAAACCTCCTGTGAACCGTGTCAGTCAACAATGAACACAGTCCATGTGGGCCATGCTTAAGTTCTGGGTCCATCCTCCAGGTAATGTTAATCACCATTCCTTCAGCCTCGAACGTAGCGCCGCATATTTCTGTTCCTCAAAGCTGGTAGTTTATGTAACATTACCAGACTCAAAGCGGAGTGTCAGCGGGAGCTGGGAGAAGCAGTTGCTCATATTGTTATCTCTCTGTTTGCGCTCTTGTCATCCGTGCAGCTCTGCATGCACCTTTCCTAAGAATGAAGAACGCCAGTTGGGTTCTAGTCGTGCTGTCTTGGAACATGGTTGTAATTACATCGTACTTGAAACAAGCCCTGATTTACGCTGATAAAGCTAGCTCCAGGAAAGGATCATTACTATCCTCAGGCAGTGAGTTAAAGTGAAGAAAGGTTAGACCCAGAACACAGGAATGTGATCAAAGCCCACGTGGGTGGAAACACCCTCCTGAAAAAGCATGCCCATCAGCATTTGTAGCCAGACTATCTTTATGCGTTTGTCCGATGCCTCACCTCTCATCCACAGCCACAACATTCTCAAAGCTCTTATCTACTTCTGCCACGTTTGTCCATAATGCGGAGGAAATTATGGATAGACAGACATTTCAAATTAATGTCTTGAATAAAATGGTCAAGTTGAATAGGACTGAAGACCAGCAAGCCTAAAAAAAAGACAGCTTGAGGGGGGACATCAGAAAAGAAAAAGAAAAAGAAAAACAAACCGCCAGTAAAAAAAAAAGAAGGTTTTCAATGCACACAAAACCTGGTATAGGTTTTCACATCTCTTGTCATGTGCAATATTATGTTTCAGTGTAATTAACATCTATAGTATCATGTTTAAAATCATCTGCAATATTAATTTACTGTATTATTATCATGTACAAATATGTTGTTATTCCCAGGAACTGGTTTGCAATGACTTCCCTATACACTTTATTTGTATATGTTCACTTAACATTTACACATCGTTGTCTTAACTCACCAATTGTTTATTTGTTACTGTATTTTGGAGCAACCCTGTGCACAAGAATCTCCTTCGGCATCAATAAAGATTTACCTGTTTTAACACAATGGTATCTAAGGATAAATTCTCTGCTCCTAGTCTTCTACCAAAATATTCAAACCAAATAAAACATATTTTCCATAATGATAATCTTTGGTTAAAAAACATCTAACTTCACCAAATCTTAGATACGAATTTGTAGGTTAAGTTAAACAATGGGAAAAGAAAATTATAATTGAATATATTTTCTTTCATAGAATTTCATCTGCATCTGAGAGGGTACAAAAAAAATACCCAAAAAACTGACATTTTTATAATTCTGCAAGAGGGGTGGCAATCCTTAATGGTCGGGGTGAAGGCAATCCATTTTTGTCTCTGACCCACTATTCTTAGGCAACTGTCTTTGACCCCCTAAGGTATTTGAGTCTCTTTAAGCAGCTGTTCCTGAGGCGGACCTGAGGATCTGAAGCACACACACACTAAATTCTGGTTGCACAAGCAGCAGATTATAATAAGCACTCTGCAACAGATGTACAACTCTACACTGAGTTAATCACAGTAGATCTTTATCAACTGGTGCAGACAAGTTATTTTAAAAACTACTGACATAGAAGGAACCTGGTTCCATTAGTAGCTGATGGCTGGACAGCTTAAATGAGTCGTACTGGGAGGGATACACTTCACCGTTTTTGGTCCAAAGAAGATCGTTGTGTAAGGGAAATTACTTCATGACAGTTATAAGGTTAAATAAGACACTCATAAATGAGTAGCACAATAAAGTTATTGTTTTTAGCACGTCATTATTAATGCAAAAGATAACAGGCGCTGTGGAGGATCTGCCAATTAATTGGTTATCAGTCATTCCCCGTTCTAGACTGTAATTATTGTTTCAGCCTTTAAATGCGTATAGGAGAGCGAGTGTTGGTGTGTGTAGGTATTTGGGGGGATAAAGGGAGGGAAGGACAAGCTAAAACATGCTCTGGAGAAAAACAGTGGAGTCCTGTGCCAGCTGTACACACATACCTGAGGAGAGTAAAGGTGGAGGTGGGGCAACACTTGGGGAGTTTTAAGTAGGCCCTTATCACCCACCGGTGATACTACTACTACACTTCTACTATCATATAGTGAACGCATTGTTCAGGAAAGACTGATCTAATCATCTAATAAATACTTCGCAGACAGTCCCGTTTCAGACACTCAACAGAGATAAACAGCATTTCCAACACACGTCTTACTTTTGTTTTGGCAAAGCTGCAGTACTTTACTAGACTGCATTGAAATTCAAACATAAACATTGTGCCCAAATATAACAGGCGTCTTCCGTGCTAAGTGAAACATGATCGCAATTCCTTGTGACCAGCTTGCCAACATACTTGAACCACGGAGTGGTCATGCACCACTAGGATCGCCAGTGCACCGCTAGGATCGCCAGTGCACCGCTAGGATCGCCAGTGCACCGCTAGGATCGCCAGTGCACCGCTAGGATCGCCTGTGCACCGCTAGGATCGCCTGTGCACCGCTAGGATCGCCTGTGCACCGCTAGGATCGCCTGTGCACCGCTAGGATCGCCTGTGCACCGCTAGGATCGCCTGTGCACCGCTAGGATCGCCTGTGCACCGCTAGGATCGCCAGTGCACCGCTAGGATCACTTGTGTAAAACCCCAAAACATAACAAATTAACATATTCTGTTAATCTGTAGACACTTGCGGACTGTAGACAACCATGATTTAATCTGTTCCACTCTTTACATGGTACAGTTATTACTCTAATCGGTTCATAAAACGTATTCTCTGCAACTGAATGAAATGTCCATTCGGGCTGTTTTCGGGCTGACCCTGATTCTATCCATCTAATACCCAATGATCATCAATGAGCATGTTAATACTTTAATGCTGCACTTTCTTAATCCCACCTCTGCGTGGCTAGCTTAATCCATCTCTCAGCCCCTAAATATAATCTGCTGTCTTTATCCATCTTTTCTGGCCCTGCTGACATTATCTAGACCTGCAATTTTCAGAAACTAGGTTAGAACACATCAATACTGAGACGGATACCGAAGACGCACTACAAAAGACATCTGATGCTACATTCACACTGCAGGCAAAAGTGGCCTAAATCCGATTTGTATGCCCATGTATGACCCGTATCTGATTTTATTATGATAGTCTGAACAGCACAAATACGATTTTTTCAAATCAGACCCAGGCCACTTTCATATGTCTTCCTAGATCGGACACATATCTGAAGTTTTTCAAAGCGACCTCCGTCTGAACGGTCATGTCGCATTTCATCAGACTTTTACGTCTTTGAAGTGAGACAGACTTCATAATTCTGCGCCGGAGGGACGCGGCAGGATCAAATGTTAACAATGGACGAAACAAACATGGCAGATACCGTTAATGGAGGAAGTTGGTGGAAAGAAAGCCCTTTATCACCTGGTCATAATTTTGTCGGGTCCGTTTGCACAACAACTTCAAAATTGATACACACACGTTGACATGTGTAGCATCCCTATTTACTACCTTAAACACAGCGTGTACATACTGGCCAGGGACTCTCTTCCGTTAACATTGTTGTATCATTTTTTTTTTTTTTTTAACGTTGTGCGTGACTTCAGGGCAGTAGGCTGTTCACACTGGAGTCTGGCTGCGGTCCCATTTAAATTATAATGTGAACAACCATGCAAAAAAATCGGATCTCACCAAAAAAAATCAAAAGTGAGAATAAAGACCTGCAGTGTGAAAGTAGCCTTAAAGCCTCTTTTTATGTTGCCATGGTCTTTAGGTTTGTGGGCTACTGGTGTAAAAATTCAATTCAATGCACACAGTGCAATGCATTGTATTATGTTCAAGATCTATGTCTCGTATGTGAGGAATAAAAGTGGACCCAGTGGTCCTTAGAACACCTTAGTAAAAACCGTGGGGTCGGTCTCAAGCTCCAATCCCTTTTTGGAAATAATGTATGCTGTTTCAGATAATCAGACCATTAAACTACCCACTTACAAAGAGCACCATTTACATAATGTGCAGTTTAATTTTTGTAATTGTGCGTGATCCAGATATCCTAGAGCTGGAAAGATAAAGAGTGAGCAAGAGAGAGAGGGGGTGATGAAAGAGGTCACCCTGACGTAATCTGAAATAAAATGGAAGAGGAGGAGAGATGAGCCCGCCACAAATCTAACCTCTAATACTGCACTACTGAGTCATTTAATTATTTTTCAAAGAAATGTCTTAGTCACAGGACTCCAAAGTAATATCTTATGCAAGTAAGAAGCATCACGGCCGATCAAAACAGGTTCACATGTGAATCTGTCTTTTATGAATGAGATCGTGACCACAGTCCTTGGCTAGCCAAAAGCTAAAAACTGCCCCCCATGTGATGTTGTGATTCTGTCCTACCAATAAAAACTTATGAGTCAAATGACACTACTTGCTTTCCATTTTGGAAGTCTAGACCTGTCACAGAACAATCATCCTGGTATTGTGTGGCTGTGAAATCATGAACAAAATTAACACAGCTGTGTTCAGGGATTTGGGGATGATTTTCACTTTAGAGTCGAGTCTTTTCCATCCCTGCATCAAACCGCCTACTAGCTGCCTCCCTGAGCACTATCTGGCTGAATCTTTATGTGAACGGTTTGCTAGTTGGTAGGGTTTGGAACCATTTGGTAGCGATAAAACTAGTATGTCAGTTTTAACCAATACAACATATGAGGGAATATGTATCGCTTTACATTTAAAGAAAACCAGTACAATCAGAAAACTAACAATCGCTATACGTGCCTACATCAAAATAAATACCCTAGATGTTTTTCTAAATGATGCTTTACTGTGAGTTTCAGTTAGTGAAGAAATACAAAGTTTACCCTGGGTGGACAAAGGGGTTGGCTGTCATATTTCATTTGAGAACGCGTCGGGATTCCCACCCCCAGCCCCGGGGGATGAGCGAGAATCGTGACCACTGATACGAATAAAACTTGATGGTGCTGGTCACGACAGCCACTCGCATCGCCGACACTGATTGGCCTCTTCTTTGTTGTGGGCGTAAACAATGGCCAGACTGCATGCAAACAGAGAATAGGTAGTCATATTCTCACACGTTAATTTGCTTAGTGCCGACATGTAATCTGAAAGGCTGACATTGAGATTGTTGATTGCGATTAGAATAATCGTGCAGCTCAAACTATAATTAAAGATTGTCTGACTTTGGGTCAACCATGTTGAATATATTGATTGGATCAATGACTGAAACACAACAATATGATATACCAAACAAGATCTAAATCTCTGAAATAATAGGACAACCATGTGTGGGATGAGACCAAGATAAAATCATTAGTCTTAAATCTATACAATAACGTAGGTAAGCCGATATCACACCCTACACACGTATTAGGGCTGCAGTAATCGATTATTTTAGTAATCAAGTATTCTATCCATTATTATGGCGATTAATCTAGTAATCGAATAAGAAATACTGTGTACTCTGCATTTATTTTCTAATTATATTCCTTTTGCTTTATTCAGGAGCAATAGTAATACACAAAACAGAAAATACGATATGTATATTGAATGAACCACCAATTGTTCCCCCTTTTCAAAAAAACATGTTTATTTTTCGAATTGCAATAATAACTGTCAACAGCTATAATAACAAAATAACAAAAATACAGCGCTTTTTAATTTATTCACAGCATCAGTCTATCACAGCTCCTGGTGGTATTTCTTGGACGTGTTTCTAGAGTTCATTATTTCTTACTTTCCCAGTAATTATTTGAGAGTTTGTATTAAAAACCAAGTCTCTGCTGTGGTCTAGATCTCAATTGGAAAGGGCATTCTCATTCGTAATAGGGATGTTTACGTGGTGCGTTGCTTCTGATTTACTCGGTATAAGGGGGCCATGTAAACCCACCTAATATCTCAGTTTATGGCAGCGCAGAATCCAAGGAATAATAGTTCAAACAAACATTCACCAACCCCCAGAGTCATTACAACAGTCTGTCAGTCTTTGTCTGACTTTTTAAACTCCCTAAATATGAGGCAGAGTAAGCATCTGTTCGCACACAAAGATATGTTATCCCCCTCATTTACCTCTCTTCACCAGGTGAGGTGCGTCTCCTGGGAGGCACCGGTCCGGTGGGTGACAAATGAGAGGAGATGAGGTGACCCGTAATAATTATAATAACTTAAATTTAAAAAGAGTATCGTAGAGAGTTGATCCAGTTTGCAAAGAGTACTTAGCAAAACACGGATGGCAACACGATATCCAGGGTTAGCAGGCTACCGGCGGATAGTAGGGGACAATCTAGGCCTCTTCCCCGTTGAATGTAGCCCCACTGTGAGTATCCGTTTCCGTATTTATCAGACAGCCATTCATTGTTTAAGTTGTGTGGGAGAGTGTAATGGCTAGGTGCGGGCACAGCGCGCCACAACACAGTGCGCTGAATAGTAGTCCAGATTTAAGCGAAGCCTCGAGGCAAATCATTTTAACCTGTAACTTTGTAAGAAATGGCTCAGTGGACAGCCCTTGATAACTAAATTAACCAGACTCGGTCTCTCAAGTACTCTACATGCACCGCTTCCCAACTGCAAATAGGACTGTGAGCGTTCCAAAGGGTTATTATAGAACAGGCAGGCAGCTGGTCCTCTTGGTTAAACATGAACAGGCTGTTCTTTGACGGGGCTGTCACCAACAGTCAGCGTGGGTCAGAGAAAGCCTTGTCTCATTTAAGGTAGGCAGAAGATCTAATAAGGAATCTCAAAAAGGTAAGTGCCGTGCCACTCATCTACAACAGCAAGATTTATGACCAAGTCATTCATTTGCGGACATTGTGAAAAAAGCCCCTTAGCAACTTGGCATTTACACAGAGTATAAAAAGCTACACAATGGTGACAGAAGCTAATTAAAATCCAACTTTTTTTTTTCACAGCTCTTTTGGCACGGAGCCTTCTCAAGTAAGATGCGCAAATGGTAGCATCTTTGAAGGCTGATAATGTATCTTGCCGGCAGAAGCCAGCCAGCAGTCTTCTAACTATCACTGTCGGTTAACACCAATACTTTAGCTGTCAGCACTGCTGAGCACCATGCTGAGGGTGTGCCGTTCCAACGTTAACACTAAACAGACATGAGGTGGCAAAGATAGAGAGAGAAGAAAGAAGAGCAGACGACTCAAAGCCAAGAGTTGAGAAACAAGCAAAATAAAATGAAGGAGCCAATTCTCAGGCTGCTTTAACAGGGCTTCTCTAAATTCCACAACATTTTACATGCATAGAGGAAATGTTTTCTATCGCTTTATTCATTCGTTTTGCATTTTGCGTAGTAAACCCTTCTTGTTTGAATTAAAAAGAGGAACAGAATTTCGGCACATATGTTCTGTGCTCTTTGCCCATCCCATAGTGTATACTCATCTAATCCTCTTAAACCGCCAAGAACAATGGTTGACCTTTGCCTCCTCTGCTATGTGAGCAGGTTTATGATGTTTAACTTCGAAGCAGTCCTTTCGTCTTCATGCATCTTTCCTACATGCACCAGCCAAACCTGTGGAGAGTCATCTGCAAAAATAGCATGATGATAAACCGGTGGTGAGCGGTCTCGAGAATCCCATTGGCTGTGAATTTTATGGACCCCCAAGCACTAATAAAACAGAATAAGGCTTGTATTGTTTGACGACATCATTACGGATGTAGCGCTTGAAGCGAAATATAATCATCCGACAATGTTCCTCACTTAATACCTTATTAAACGCTGATTAAAACAGAAAATGCCATTGTGTGATGGATAAATAAGACATGGATCAAAAGCTTGTAAGATCGGTTTGTCAAACTGCTTTGCATACATAAAATGGCAGCTAACATTGAATGGCAGAAATAATCAGTCATTTTTTAGCTATTGTTGACCAACACCATAGGTCTAGGAGTTGATTGAAAAATGTCAGGATGTCTTTAGGGTAAGTTTCGGATTTTCTCCTCACAATATCAACAGTTAAATGTGAGAAATGTACTTCGGGTTCTGGAAAAACTACAAGATAAGTTTGAACTTGCTCCCATTAAATCTCCCTTGCCCCCGAATATCAAGGCCGGTTTATCCCAAATGCCCCTGCGACACCTTTGCCACCTCTGTCTTCCAGACATTATATTTTCTGTGAACTTTCCCTCAATATTGACTATCTGCTGTTTCTCCATCTCGCACGCTCTTCTTGTATACACAATTGGAACGGCAGGTTCAGGTGCGCTGCTCACGTAAACCAAGGTCGCTGCCACATGCAATTTAATCTTCACCAGCTGAGTCTATCTTCTTTTGAAAATCAAGAATTCTCCATTCCTTCTGCAGTGCAAATCAAACAAACTCAAAGATGAACCGAAGATTCTCCTCAGTAGACCATCTGTGACTTTCAGACAGCATGTCAAAATTTCCATGAAAAGCAATTAGGTCTGATTTGTCTCTTTTTTCTGCCAACTCATACGCTATGTTTCAGCTATCAGTAATGGTATGTGCAATGCTTCCTCTTCGAGATCTTACTGATCTGAGTGTGTACAGTTTGAGATAACACACAGTATGCATTATCTGCGTTTTAGAAATTTCAAAAGCATTGGATATTGTAAATCTGACCGTTTTAATTTCAAGACGGTACAGATATAGCTTTCACGGTAACATTTATTAGTGGCCCGGTACTGTAGAGATATGGCTTTCAAGGTAACATTTACTAGTGGCCCGGTAATAAGCTTCATGATGGAAAACAATGTTTTTTTTTGAATGTCATGAATCGAAAATAAACATAACTCACTGTGGTGTAGCTCAGGAATCCAAGTTTGGATCTTTATTGTTTCTCACCCATTTAAATTATCTGATCTACCACTGTTTTCCTATTGCTCAGTTTCGGTAACCTTCCAAATCTGACAAGGATGCCCAAATGTACCCAGATCAATAACAAGCAACTGGGTCTGTCACAATTGTGACATTTTCGCTGACAGTTAGTTGTCATTGAAATAACCAGGCCCGACCAGCAGCTGTAGTCATTTGATTAATCGCCTCAACAAAATTTCAGGCTTCCCTTTATCATTTGGCTTAAAATGCATTTGTGCCTGCCACTGAGCGGTCCATGACATCTTCAATGTTTGAGTTAACCACAATTATTTTGCATTATCGTTAGAATTGTTTACATTCATGCGATTAAAGGGGCTTGATAACGGTCATTGTTTTTGCACTAGTTCATTTTTGACTGCCACACATTCATGAAAGCATCCAGTTGCAATTTTCTGCCTGGAGTGGAAAACTAATTATTTTTTAAAGCATCTGAACGTTTATCTCTAGAAGAGCTTAACTTTTGGATGAAGCTCTATTGATGTGAATTAGTCACTAAGCCAAGCATCCCATGGCTTTGGTCACATTTTGGTTTTGATACCAAACGATAAAGCAATGCGCAACATCTTGGAGGATGCAATTCTCCAAAATCGCTGTAAAAAGGAAGTGATATAATGTGCTTATATCATCATTATTGCATCAAATTGATATGACGCAACAATGATGGAATAAAATCGACACAATTAAATGATTAATTACAATTACATGAATGACTATTGACAATCAGGTAAAATGTTATGATCATGACACCCCTAGACAGGGTAGCTACTAGATTATTTAATTCTGCACTCATAGCAGAATCAGAGCAACCAGAATACATCATTAAAAAGCACCAGTTGAACATCAAACGGTGTAAATAGCAATGCAAGAGCATATTTGTTTTATACAGCTTTCTATACGAATGGAAACTACTCTAATGTTTGTCCAAAAATAATTATGGTATTCCCAAATAAATGGAATCGGACAATTATGTAATAATTGTAACAGATTAGGCCAAAAATACACATTTATTGGAACCCCATCTGCCTAAGGTTTTGTTATATTGCTTCCCTCAGTAATTGATACAGTTGAAATTGTGTTGTCGAAAAGTGATATTGTGCAATTACAAAATCATGCTCCTCATGTCCCCCTTCAGATTTCGGGTTGTCCCCAACCACTTTTGAAGCTCATGGTTTAGAGAACACGCAGGGTGCTGTCTGGACACCTTAAAGTCCAAAGTCCAAACCAATGTTAAGGTTTTTGTCCCATTATAAAGATTTCAGATTCATCTACCTCTTCCTGCCACTATGGTTCATTTTTAACCTCTCCCTTCAGAATTTCTTAGCTTTTATTTGATTGCAAGGATAGCTTGCTGCAACTTCCAGTAATCTGTGGCAAACTCCTAACCATCCAAAAAAATTAATTTCACACTGACAACAAACTTAACCATGGTTTTGTTTGATCCAGACAGACAACATCTCTTTTTGTCAGACAAGTCCAGCTCATCATATAGCTGCCATTTTGTTCTGCATCCAGCTGAGATGTTCAAAAGTCTGCACTAAACAACACAGATGTGAAAAGCACCCTCAGAAGAACACTGGATTCCATTCACAATTACCTCCCATTCAAACCAATCAAGCCTTAATCGATGCCTGTGAAGTGATTCTCTTTTGTTAAATTGGCAATGGTAATTGGTAACTTCCTATAATTTGTCTGAAAGTCCGAACCATTTAAAAGAATACTTTCACACTGTCAATGAAATGAACCATGGTTCAGCTTAATCTGGATGGAAGCAGTCTTTTTTTGTCGGACCAAATTCTGGGTGATTGATCCAGACTTTCGTCCTGGATAGGATTCAAATTTCATTGAACTGAGTAGTCTGAAAGTCCAGACCAAATGAAATAGGTGTGAAATCACCTGCAGAAGAGGGGTCTTAACAATGAATTTTATTCACAATCACCTCCCTTTCAGAATCTACCATGTCTCTTAGCGATGCCTGTGAGGTGATGGTGCAGTTTATAGAAACAGATAGGCGTTAAGGAGGGAGAGTTGGAGGCCAGACAAATACGACAGAGCAGGGTCCATATGATATCAGCATCAGCAGCAGACTGGCAAGCAGCAGGCAGCAGAGGAGCCTAGTGCGACCCGAAAGATGTGGCACGGATGGTGGAGGATTACGTCATCGAGAAAAGGAGGACGCCTCATAAGAGCAATCCCTCACATCCATTACTTAACACAACTGAGTTGACAGCTTCTCGGTCAGCTCACGAGTTATTTTCCCAATCATTTGCAAAAAATGAACAACATTGATACATGAGGGGGGACGGATCCATATGACGGTGGGGGGTGGTGGTGGGGGGGAGGTCTCCTTGCGTGACATTTTTAAGATGAACAGTGACAACCGGTGAATGACAAAACCCCACATACACGTTTTTTAATACAGTTTCTGAGTTAGCTATAAACTATTACGATCGCTGCTATTATGTAATCAATTTAAAAATACAGTTCAGTCGAACAAGATCTGGAAATAAAAAAAGGTAAATGATTTCATAATTGATGGTTTTTACATGTGTTGTAGGAATGTCTTTGACATTCCTGCATCACATGTAAAAGCCGTCATTAAAGGGCTCATTGTCCATCCTGTAATTTATTAGCTTTTAACCAATTACCTAATTCAATTATAAACGTCGACTTGAGGAAGACTGAATTATTTAATAAACCTTTTAGAGCATGTTACACAGCTGGGAGTCATTGAATGGGCTGACAAGCAGCTAGCTAACAAGCTACACAACCACTACTTATATGAAATGCATAAAAGGGAGTTTTATTGCTTTTCTTGACATTGCAATCGAAAAGACACGTGGAAATAAATCCAAAAACTTTCTAAAAACCTGGTGTTAGTTCTCAATATTAGCCTTTTTATGTGTGCGGGGAGCAACTTGGATAAAAGTGACAGCGCTAAGCTAACTAGCCTGCTATCTAGCTAATGTCAGTCGGCTGTGAATGGGTCTCTCTTACCGTCATAAACTGCTCCAGGGGCGTCCAGCTTTTAGGGAATTTTTTTTTCTGTGTGAGGAAATGGTTTTGTGTGGGGGCGATATAGCCCAAACATCCAAGATCAGTTCAGCCGCTGCCAGTGACACCAAGGCATCATCACTATCGCCGTGTTCATCAGTGGTGGGAGTCCGGCGATGCCTCACACACATCCATCCAGCAGAGCGGGGCCTCCTCCGGGCTCGACCATGCAACTTGTTTGGCGACGACGGATAATCCACAAGACGGGAGCCCTCACAGTAACCATTGGCTAGACACGGCGACAAGTAGTCATTTCAGGTCGAGAGAATGAAAAATATATTCCCCATATAAGCGTAAAAATTAAGAAATTCAACCAAAAAGAAGATTAAAAGATAAAATATTTGAACATCAAATCATACAAAAGACAAATAAAGCGTTTGTGTTTCTCTCCAAGAGTTGTCCGTTGCAGTCTGCGATCCTTGCTCTATCTGCAGCTCCTTTGCCTGTCTGCCTGCCTGCAGCACTTCAGCGACCAGCAAAGTGACGTAATGACGTACACCAACAGCACAGGGGCGGGGCACGCAGTGAGGGGCGGGGCACGGATTCCAACACCAGACACGATATTGACAGTCTTAAACGTGTGTGTAAATGTTTATATTTATATATGTACATAATAGAGTAGATGACAATAAAATGACCAACTGGATATACAACAATCCCAAATTCTGCAGCAATGAGCAATTCCTTATTATTCTGGTCACATTTTGGATCCATAAAATGAAATCGTATTCTTATTATCTATCTTATATCTTATTTTACATTCAAACGTACGTACCTGAAAATAACTTTTTATAATTTTAATAGTAACACAATTCAATTCAAACACCTGTAAGAATGACCAAAATAATTAAATTATGATATATCTTCAATATCCTATCGTATTAAGTAAATCTATTACAAAAATACTTTACCATCATAATTTACTAATAATTAATCTTAGTTTTTGTTCCTTTTATTTGCTTTTTTCAAAATGTGATTCATTTTCACCATTTCGTTCATTGATTGCTTTCTGTTAATTAGTGTGTCAACTGATCGTATACTGTTCGAAAATCATGTCGCTAATAATATTCCTCACATTGGCTTCGTCCCACCTTTTCAAAGACCACAATGACATTTTAAATTGTGTCAAAATCAACTGTCAAAAATGTCTGACCCACTCCTGGGTTCTTCTCGTTTTGTGTGCATCTCATACTAAGATTTGTTGAATCTTCAAACAAAATTTGATATATAATAAAGGCAACCTGAGTAAGCATGAAATAATTTTGCCACAAAGCGTCAAAGTCAATCTTCTATGGACTGATGAGTGGAAGTTGAAATGTTTGGAAAGCATAGGTCCCCTTTCGTCTGGTTTACACCAACCATAGCATTCAGCAAAAAAGAGCATGGACCGACAAAGAGGAGTCTGTTGGATGTTGTCAAGATGTTTTGCTGATTAGGCGCTGCAACAATTTGAAAATTCTGAAGGCGAATATCTGGTTATCAGTCTGTGATTTGATGCTCCAACACAACTGGGTGATGCAGCAAAACAATTGATCCCAAGCCCAAGAAGTCCACTTCTGAATTGATCAAAAGTAATAAAACTAAAGTATTAGCAGTGATCGAATAACATTAGATTCCATCTAAGAATATACTTGATTAGGTTCTCCACAAAAAATTCAGTTTGCATGTATTCAGATGGTTACCTTCCTTAAAATGCAATTTCCCCATTGTGGGACTAATAAAGGCTATCTATCTATCTATCTATCTAAAAGTACGTGACTAGATTACATTAATACCATAACATACTGATACAATAAAAGATAAATAAAAGCATAAAATAAAATAAAGATATTCTGCAGAGAGAATATTGACTGGAGGATTTCTCACTATATTATTTCTGGCATAGTAATGTTGAAATGGGATTTTAATTTCAGTCTGAGCACATTGTGAAATGTATGAACCAATCCAAATTCCAAAATGAATGAATGTTGTCGTGAAGATGCGTTTTTAAAAAAAAAAGATTTTCCCTTTAAGTCCAACGTCGCCCATTCAAATCAAATCCCTCTGCAGCCCTTCCATTCACTGACACTGTAAAAGAAATACAGTGACTAAATGTGAGTGGTATTATGGGCTGTACTGACCCCCAGTGGCTCAAAAAGAAACAACCTACATCCGGATAACAATGGAGCATTGTACAGTAAACTCTGTCTGGCACAATGAAGTAAGCAGATGAAGCCCTGTGGACAGAACAAGACAATGAGCCCAGTGTTGTTGATATGCATGACCAAAGATCCACTCTGGAGGCGGAAAATTATGGAGTGGCCTTGAATATTAAGTGACACTCTTTTCTCCTTGATCTTCAAAGAAACATTCCAAACCAGTGAAGTATTTGTATTTAAGGGGGTTTATATATTTTTTGAAAGTACCAAGTTCCCATTACAGTTTGATCTGTTGATGAGACGGCTACATTGGTGCAACAAAAAATATTTCATTCACACACTGGTGAAAGGATTCTTGATTAGGAGTGCAGACATATTAGAGCCAACATTCCGCAGCATAAGCATAATCTGCAGGAAATTCGGAATCTTGCTCGGAGGCCCCTGTGCATAGAGGAGGCCTGCTGTCGGAGAACACTGAACTTAAGCTGTCCTGATTTAGAGCCGTCCCTCTACCCCATCGGCTCTGTGGCGTGGGCGCTTTCTATGCCCAGATGTTATCGGGACATGTGCCTGGACTCTATTGGCCCATTAGAGAAAAATAAATAATTCTGGATTCCCACTGCGCCGCTTCTTCTGTGGCGGGTCTACCTTCAGCAAATGATGTAATACATCAATGTACGTCGGTCCCCAACACTATTAACTGGATAGTTCTATATTGAGCTCAGTCCACGGGGTAGAAGTTTGGAAATGTAATTTAAAACAACATATCTGAACCTTGTTAGTATGCAGACAGATGACCTGAGGGGAACCTCGGTTCTATACGATGAATTCTGGGTCACAATAAACTGAATATTAAAATCATCATCACTGAACACATTAGTTAGGGTCATGAAAAGGATGTATGGTCACATAAAGCTACTGCATTAAGAACCTCGCATGAGTGGATCGCAAAAAATGCAAATACAGGGAAAATGTAAGATGGAGCTTCTTTTTTTTTAATCAAAAACTGCATTAATCAGTGTGAAATAAACAGCTGTAAGTGTGGAGGTGTTATTATTTTGAGATTTTAAATGCAGGTCCATTCCTTAATAACCCAAAATCTTTTCATCTATGATGATTCTGTTTCACTGAATTAAATTCTTTTTTTTCTAAGCAATGAAGCTTTCATCCGAACAGACCAATGCTTAAGAATCAAATGGTTTGAGGTTTGGAAAAACGCCAAAGCTGTGAAATGGAAAACCTCTCTGCTGTGTCACGGACATCTTCATTTATTTTAAGAGGCAAAAGACGTTTAAGAGTCTTTTATGGACCTTTTACCATCTTTTTATTGTTCCCTTCGTTTCTCTTCTTGCTCTTTGATGTCGTCTTTATTGTAAATGTCCACTGTTCTTTGTGCTTCTACCTGCATATTGTATTCGTCCGCCATGTCTGTTAAAGCAGTTTGTAAACGGTTCTTAAAGATGCTATAAAGTTATTTTTTGTATTAGTATTTACGGCAGCAGCAAAGACAGCAATCGTTTGTGAATTCTTTCTGTCGACCCACCGATATGAGATGAGAGAAATTCATGGGATGTAGAAGATTCACTTTTCTGCTAAGATTTGAAACTGACCCCATTATATACGGACAACAAATAGACGTAATAGGAGTGACATGTGAGAGGTTAAGTAGGATTGAAGTGCCATTCTCAAGGACAAAGCTGGGAGAAATTTCGATCTTTGTTTATCCTGATGGTCAATATGTCTCTAGAGTTGACAGACAGCAGATGGGAAGATAATAGCTGGCAAGTTCACCTGGTCTACTGAAATAGACAAAATGGAATATCTGGACTTCAAGACCCATTCCTGTTCCCGGCTGCTGCTGAGGTTTTGAGGTTTACTATGCAACATACATGAATATCATTGATTATTATTATTATTTATACGCTCTGATAACTCTCCTATTCTGGTTTGTTCTTGCTCTAAAAGAAATGGTTCATAAAATGTTCAAGTAGTATTAATTATTTATCATTCCTTCCACATTCTAATAGTAAAATCCAGCATCAAAAATATGCTGAACACCTTATTCTGCCTTCAAAAAGCCCATAAGTCCATCCATCCATTTTTTGTAACTGCTTGTCCTGTTTAGGGTTACAAACGGCTGGAGCCTATCCCAGCTGTAAGGGCCGAGAGTCGGGTGGACAAACTGGAAAAGTTAGCAGTTCATCACAGGACAAACACAAAGACAAACAACTAATTTAGTCATCAATAAACACGGGTAAAGCACGTATTTGGACTGTGGGAGGACAGGGAAAACACGCAAACGCCACACAGAAAGGCAAGAGAGGAGGTGGATTTGAACCCACAACCCTCTTACTGAGAAGCTTCCGTGCTGCCCCCATTTGTTTATTGAAAGAAATGTGATAACCTTGAGTAAACAACCTCCTTAAATGTTTAATTTTGTATTTTTATTTTATCTGTATATCTATAATTCTTCGTCCATAAAATAAAATGCAAAATAACATTCAGAACGTTTTCATTAAATATGTTGGCATTTCTTTTTATTGTGTTTTGTGGTGTCCAGAATATCTCCTGGACACCACAACATCCTTCTATTGTAAGTCTCTTCAGGGATGCTTAGAGTAGAACATTACAGGTTCAGCGAGGTCCAGTTACCGACCGATTCTTACAGACTCCCATATATTTTCAAACTTTTTCCTTTTTCAGCAACGTGAGGATCCCGTCCCTCCTGGATGTGTACGGTGTGTGTTTCAGCTGGAGGAGGTTAGAAGGAAACAGGTTTCCACTGGGAGCATACATATCCTCTCCCTTCTGCCCCATCAAAGATCGAAGGGTCCTGTTTCTGGCAAGAATCTTATTGTAAAACTCCACCCCTCCTTTGGCGTAATCCGGCGAAACTGCCGCCGCACGCCGATCCGAGCTTAAGTCAATCCATTGGCTGACAGCATCCGAGGTGAGGAAGTAGGACAAGGCACCGAGCCCCAGAGCCACAACGTTTGCAGCTCCGCGAAACAGTGCGGGCCCATTATAGAGTCTAAACATCTGCTTTAGCACCACACTGTACACCCAAGCACCACCCACACATAAAGGGGCGACTGCAGCTCCCAGAACAGGCCCCCCAGACTGTAAACGGGCCACTTCTCGCGCTATGACAAATTTCTGTGCCTCAGGGGAAAACACCAGTGCCTCCTTCAGAGCAGAGCCGGCGTCGCTGCTCCAGTCCACCGTTTTACCGTTGATAAAAACGGTGCGGTTGGTGATTCCGCTGGGATCGTCGGCCGTGCTGTTAAAGTTTGCTGGGATACCGATTCGAGCTCCTGCAGGAAGCCAAGAAACACCAGCACCAACCGGATGGAACCCAAAGGAGGCGAAGGCAGAGAAGTTCTTAGACGAGGTGATACCATATTCCTTCAGCACCTACAAATGATTGATAAAAAAAAAAATTATTAAAATTTAGATTTATTTTCACTTGACATTGAGATTGATAAAAAGTGTTCAAAAATAGGTCTTTTAAATTTCTATTCACTATTCCTCTGATTTGAGTTAATGTAAGAAGTTTGTGGATGCATATGGTGCCAAAAAACACGACTTAACCATCACCGATCAAATACAATGGTTTTTAACAAGTTCTTATGTTTTATCTCATCTGCTCTTTCTTCAATAAATTGTAAATGATATACCGTGCATGGAAATGCTAAAGAATGTAATGAAGGAAGGAGGAAGAGAGTGAAGAATTCAGGAAACAGTTTAACTATTACTTCCACATGCATCCAGCTGACATCCCTAATTGGTCAAATATATAATGTATTTTAGTACAGTGGTTCAAAACTTGCTTGATCTCAT
The DNA here is from genome assembly GCA_037951165.1 of Lophius americanus. Classification (NCBI taxonomy): domain Eukaryota; kingdom Metazoa; phylum Chordata; class Actinopteri; order Lophiiformes; family Lophiidae; genus Lophius; species Lophius americanus. Next base: position 1,318,342 of record JBBDHG010000224.1, on the reverse strand, counting down.
CTGCAGCATCTGCAATAATTGTAACTCTCATTAAAGTTATTTTAAATGCTATTAAATTGCCATCAAATGTAGTTAAAGAGGAAGAGAGTGAGGAATAAAGACGAAAGTTTAACTATTATTTCCACATGCGTACACACTTGCCTGCTGGAAAACGCCCTCCAGTTTCTCAGACAGTGTGACCGGCTCTGCTTTGTACCAGGCCTGATAGAGTGGACGAAAGGAGGAATCAGGGAAAACATGGTAGAACAAGTTAGCTGCAAAGACTCCCCCACAGCTGGTGATAAGCAGCGGTGTGCGGTACTTCTGAAGAAGCGCCGAGTACTTGAGGAAGCGGTGAGCCATGTCACGTCTTTGTTTCTAGGTGCTGCTGACTTCGGGATGGAGCATCTGTGAATACGGACAACAAATAGATATAATTAGAGTGACAGGTGAGAGGTTTCGTGGAGTTGAATTGCCATTCTCAAGGACAATGCTAGGAGATATTTAGATTTTTGTTTCTTGAAAGTCATAATGTCTTTAGAGTTGGCAAACACCAGATAGGTAGATAATAGCTGGCAAGTAAACATATGCATAATATTTCAATGTCTTCCATTCCACAGATAAAGCATTTTTAAAGTGAACAACATGTCTCATTATAAACAGATGAGCAACAATTGAGGGTTATATTCAGATTATAATGGAAAATATGCTGATATCAACACAATCATAATTGGAGACGACACATTTCTACAGTTACAAGCAACTATATAACAGATGTCGATTTACTTTTCCACATTCAACCCAGAACACTATTTTTAGTGAAAAAACATTGCTCCTTTCTTATTGGGACAGAGACAAAGCAGCAAGAGTAAAGGGGAAAATTTTACAAAATGGTGGTGAGGGTAACTCGGCTGGATGGTTAAGAGTCGCAGGTTCTGACCAAAACAAAGGAGGCAGAGCTGGAGTTGGCAGAGCTGAAGATGTTAAAACATTCTTAAGGATTGACAAGGATTGACAGTAATACAAAGGAGAACATCAGAGGGACAGCCCAAGCTAGACATCTTGGAGACAAAGTAAGTAAAGATAGAGAAAGTTTGGATACATGGAAAGTACAGATAGTGCATCTATTGGTAGAAAGATGCGGGAGATGGAGCTGCCAGGCAGGAGAAAAACATTTTAAAGACCAAAGAGGAGGTTGGTGTGACATAGGAGGATGCAGAGGACAGGGGAAGATGGAAACAAACGATCCACTGCAGCGAACCTGAATACCATCCCTCATAACAGAGGACAATGTTGCAATTCAAATGTAGTAGCATTAAATTTACATAAGACTCAAACATGTACAATCCTCCTGACCCAAAAACACATGGAAAAACATATCCAGTACGCTCAGATCCATATAGATCATCTAGACAGTTTGATATGCTGTTCAGTGCAGCAAAGAAAAAAAATCTCTAACTTTAGGGGTCTAAGTATCAGCGATATGTCTGGAGGAGGAAGAATGAATCCTATCCTGAGAAGAACACCCTACATACAGAGAAGCTTGACAGTGGATCAGTGATGCTCTGGGGTTGATTTACTTCCTCAGGCGCTGTGAATCTGCAGAGTCTAGAGGGTAAGATGGATTCCTTCAAGTTTTTTTCTCAAATATTAGACAATAAAACAAAAACAAAGAAAAAATCCCAGTAAACTGTAAAATAGACGTATGTGCATCTGGGAGGAAGCTGACATTCATCGGACATTCCAAAAGGAAATTCATCTTAAAAGTCAAAACCGCATTGAATTCATAGGAATCCATTTGAAAAATATAAAAAAGGGCTAAGATTCCTATGGAAGGCTGCCAGAAGCAGATTGTCAGGCTATAAATGTCCTTTGCAGATCAGAGTAAAAGATGATCTCCACAATTTCCTAGAGGTGCTTGTCGTTGAAGGGTTGAACATTTGGAGACAGTAAAGAAAATATTTTTCACTATATTAAGGAAAGCACCTCTAATGGCTGTTGTATTACATATCATTAATACAATAAACCTAAACACAAGGGGAGATGGAACACTTTGAATATTTGTTTTTCTCACTACAAAACTTAATTTACCCTTAGACGATAAATATATAGTAATCACCATTAAACGATATCAATTCACCTCATCATTAAATGCGTAAAACATGTTAACAGTGATTCTACTAACCGAAATACGTTGTTTTACTACACATAATATACGTATTACAGTGACACTTGCTTACGGAGCCTACTAGGAAATTTTATAGGCTTCAATTTACTTAATGACCAAATGAAAATAAATGTAGATGCACGTAAAGTAGGCAAACATCTTACTTTACAAATAAGTCTCCATAGCTTCACAAGGGCAGATACACACTCCGTAACAGGTACCCTGACAGAAAAGTACGTAAAGCGATTAGGAGTTTTGCGACTGTATGTCGCAAAATAAAGTTTTACGACATTATGATGTCATTCGCTAATTTTGCAGCGGTTTGTCATAATAAATATATAAATATAGGGGCCTTCACGCTCGTTTCGTTTTATTTAAATACAATAAATTAAGAAATGTGTTCATAAAGTATTATAGTATAAAATAGTTTAAAATAAAAGTGATTTGATGCCCATAGGTCTTGAAAGTTCGTGTTTTGCTTTTTTTAATCTGCATAGAACTTTATTAAAGCCAAACAAATGTAAAATTAATACAATATCCTGAAAACATTGATTCGAGAAAAATTAAAAGCTTGTGTTGGTCACAACTTTTTCCTTTTACGTAATATTAATTTGTACAAGGGATCCTTTAATATTTTTTTTTGTAATTTCTCCGATATGAAGCAAGGTTCTCTTGGACTTTAATTTATATTTTCCACAGTTAATGTTTTATCAAATAGTTTTAGAAAAATATTTAGTTACTTATTTTGGCAACTCACCCTTATGGAATTTCCCCATCTAATTTTTTTCTTCATGTATATCCCATTTAAATGGCTTGTTGCCAAGTCGAATGTGACATCCAGACAGTCACGTATGTAATCTTTATTCTGTTTATGTCTAAATGTATTTAACAGAATATAATCAGAATTATTGAGAGGTGAAAATAATATATGTACTTTTTTTTTAATTTCTTTATTGGGATTGTTCATATCAACAGCATACACAGCCTTAGATACGGACAAGAATTTGTTATAGAAGGAGAATATCAAGAACAGTAGAAATATTGAATGCAATAAGATTAATGAAAATTAATTAATTAACAAAATTAAGTCATAAAGAAAAGACAAACAAGTAAATGAATAAATAGAGGAAATAAATTGAATGCGGTTGGGTTGGGGGCTTTTCTGAATAGTTTGAAAGCAGATGATTAAATGATTCCATTCTGGGAAAAAAAATGCAATTTTACCTTTTGCTGAGAGCATAATCTTGTCCCATATAAAGAAAAAAGACATAACGGCTCTGCAACAACAACAATAAAATGATTAAATAATGAAATAAATTTAAAAAATATGTAGAAAAGGATTCCATTTATGAATAAAATACGCAATTCCAACTTTTCTTGAGAACCAAATCTGCTCAACACAATGTATCCAAGCCACAAGGAGACAGTTTGGCAGACTTTCATGAAAGCAGAATTCTGCATGCAGCTTAGGGGTTGAAAGCAAATACATCGGATCAGTATGGAGACCCAAATAAAGCCTTGTAAAGCCACATCTTTATATTTGTTCCTTGAAACTTTGTGAAAATTGTAAAATACACCCTCCAATACTTTTGTAAGTAAGTACAGAAGGAAAACATATACAGTACCATGTTCCTTACATGGTTTAAGCATCATATAATTGCAGTCCAATGAAAGAAAAGAGAGCGCAATGACTTGGATTAAATAATGACAGAAATTGCAAAACATCCATTGAAAAATAATAGTTATAGTATGGTTTTTCATATTTAAGGAAATATATAAATTTCCTAATAAATAGCCTTATTAATACGTTTGACTGTAAATAACTTCAGATACTTATCATACAACATATTCAATCAGAACTAACATTACATTTTTCAGCGTTCGGGCTGCAGTAGTTCTGATCAGGGTTAGGGTTTGTGTCCCTAATTGTGAGCAATCACACAGAACTTCTATACACTTCTGTCTCCAGTCTCAACATTTCACCGTGACTGTCTGAAGCCCACGCAGCCCGGGTTGCTGCCGTTAACATCTGATATGGGTCAAACATTCGGACAGGTGCATGTCTCTCGATAGACGGGGTCGGGCTTCAGGTTCGTGACAGGGATGTGTGACACCGTCACGTTCCTTTTACCTCAGACATTGAAGCACATATTTATTAGGTATTAAGTGATATTGATCAGTGCCCCAGAGAGATATTGTTGTTCGTGTGGCAGAGGGTGCTGAGCTTCTATGACCAAAGCATTGTATTTTAAAAAGAATGACACATCTTCACCTTTACAGCTTCCTCTATCGCTGTAGAGGTGCTTTCCATGGCCTTTTTTAGTCCTCATCATGTCTTCAATGCTTCTGGATTATTCTCTGAGACAAATGTCTTTTGGCTCAATTTTTGGAAAAAAATATCTCAATAATTATATTTCTCATCATTATTTCTCATAATTAACTTGATAAACCTTTCATGAAATGCATTTTCCCTCCTCATGCAGGAAATCCCAATATTTATCAAGATATTCTTTTCACTTGAAACAGTTTTTAGTTCGCCCTTGTCACAGACGATCTCCAGCCTGTCTGAAAAAGATTTGAAAAGATATTCACGTTATTCTTGTAAAACCTCATTAAATGGATGTCCCTTGTTTAAGATCACTTAAGCAAAGTGGAACTTAATTTTGAATTATTCACTGTATAATTTCAAAGCAGGTCATGAGAACTTTAACCAACATCAGCCATCGTATTTTCTCAGAAATCTACGTCAAATTAGGACTTAATGTGATTCCCACATTTTTTTCAAAATATTTGGTTTGGTTAATTTCACACAAGCTTCAAAACCCAGCCAAAACTCAAAGTAATGGAAATGAAAATTATAACAGGGCAAAATAGAGAATCAATATATCATTTTCGTATGAATTAGTCTTATAAAGTTCAAAGTCTATTTTCAACAACTTTATTAATTCCACAGGGTGCAATTGATTCGAAGCAGACCATGAAAAAAACACCTAACGACATTACAAACATACAACCAAGCTTCTTCAGGGTCGCCCATGTTGTTGTTGCTCTGTTTTCCCCAATTGTTACGTTGGGTAAATCTCCAAAATGCCTCCAAATCCTCTGCGTTTTTCAGGAAATTTTCTTGGTAGAATTCCTCAAATTAAATGTGAAGCTATGCCAGACAGATTCTTTTGTTAAAATAACTCCCCCTAGTGAGTAGAATTTGAACTATTAGAGTAAAATATGATATATACAAGATAAATCTCCTCAAATTAATTTATATGCCCCTTATATATACTAAGTCGGAAACTTTTGGAGATAAAGATAAACCTGGGTATACTCTCAATTCATCCAACTCACTCCAGAAATTTGGTTTAATTTCATCCTGACAACCAACTTGTGGGGCATAAGCACTGACAACAGTTATCATCACGCCTCCAATTTCTATCTTCACACTCATCACACTGTCTGACACTCTTCACCTGTTTACACATACTCCTCCTTCAGAGCCACTCCTTTGCTACTTGGTTTGTACCCTGCTTTACCTATCACTGTGCCAACAAATAAGGTTACTTCTCTCAGCCCTATAACGAATGGCTTTCCCCATCTAGTGCTGTCACAATCTTCTTTTTCTTCAACCAATAGTAGCCTAGCTTCTGCCAACACGCTGCCGGTCAACTATCCCAGTGATGGTTGATGGTAACCTGACTGGTCTGGTTTGGAAATCAGTTCTGTGTTCCGCATATTAATTTGGCAAGAGTTTTACGTCGGATGCCCTTTCTGACAAAACCCTCCCCATTTCTCCAGGCTTGGGACTGGCACTAGAAGCACACTGGCTTCTGACCACAATGTGGCTGGGTTGACAAGCTAACAGGCTAATTTACACAGTAACAGACGTTGGTGAAAACCTCCTTATCTGAGATAAGAAAACATCTCCCACTAACCTGATCAAAGAATAAGCTCTCTGTCTGCCCCACTTTAAACTCCAACTCTCTCTCTCTTCAAAAACAAGTGAATACACCTGGGGTGACGGTGGCTCAGTTGGTGGAGCAGTTGACCTCTTATCTGAAGGTCAGGGGTTCAATCCCAAGCCACTGCAGTCCACATGTCAAAGTGTCCTTAAGCAATATACTGATCCCTAAGTTGTTCCCAATGGCTGTTCCATTGGTGTGTGAATGTTTACAGTTCCTGATGAGCAGTTGGTGCTTTGAATGGCAGCCTCAATCATCCCTTTACGAACAAACGGGTGAATGATGGCTCACATGTAAAGTCGAACAGACTAAAAAAGCGCCATATAAGTACAGTCCATTTACAATGGACACAATGACTACAAATAACTTTTCTGAGCATCCATAAAGAAATAACACTTATCAGATCAACTTTAAATCTTTAGTCACAGGGATATTTGCAGTGCTCATTTTGTGACTGTCCTAAGTATACGTGTACAGTGGCCAAATAAAACTCAAATAGGGCATGTTTAATATGAGGTATTACGACAATTTACTTTATTTACTAATTTTATAGAATTTTGCACAAAACAAGTGAATAGAAAATAGTCAAATTACAGATAAAATTCAAGATAGATCAGCATAATTTCTATTACTCCCTCTCTATCAGCTGTGTTTCACAGAATCCTTTCCAATGAAAAGTTCTTATTGACAGGCATAAACAACCAGTTACATCTAAAATCAATCCATTTTTAATCAATAGTTTTTAACTAACAACTTAAAAAAAAGGGACTTTAGATAACCCTTTATTGTCTACAGGTGCATTTCACATAAAATGAAAGCAACATAATGTATTTTCTTGTTTTTAACGCAGGAGCACTGAAACATGTTGAGCAGCTGGAGGACCTCCGGGAATTCTGAGCCTGCTTCCACCGCGACCTCCTTTTGAACCGTCCGTAGCCCCACATTCCCTGCACATCAATCATTCAATCAATCTTTATTTATATAGCGCCAATTCACAACAACAGTTGTCTCAAGGTGCTTTCCAGAAAGAGCAGGTCTAGACCAAACTCTTTATATAATTATCTACAGGACCCAACAAATTCCTCCTTGAGCAGCACTTGGCGACAATGGCGAGAAAAAAACTGCCTTTTAACGGGCAGAAATCTCGAGCAGATCCAAGACTCAGGGGGGACGACCTACTGCCATGACCGGTCGGGTTTGAAAAAAAAAGAGAGCGAGAAAGAGAGAGAGAGACACAGGTGAGGAGAGATACAGACGGGGGAAAAGCAGCAAAGATATCAGCTATAATCCACTTTCTCCAACCGCTCCATGGTCGGGCCGCGGCAGCAGCAGGGATCCCAGGTTGATAATAACATTAATATTAATGTAACATATAGTGATAGCTTATGGGGAAATACTATACAATAATAATAATAATAATGATAACAACAATAATCATCATCAAGAGCATCTTGTGATCATTGGACATCATGCAGGTCCACATCAGCAGATGCAATCACCAACCATGTGACCTTACAGGGCGAGAAAACACAAAGACTCCAGGGAAGAAGAAAAGTTAGTAACATGCATTTAATCCATTAAAATGCATTAATCCATTTAACATGCATTAAACCATTTAACATGTATTAAACCATTTAACATGCATTAATCCATTTAACATGCATTAAACCATTTAACATGCATTAAAGTGAGTGGGGTGTATAAAGAGGGACAGTGAGAGAGGAAGAGAGAAAAGCTCAGTACATCATGGGAGATCTCCTAGCAGTCTAAACCTATAGCAGCATAGCTAAGAGCTAGCTTATGCCAGCCTTAATTATAAACTTTATCATAAAGGAAAGTTTTAAGCCTACTTTTAAATGTAGAGAGGGTCTCTGCCCCCCGAACCCAGATTGGAAGATGGTTCCACAGGAGAGGAGCCTGATAGCTGAAAGCCCTGACTCTCATTCCACTTCTGGAGACTCTAGGGACTACCATTAACCCTGCATGCTGGGAGCGCAGAGTTCTGACTGGACAATATGGAACTATGAGCTCCTTCAGATACGTTGGTGCCTGACCGTCAAGGGCTTTGCAAGTGAGCAGAAGGATTTTGAATTTGATTCTGGATTTTACTGGGAGCCAATGAAGGGAAGCTAATACAGGAGAGATATGTTCTCTTAACCTGGTTCTGGTCAGCACCCGTGCAGCAGCGTTCTCCATCAGCTGGAGGTGCTTCAGAGACTTATTGGGACTACCTGCTAGTAGGGCATTACAGTAATCCAGCCTGGAGAACCCTCAACAAGGACTCCATCTTTCTCACGCAGCCCAATTCCCGCATTGGAGAGTTTACTTTTACCTGAGAATAAAGTATTTCACCCGCTGCATTCTCTCTCACTGAGTCTAACATATTGACAAAAGACAAAATACACCAACGCTGTTGGCTGTGTAATGTCCGAAAGGCAGGGTCTATGACATCACACACCATTGCGTGGCTGTTTACATTGTGAGTTTGTAGAGAGTGAAGGAGACAGAGAAAACATGACACTGAAACAAGTTCTGAAAAACTGGTTCATTTAAGAATGCTGATTTTGTTAAGAGAGAAAATATGACCAAAAAACCGCTGGGAAAGATCCAGAGCTTGTGCAGGCGATAGAGTGGTACTAGTAGATTTAGTCGGGCTCTCCTCTACCGATAGCATTGGTTCTGTTGCATTTAATACAATACATTTAATTTATAACGCACTTTACATTTGGATCAAATCTCAAAGTACTACAACGTAAAAGCAGATAAAAGCCTCAATAAAAAATATAATAATGATTATATAAAAGTATGACAAAAAATCAGCAATGTTAATTAAAAGTTATAGGTTCTGCTAAAAGGAAAGTTTTAAGTCCTTTTTCAAATGTGTCAATCGTCTGTGGAGCCCTCAGATGGTCAAGGAGGGCATTCCACAGACGAGGGGCAGCAGAATACTCACAAGTCCCCGTCTGAAGACCTCTGTGTTGAAGTTTCCCCCGGAGAACTTGAAGGTTGCCTCCATGCGACTATAGGTTGAAGGAGGGTTGTCTGTGCCTAAGCACCGAACAGTAGTTCAGAGTATCCAGCCACCTTGGAAACTCTGGTTGGTGTCTTAGAAAGGGGCCAGCCCTGTATTCTATAGTTTTCCTCGGGGACTTCAACGCCCATGTTGGCTAAGATGGAGAAACCTGATGGAGAAACCCGGAAGGGCGTCATTGGGAGAAACGGTCTACCTGATCTTTACCAAAATGGTGCTTTGTTTAAGAACTGTCCATGACAAATACCATGTTCGAGCATGAGATGGCTCATAAGAGTACTTGGTACCAGACCACCTTAGGCCATAGATCTATGATCGACTTTGTGGTTGTATCATCGGTTCTGCGGCCGTATGTCTTGGACACCAGGGTGAGGAGAGGAGCAGTCTCAGAATCATTTGTGCGCCAGGAGTTAAACTCACACCTCCAAATATTCCGGAGGAGGTCGGGGACATGGAATCTGAGTTGGCAATGTTCAAGTCCTCCATTCTGGAGGCTGCTACTAGAAGCTGTGATCAAAAGGTTGTTGGTGTCCTGTCGTGGCAGAAACTTCAGAATCTTCTGGTGGACACCAACAGTGCTGGAGCCGTTAAGATGAAAAACAAGGCCTTTTGGAATTGCAGTACTGAAGTAGCATACAGGTATCGAGAGACCAGAAGGGCAGCAGCTTTGGCAATAGCGGAAGCAAAATCCCGGGGTGTGGGAATAGTTTGGGGAAGCAAAGGAAAGCTTGGCTTCGACTGTCCATAGCCAGAAAGGAGAACTGGCAGAGATCCCTGAGCAGAGGTCACTGAGGTAGTTAAGAGTCTGCCCAAATGGCAGGGTGCCAGGGGTGGACCCTGGCACCTTGCCATTTCAGAAATTATTATTTCTGTATAATAATAAAAATTTATTATTATTTTGGTTCCCCTAATTTGGCGTTTGAAACACCTATTAAATATCACGTGGCTGACATGGATACTGCCTGTGGAGTGGCAGACTGGGAAAGGGGTCCCACTTCTTAAAAATGGGGACTGGAAGGTATGCTCCAATTATAGGGGGATCACACATCTCAGCCTTCTGGGGAAAGTTTACACCTGAGTTCTGGAAAGGACCGATTGTCGAACCTCAGTTTTACAAAGGAACAATGCGGATTCCGTACTGGTCGTGGAACAGTGGACCAACTTTTTACTCTTGCAGGCCTGCTTTCATTGTCCTGGGAATTTGCCTATCCAGTCTACATATCTTTCTTGAATTCCGAGAAGGCTCATGACGGTGTCCTGGGTACTGCAGGAGTACGGGGTACTTTGGCCATTTCTACAGGCCACCTGGTCTCTATATAAACAAAGGGAGAGTTGTGTCCGTATGCTCGGAAGAAAGTCAGACACGTTTTCAGTGAATGTTGGACTCAACCAAGATTGTACCTTTTCTCCGTTTCTGTTCTTGATGTTCATGGACATGATCTCAAAGCGCAGTCGAGGTGAGGAGTGTATCCGGGTTGGAGAGCCTAATATTGCATATCTGCAATATTATCTGCTTCCTTCATAGGCTGTGTGGGCTCAGCCTTAGAAATAGGGTACGGAGCTCAAACATCTGGAAGGAGCTCGCAGTAGAGCCACGGCTCCTTCGCATCAGAAGAAGCCGGTTGAAGTGGTTCGGACAACTAACTAGGATGCCTCTCTTTGGTGGTCTTTAAGGCTTGTCCAACTGGTAAGAGACCCCAAACTAGACCTAGAACTCGCTGGAGGAACTGTATTTTACATCTAGCCTGGAAATGCCTTTGATTCCTTCAGGATGAGATGGAAAGCATTGCTATAGAGAGGTATATTCGGAAATCCGTTCTGAGTTTCCATCTCGACCTGGCGCTGTATAAGCGTAAGAAAATGGATGGTATATTGCCACAGACCTAGCGGGTACCATTCATTTACGTGCCAGGTTTATTACAGCTCGGTTGGTATATGTACTATCGTTATTTTATCTGGTATGTACATTTTCTCATCACATCATTATGTATTATTAAACATGCATTTATTCACATTTCCCAACAGACAGTCACAGTGAACACTGTCTACTGCAGATTAGAAAGGGGCAGGAATGAACCGTAGTGCTTCCTTTTGCTGCTGATCTGTAACGATACATGCTCATTAAAAAGCTTTGAGGTGTGGTGACATGCCTCTGAGCTGTTGTTAAAGATTAATGTTGTGGCTCTTAAGCTTAGTACTTTGGCACATGATTCCAATGAAGCTGGAATTAGATACACAGCAGCTGATTTCCATGCAGTCACTTGCTACACAAGACAGATATGCCACGATAGAGGACAAGGAAAGAAGAGGAAAGTAGTGAGAAAACACTATTGTGGTCTGTTAGACTTCATCATCCTGTGATTATTTCAGATGACAATCTTTCAAATGCAGAAACAGTAATTTATTTATTTTTTCATTAGCAGGAGACCTCAGATGAACCTTGGGTGCCATATGAGTATGCTGCTAGTATTGACCTGGCAGGATAGTGAGTAGTTATAGTTATAACCAACAGACCCCAAAACAGACTTCTACTTAACTTTTGTAATTTTTTTTAATATGTATAATCCCAGATAGGAATGAAGCTGCATTATTCTTGTCACTTCATGACCCTTTTGAATACATTTTGGGTACATTAGCTATACAAGTGTGCCAAATGGCGTGTCCTCCTCGTCCGCGGTCTTTGTGTTATCAGGCGAGGATATTGGTATTTTTGGTGTTTAATCTCAGACTATTAAAATATAACAATGAAAATAAATTATTTTTGGTCTTACCTCCATAGAAACCAAAGTTATGTTAATACACCTGATAGTTGTGGAGCTATTTTAAGTATATCAGCAGTGGCCAAAGGAGTCATGGGGGGATACCGTGTTGATAGATCCATGCCTTGAACTTCCCTGGGAGCCCTGACTTGTCCACTGCTGACGGCCAGGTAATGAGCCTCTCCAGTGAAGTAGCCAGCGGTATCCAGTCACTGATGTTGCTGGGACCGTCAGATCGTCCATGAAGGCGTGATTTGAAAGTTGGCGAATGCCATGTCTGGAAAGGGGGCCCCTACATTCCACTCCTGCTGTCTTGAAGAGCATTAACTAGTAACACACAGATGATGTTTTATGTCTAAGATTTTTTCTTCAATAGTCTGCTCTAATTTAAGTATACATTGGATCCCTCCCAGCTTATAAAATATGCCAGCTAGTTGCCGTTCTAAGTTTGTTTACTCCCGCTCCGATAACTCAATTCCGTCCTTTTGGTCTGACATGCGCATCGTCACATCTCAGACACGTCATCAGAATGCTGTTTCTCTTCCCACTACTGGCCCCGGAGTTTCGTACATAAAGTTACTCACTGTGCGGGTTAGAAAACCTGGAGTGGATTTCAGTCTTCTTCGGCCGTTACAGAGACTCACTGCTCCATCTAGTATTAAAATTGAAATCTTTTAATAAAAAATCTCTCACCAAACAAATCAGGCCTCATTCATGAATACATTCTGGACAAGTGTTTGGACGTGATGTGCCTTACAGAAACCTGGCAACAACCAGATGTTTTTCCTGTCCTGAATAAGACCTGTCCCGCCGGTTACTGTTACCTCCAGAAAGCCCGCAGCACTGGTCGTGGTGGTGGTCTGTCTGTCATCTACCGCAGTGATTTGGACTTGTCCAACTGTCCCTCCCGGAGATCTCTTCTTTTGAATGCCTGGCATTTAATTGTAAGCCCCCTTTCTCCATGAACATACTTCTATTCTACCGACCACCCAAACCAAACCCAGCCTTCATCTCTGAGATCCTCTCTGAGTGTACGATCTGGGTTTGTCCGACCACAAGGCCGTCTCCATGGAATTGTCCGTTCTGTCTGCACTCACCAAGCCCAAATACTTTAGGAATTTGAAAACTATCAACCCAGAAACCATGACAGTTGACCTCCAGCATCTTCTTTCTGCAAACTTTGTATCAGCCAGTGACTCAGTGGATTTCTACAAAAACTCCATGAACATCATTGTGGATCGTTATGCCCCTGTAAAAACTAGAACAGTCAACTTCTCCCGCTCAGCCCCCTGGTTCACCAGCGAGCTAAGGAAAATTAAGGCAGCTGGGCGTGTCCTTGAGCGGCGTTACAAGGTTTCAGGTCTCACTGTCCACAAGCTAGCCTTTCGGGAACACCTGTGCCCTCGAACCCTACAGCCCTTCTAAAAACTAACATCTCTCCAATCAGTCCCCTGACCACCGCTGTAATAAATCAATCCCTCCAGGCCGGCTTTGTTCCATCTGCCCTAAAAGCCGCCATAATCAGACCAGTCCTCCAAAAACCCACTCTCGATCCAGAGGTTTTTGCAAATTACTGGCCCATTTCCAAACTCCCATTCCTCTCCAAAGTTCTGGAAAAAGTAGTTGCTGCCCACCTCCAGGACCACCTCAAATACAAAACCTCTTTGAAACCTTTCAGTCTGGTTTTGGCTCCGCCCACAGCACAGAAACAGCTCTGCTTAGAGTCACAAATGACCTACGGATGGCAGCAGATGCTGGTTCACCTTCCCTCATGATTCTCCTTGATTTGTCTGCTGCCTTCGACACAGTTGACCCTGGAACACTCCTACACCGCCTACATCACACCACTGGACTCACTGCCACCGCCCTAAATTGGTTTCAGTCCTACTTCACTGACAGAACAGAATACGTTTCCCTTGGAAGTTCAAAGTCCCGGACACACACCGTCACCTGTGGAGTCCCCCAGGGATCAGTCCTTGGCCCCATTCTCTTCATACTATACATGCTCCCCCTTGGCCGTGTCATCAGTCGATATGGACTCTCATTCCATTGTTACGCTGATGACACGCAAATCTACTTAAAAACTGACACATGTTCCTCCTCAGCCTCTCAATCCTCATCGTCATCATCATCTCCCCTGTCAACTCTCCGCGCTTGTCTGGAGGAGATAAAGGTGTGGATGAAAAACAACTTTCTCCAATTGAACAGCTCCAAAACCGAAGCTATTTTAATTGGCACCCTTCATCAGACCCAGTCTTCCTCCATAACCAGTATTACCTTCTCTGGTCATGACATTCCCCTCTCTTCATCAGTCACCAACCTCGGTGTAAGATTTGACCCTCAACTCACTTTTGAATCGCACATCAAACACATCTGCAAGATGTCCTTTCACCATCTCAGAAATATTTCGAAACTCCGTTCTTCTCTAACGTTGAGTGATGCTGAAAAGCTGGTCCACGCGTTCGTCTCCTCCCGACTGGATTATTGTAACTCACTTCTCATCGGGATCCCTGATAAAAGTCTTCAAAGACTGCAGTATGTTCAAAACAGTGCTGCAAGGATCCTGATGAGAGTTCGTAAACACGAACACATCACCCCTGTTCTTCATTCCTTTCATTGGCTTCCCATCTCCACCAGGATTGATTATAAGATCTCTCTCCTCACTCACCAGTGCATCCATGGTAACGCACCCCCCTACCTGAAAGAACTACTCACCCCACTGACCTCGACACGATCCCTCCGTTCTACCCAGTCATACCGCCTCCTCCTTCCCCGGACTAAGCTCAGCACCATGGGAGATCGGGCTTTCTGTTCTGCTGCCCCTCGTCTGTGGAATGCACTCCCTGACCATCTCAGGGCTCCACAGATGACTGACACATTTAAAAAAGGACTTAAAACTTTCCTTTTTAGCAGAACCTATAACTGTTATTAACATTAATGCTTTTGGTCACGTTTTTGTATAGTTATTATTTTATTTTATTTATTTATTTATTTATTTTTTATTGATGCTTTTATCTGCTTTTGCCTTGTAGCACTTTGAGATTTGATCCAAATGTAAAGTGCATTATAAATTAAATGTATTATTATTATTATTATATTACAGGTTCAAGTGGCAGACATTTTTTAGTAAAGAAATGGACTTAAAATTTGCTCAACCAAATCGTTGAGCAGGACAATTAAGTTCTGAATTGATCAAAACTTCATAACTATCAATAAAATATTTACTTGCGTATGTCATGTTTCTGCATCTATGATGTCATAGTTAAGTCAAGTGTTAACATTCTCACTGAGTTTTAGAGTTGTGAGTCAGACATAAGGAGCCGTTGACAGCAATTTTCAATCACTCCATCACCACATTAAAGTACTGTTACAGTCCAACAGACGTGTAATGATTTGCAGCAAACTTTATTTCATACTTTATTTTGAGACCAAACATTGGACATTTATTAGTGCTCACTTGACAGAACAGCTCTGCACATACAAACTGCTGCAAGAGAATGCATTATGCATCAAAGTTTGATTTTTATTTACATAAAACCTGTTTTTTTCATTAGAAGGCCTGTCAAGCCAGTAGCTGACTATTTGTCATTTAAAAATCCACACCACAAAATAAAAATTCCTGGCTTTTGTCGTTATTTCTGCATGTGGCAGCACTGTTCCGGGTCCTAATCCCCCACCCTTGGGCCCATTTGTGTGCAGTTTACGTGTCAATAATAATAATAATAATAATAATAATACATTTAATTGATAATGCACTTTACATTTGGATCAAATCTCAAAGTGCTACAAGGTAAAAGCAGATAAAACCATCAATAAAAAATATAATAATGATGTGTTTGATGTGGGATTCAAAAGTTAATTGAGGGTCGTATCTTACGCCGAGGTTGGTGACTGATGAAGAGAGGAGAATGTCGTGACCAGAGAAGGTAATACTGGTTCTGGAGGAAGACTGGGTCTGATTTGGGGTGCAAATTAAAATTGCTTCGGTTTTGGAGCTGTTCAACTGGAGAAAGTTGTTTTTTATCCACACCTTTATCTCCTCCACACAAGCACCAAGAGTTGACAGGGGAGATGATGATGACGATGAGGATGGAGAGGCTAAGGAGGAACGTGTGTCAGTTTTTATGTAGATTTGCGTGTCATCAGCATAGCAATGAAATGAGAGTCCATATCGACTGATGACACGGCCAAGGGGGAGCATGTATAGTATAAAGATATTAGGGCCAAGGACTGATCCCTGGGGGACCCCAAAAGTGACGGTGTGTGTCCGGGACTTTGAACTTCCAAGGGAAACGTATTCTGTTCTGTCAGTGAAGTAGGACTGAAACCAATTTAGGGCGGTGGCAGTGAGTCCAGTGGTGTGATGTAGGCGGTGTAGGAGTGTTCCAGGGTCAACTGTGTCGAAGGCAGCAGACAAATCAAGGAGAATCAGGAGGGAAGGTGAACCAGCATCTGCTGCCATCCGTAGGTCATTTGTGACTCTAAGCAGAGCTGTTTCTGTGCTGTGGGCGGAGCCAAAACCAGACTGAAAGGTTTCAAAGAGGTTTTGTATTTGAGGTGGTCCTGGAGGTGGGCAGCAACTACTTTTTCCAGAACTTTATGATCTTTATGATCTTTATGATCATAAAGATCTTTATGATCTTTATAATCAGATGAATATGATCCAGTAGCAGTATATATGTATATGTTAACGACTAAGGGGCCAGGGATAAAGCCCTGGGGGACACCACAGGTTAAAGAGGCCCCCAAGTAGGAGCTATTAACCATGGTATTTGAATGTTCTTAAAATGTTAGAGTATTTGGAGATAAACATGCAGATAAAAACCTCCTCAACTCCAAACCTTGCCTGTAAATAACCGAGCCTGACTAGGATTTTACCTTTACGCTCAATCATGATACTCCAACCATGCTGCCAATCAAACTGTCTAACTGGGAACTGGTCCAATCAGGTAACCTTAGACAAATTTTCAATTTTTTTTTCTTTTAGCAATCTTTGTTCCGAATGCTAGAAAAAAAATTCAGAAGATCCAAGACATTGATGGGCATGGACAAGTTGGCTCAACTGGCTATCGTTTTGAATTATTTTTAACTATCAGTTCTCTCTTTATCCCAGTTAGATTTTATCATAGAAAAAGAACAACACATGCACAAGGTTCACTTTTCCTAAGCGCTTTATTGTATGGTTACTGTTACTGCAACCGCTAATAAGGAAATTTCATTGCTTTTAGATATTAATTTACTCTATGACTTACTATTTTATCTGCACCAGAAAGAAGTCACCCAATATATAAATGTGCCTTTGCACAACGACAGTTAAAATCATACAAGTTCTGACATATATTTCCAAAAATCCGTAAAGTCGATGGGGTACAACTTTCGAAATATTGTATTTGTACTGTTTAGATTAGGTGAGGATCACGTCCTACAGTGTTAATGTTTCACAGAAGGTTACATTTTTTTCTAATGTATTCTGTTTATTGTCACTTACATACAGGACATTCATACAGTACAACATAGTGAAATAATTCCCTGCATTTGACCCATCTCTGAGGATCAGTGGGAGACCCTGTGAAGCACAAGGGGAGAACATTGAGGCCCAGGGTCTTGCTCAAAGACCCAATGATTTTTGGTTGGTGTAAATTCAAAACAAAGCCCGAATATCTTATATCTCATCGTAGAAAGGAATTGAATGCTATGTGTACAGGAAAGAGCAAAGGGAATAACTCTCTTCTATAGGAATCGGTTAATTAGGGTAATTAATGCCACCCAACTATTTATATTGTGTTATCCAAAGTACATTCAAAAACCTCTTCTCACCGAGGTCATTTAGCTCAAATCTGGCTGTGATTCTTATCAACGCATTGAAATACAAATAAACAAAGTAATCACTCACTTTCACTTTGAAAAAAACGACAATGCACACATTATATTTACAGCTATATTTTCGTATCGTATAAAAACGAATCTACAGAGTCGGGAAAAGAGAAAACATGAAGAGACCTCTTTGCTTTTACTCTCAGTCATCTGACAAAAACACCTGCAGCGATCGTGTGTAACTAATGTGTGGTTTTAAATGTGGGTCTTACAGTTTATAGGACAGCATCGTATAGTTTTACAGATTGATATGGTAATACTGAAAATCCATCCTGCAGTTGTATGTGTGTCATGCCTGTGTTTGTGCATATGAATTGTGATCAAGGCGGACGCTGTGATTCCAGTGGAAAGAAACGGCTTACTACCGTCTCCATGGAAACAGGCGAGAGGTGATGGAAGTGTGTGTCGCTGTGTATGTGTGCAATGTGCAGGTGTGTGTGTAGGAAGGGAGAGAAAGAGAAAACCCCTTTTTCAGCTTTATTTTTCATTCATCCTTATGTTTGTATTTTTAACAGAAAAATACAAAGATTCTATTATTGTATTGAGTTTATACATTTTACACTTGCTCCCACTGTTTTCATTTGCAATAAATCTCCTTCAAATGAAGGAAAAATGTACGAATACCACAGACTATCATCAGTCTTCATGAAATACATGCGTCATTATTATAATCGGCTTCAGGCAGAGACGTATCTGACCTGTGATAGACGCTTCGAAGCTTCTGTCTGGTTGTGGCAGAAAATTGCAAAATTGCTTTAACCCTTTATGAAAAAGGATGTTGGACTCAGTGACCTCTTGCACAGACACTCCTTATCCGTTGCATATTTAAAGCAGCACAAAAAGACTGAATTAAGCTCAGGTTGCCTCCATCAGCACAATTAATGCTTTTAATTTATAAAACCAAACTAATACAAACGGTGTGGTGTTCTAAGATCTGAGTTCTTAGGAGTGAAGTCAAGTGGCGGTGGAGTAGAGGGGCGGCTCCTCGTACGTATAGAGATCAATAGGGCTATTTGCTGGACATAGATGTGTATTACATTGAGTGTGTATGTGTTTTTACACATGACTGCTTGTGCGCATATATGGATTCTGTATGTCAGCACACGCCACTAGCACCTAATGATCCATGACACTGAATGGCAATTACCCTTTCCCTCACGATGGACAATATGGCCTCATGGTATACCATGAGATAAAAACATCATTAAAATATGTACAAATGCTTAAAAAAAACCCATCTGTGCAGATTTGAACATTTTGTCATCTGGATTAGTATAATCGTGCTCTTGCATGTTGGTCATCCTAAGGCTATGGTAGCGAATCCTCCAAACGTCAACAGCATCCAAGGAAAAACCAGGGGCATGCTGGAGGCACAAAGCAATCAATTCCCATGGTATGATCTCATCAACTTGCCGTTCAATCCTGTAGAGTGACCTCTCAATGAAGGGATAAATCAGTAACCCAGTCAATCAATTCACAACCTTTTGATTGCCTCTTACAGGTTTTCCAAAACCTAAATCCATATATCCTTGAGTCGAACACAGTCAGAAACAAAAACAGATGTGGAAACATACTTAATATGTAGACGACATATAGAATAATAATAATAATAACATAAGTACCGACGTCAGTCCACACAGTCACCATGGCATCTGACCAACTAGTGAAAAACATGATTCACCTGCACCTTGAATATGTAGTTTACTAGGATTTAAGGGCAGATACAAAACTTCTTTCCATAATAATCATCATATTAATATGTTGAAATGAATGTTTAATGTTTCATTATCCAACAACCATAAGACATTGTACTGGACCTCCTCCTGATTTCTTTGTTTTTTTTGTGCAACTCCAACTAATCTATGTTGAATCTTCTAACAAAACGTAACACAAAACAAAGACAACATTAGTAAACACAAAATATAATTTTTTTTAACACTATTCAGTTATTTAATTCTACCTCTAGAAACCAGTTCATCCACCTTTAGCAGCAAACTGCAACTTAACACTTCTGATAACTGAAGGTGGAATATTGGCTTATGCAGTACTGCTTTAGAGACACCACTTTATACAGTTTGTAAGCATTAACTAGCCTTTTCAGGTCCCACCACAGCCTTGTCCAGACTTCTACGAGACCCCTCGAATATCTTAATGTACTTTCTTACAAGCCATTATGAGATGGACTTACTCGTCTGCTCCTAATAATTTATATTTGTATGATCCATTTGCACATGAGCTACAACTCACAGAAAGATGACCAGACATTCTATAAGTTAGGAGTTCTACAAGCTATCGCATAGCCGATGACAAAAGAGGGGAACAGATGCAGGCTTAGACCAAACTCTCTCTCTCTTATTTCCCAGTCACTGTCTCTGTCTGCAGGAGAAAACCAAACAGGGAGGAGCCAACAGAAAAACAAGGAGGGGTTGTAATATGCCAACCTTGGCTTTGGTATACAATTGTATTTAAAAAAAAAAAGAATCCAAATACTCCCAAACTTGTCTCAAACTAATCCCTCTGCCTTTCATCTTATCTATACATTACTCATCTACAACACTCCTGGCTGCATTCTCCAGACCGAACCTCGTCCCATTATCTCCACAACCTTGGTACAAAATAAGCACTTTAAGAGGAAGAGGATGACTGGGAGACAAGCAGCAGAGAGGAGATGAGAAGGAAAGAACAGCAATAAAGGCTTATCTGGGAGTGCGTCAGCTGGTGTATTTCTAAATGAAGATTGAATCAGCCCGTTGCATCAGCCTCTGGTTAGGAATTTGCAATAACTAAATTGTCTGTGAAAGCAGTTAGGGGAGAAACTCCAAAAAGAACATAGATGTCACTCTGCAGAGCCCATACCGCTGTGTGTCTCTATTTCACTAGCTGAATAGTTTAGCTGTTGGTCAGCATTGCACAGTTTATTGTTTATTGATGGGGTACAGTGTAGGACAATATTCCCCATCATCTTTCTCCTGCATCTACTTGCATTACGAAGGGGTGTTTCTACCAACACTCACTGCAGAATCTATTGATAGCTATGACAAAATCCTGCCATTCCTTGGAAATACATCAGCTGCTTTTTAGTGACTAGCTGACGAAACTGCTACACAGACAACATTTTGGCTAGCAAAGAACAGATGTGGCCTTGGCCCGCCACCTTCTCCAGATATGTAACTGCCAACTTAGAAAATTCAGGTTTTGCCAAGATGGCAGTTAATCATGCCTCGACCAACTTGTAACAAATGGGGGCCACACAGTGGCCATGTTATCTGAGTGTTCCACAACATCGTCCAATGCCCTGCACAGCTGATAAACCTGAAACCACATGATTCACAAACCACTGAAAAGTGTCAGGAGCAGAAGAGGTCAAAAAGCATCACTTTATGAGAATACACCCCCGAACCAATTATGAACGCAACAATTACTGAACTCTTTGGATGAGTAGCCCTCGCATGTCATCTCTTGGCAGACCATATTTCCTATCTGGTCAAAACCATCTTCCATTCAAGGAAGTGGGTACAAGTTAGCTTTTTGAGGGTTATACTTGATGGAAATCTGTGCGAGGCCCAAATGTGGAGTCTGCCATTTTGACAAAGAGACAAGGGGGGACTATGGAAGTTCAGAGCTCTGCAATGCCTTAATCCAGCATGTTCTGAACCTCAGCCTCTATAACTGCTTCTTCACATTCTCAAACACCGGATAAAACTTCAGTTTATAGGCCTCAGGCCCATCAACATCCACGTCATGCTCTATAAAATGGTTCTGAGACATAGTATAAGTGAAGAGAGAAGGATCGCCACTAGTGAGTGAGACTAATTCCTCATGTTTAACCCTGTCCATATGTGTTACCATGGCTTCCAAGCTCTGCAGGGTTTAAGATTCCACATCCACATCCACATCCTCCACCCCCCTCACACAACTAGGGACCTGAGGGCCCAACTACAGACACAACAGCCAAGACTGACCTGAGCTCAACATACACCAGAGAACTTGAAACAGGACTCACTCAGGTGAAATAATACGACTTCAACAGGTTCACACGGTACAGTGACAGCATTGGCATCTATCTCCTCCTGAGGCCATCCTGTTATTCTGGCTTAGTAACTGATGAATGGTAGGGCATTGATGTGGTTGGTTTGGAAAATTATGTCCACTAATGATCTAGTGGCTCTGCTCCTTCAGGAGTTATCTTAGATTGTGTCGGACCTCCTTGGAGCCTCGCCATTGTTCCAACAGGTTTGTGAGATATCCAGATACCCAGGCTGTTCTGTATGTCTGTTGTCCTGGTTTCTGGTAGCTGCGCCGTTTAGTCCTGATTACTTTGCTTCTAGTTGCCATCATATGGCCAAGCATGCTTTTTCAGCCCAAAAGACATCCCAATGTCTTGAGATCTTTGTCAGGTGGAACTGTGAGTCCATGTTTGCAGGTAGTAACTGATGGTCACTCCACTTTTGTTCTTTGTATACACATTCACTCTATTTTGACTCGATGAGATAATCTGGCTGTGGGGGTTCAGGCTTACGCGGGACAACATAACATGCCTTACTTGACCCCGTATTTTCCTCCCACATTTGTTTTCCACAGCTGCATTGAGTCCTTGATGAATGTTATCAGTGAGTTGTTAGCTGTGAATAGTGCCAGACACTACAGACTCTTATCTATCTATGTCTGGGACACTTGGCAGTCTTTCTTACAGTCAATCCGGACAGTCCTCAGGTTGGTCTACCTAGTCTTAGGTTGATTGGAGTCTTGGTTGATTACTCTGCTTCGTCCATCTGCTGTTTGTTTACGATGAGTTTTGGCCAGTTGAGAGCTTGTCTGCCTCGTGTTGATTGTTTCCTGCTTTGTGATGTTGCTGTGGTCTACTCTTAGGTCCATCAGCCACTTGTCGTTGGTGTTGTGTGATGCCTTCCAGTGTTGCTCTGCTCTGGGTGGCTCTATTTTCTTATTACTTCCGTGAAACTTTCTCTGCTCTGGTGTACCGCCTCAGCTTAGCACCCAGAGCAGTGAATCGTTGTGTGGAAATCTTTAGAATCTCACCAATGGATATCTTGTACTTTTTGGCCGTGTAGGACCTGTCAATCACGATACCCTTTTGCACTTCTGTTCGGCGACTGACTTCTCTCTTGATCTTAGCTTGGGTCACTCTTGATCTTATACCTGGCTCCTTATAATATTACTGTTGCCATAAATGAGCTCATCGGTTTCTTAGCCTTTGATGGTAGCAGTAGGGCCAATGAGTAGGTCTGTGTTCACTTCTGTGAGCATATCCTCCGATGGGACTTTTTCCATTAGCTGAGGGAGTCACATTAAGGGGGAGCTGTATTTAATTTGGTCTCTATTTTCTTCCCCTTGCTGGATGTGTTGGTCATGTACGATATCATATTTAGCTCCCCCCCTTCTCTGTATTCACACTTCTGTGATTCATCCACCACCAATTAGCTGTAGAAGTGGGCTTTATCTTCCCTGGATTATTTACATAGGTGAAACTCACATCAAGCTTTCACTTCCTCACTTCAATTGAATTATTTACATCTGTCTCTTCTCACTCTTACCCACTCTCACGTCTGACTTTTACTGGTAATGGACTGCTGGATCATAAACAGCTTTGCCGGTAATGTGGAGAATGTGTGCTTTGTCATTCTTAACAGATATTTGCATTGTGCGCACTTGTTATTTGCCCATTGGCGTATTTCCATTAAAAATTCATATCAGGGACAGACACATCATTGAGATATCGGTCTTTCGTTGTGCTATTTGAGATTTCTATTAAAATAAATTATCAACATTTTTCTAAATAAATGAATTAATAAGGACTATGAAAACTCAGAAGACACATAATCTGATTTATATCTAAAATAATCAAAATACCCTGGCGCTCTTATTTCTACTGTACATATCAGATACACAGTCTGTTGATTATTATAAATTAAATGTATTATTATTATTATTATTATCACCAAAATAAACCATACAGGCCTAATCTGGTCTCAATACCAACATGTCCCTCTTTTCAGTCCTTTCCTGTTGTTGCTTGTATTAAGTTAGACGGCATACACACACAAACCTCCTTCTTTTTTCTTTGTTGATCAGATCCTTATCTGTTTCTTTAACCTCTAGCTAAAAGTAAGGCTGCAGTGTCACATCCTCTTTTCTTTAGAATTTTCACAGAAAAGGCAAGAGTCTAATTGTAAAGGTTTTGCGTTTTGTCAAATGATTTATTTTAATCATACAACAAAAGTGAACGTCATTTTAGCCACATGAATGCAAAAAAGAAAATCACATGTGCATGTGTCATTTATTTTTTTCAATTTAAAATGTCAGGAATGCTCCCAACACAAAGGGGAGAATTTTATAGATTATGATGAAGGGACAAAAATTGTTTTGATGCGACCAATAATGAGATCAGTAATTATTATGTAGATTATGTTATTATGAGAGACATGAGACAATTTCAGTTCTTTTGCACACCTTTATAAAAATCACATGTCCCTGTTTCAAATATGGCCAAAAATGAATATGACTACTTTGTATACAAACCAAACAGCCACAACATTAAAACCACCTGCCTAATATTGTGTAGGTCCCCTTTGGCCGTCAGAACACCTTTGTGATGCATGCTGTGTTCTGAAACCTGTCTTTCAGAAATAGTTAGAACTTTTTCAACAACTTATGCTATAGTACGTCATCTGGTGGAATTTGACAGCCCTGTTCAACTTCGTTCTCCACACGCATCAGTTAGCCTTGTGTCCATGTTAACCATCCTCAGACCACTTTAGTTCCAACCACTGCTGGTGCTGGTGTAAAAAGATAATAACTGTTATTCTGACTTCCCATGTCCAGTAGTTATAATGTTGTGCTAGAGTGTAAATATTCATATTGCTTTACAATGCTTTAACTTGATTTATATCTTTATTTCAGCTGTATTGGTGATATACACTGAAATATGTATAGCAGAGAAATGACTGTACTACAGGTGGTTTGCAAAAGTACATGTTGGGTTTTGCAGGAATTGGGAATATGAAAGTGACTTTTCTAATGCTATAATTTGATATAAATTACCAAATATATTTAAATAATACAAAAATGTATAATAGATTATGTATTATGTATTATATTAACAACAGTGTATTGTATCTAGTTATTTCAATATATATGATAAAATATAATTCATATACTATGCATAAATTATTTATAATAAATACATTTTAATTTAATTAATCCACTTGACTCGACTTTAATTCGCTACAGCTAATTTTACAGGACTATTCCTTTAAAGAAGTCCGCTCGCGCATAGGAAGAGTCCATTTTACTGAATAGGGGAACTCGATCATTACTTTGTGAAACATCAAAAGATAACTGAAGAAATAGAGATTTATGGATAAGGAATAGATTTCAATCGTCTTATTTTTGATCATGTATATCATATTTTACTGAATTTAAACAATGAATGCTTAATAGCGGGTAAAAGAATCAACATTCTCCCCTTTGGGGTTTTTCTATTAATAGCCTCAGCTGTTGCAATACAAAGATTAGCTGCTCAGCGTATTGTTTGGCAGATGTGGGAGCAACACTCCCGTCACTCTCGTCTGAGGCGAAAGGGCGGCGGTGGCTTGAAGCCGACGGAGAGACAGGGAGATGAAGAAGAATAGGTCGGTGTGAGGACGTGTCTTTGTGATCACGACAGCGGAGCAGCGGAGCAGTGGAGCTCGTAACGGTAAGTAGCTCCCCCGCTGTCATATAAGTGTAGGTCTGTATTCTCGGACGGTGAAGGCAACACCTACCGTTACCGTGAAATCAACTCCTCCGTGAATGAACTTACTGTAGCCTAGCTCACTGTCACCGGGCTGTTTCCACTCATGACACACCGACTAACGGACACGGAAAGTTAGCTGGTTATACTACAGAATATTAATGAGTGTGTGTCGTTTGCGGAAATTCCCGTTAGCTGCCTACTCACGGAGAAAGATGAGGAAACCGAAAACCGTCATTCAGGGGCGGCTACTGTCTGTTTTACATACGGCCGCTCACACACACGCACGCGCGCGCGCACACACACACGCTCTCCTGTTATTAGTATGCTCTGCTGATTGCACACACACACACATGCACGGGCCTCAGCACCAAAATGTTCACAAAACACAATTATGGTAATTATTGTCAAAACATATGCATGTGTGTGTATGTATATATCTATATACACATACATACACACACATACGTACATACAGTACATATACACACATGAATACAGACGTTATGTGTCTGTATACATGTTTGCATGTACCTATGTCCCATTGTAATCTATCTTATCTATCATACTTATTTGTGTAGCTAATGGCGGACAATCAAATGGAGGTATTTGTACTACGTGGTATTGAGGCATCACTAGTGTAAAGCCAGTGAATCAAATCCCAGAGTTGTCCCTAGTCCTCTGCCATATTTTCCAGCCTGGATTTTCCCTTGGGTGCATGATAGAAACCTGTGTTAAATGCTAGGCTTGGGAACTGCGTTGAATTTTCACATTGCAATATATTGTTAAATTCCTATTTTGACGTAACATGCTCTGAAATTGTAGGTATTTATTATTAAGAATATTTTTACTACGCTAACTTGTCAAAAAAATAACTGATTTTTTTTACGCTTTATTTTAACCAAAAATGAAAAACGAAAAACAAACTAAATTAGTTACCAAGTAGATGAATAGTAAGTTCTACTCAGCAGTATCATGTGACAGTTGTTCCTTTCAATATGTTAAGGGTCTGACTTTGGTTTACTTTCACAGTTCTACATATTTAAGACTGAAAAACTTTCATTTTACTTTCATCCCTCATGAGGTCAAGGTATTTCTTCATAGAACTGTTTCCTGTTGGGTGTTCTGTATTTTTGATCCAGTCATTCATACGATCTTCAAATTCAATCCGCGTAAGTCTGATGATCTTTAATTACAAGCCTTCATCGTTGCTCATCAGGTTCTGAGTCTGTGGGGAGTTCGGTTTGTATTTCTTTCCAAAGAATCGCATCAGCGTCACCATGTTTAATACTTCGGCCGTTCTTGTGCTTTTATTCTTAGTTGATGACAAAGCTTTTCCGCGATTACGGTCCGGACAAAACGAATTTTAACCTTTTGGAAACGGTCATGTTTTTACGTACGGTACAATCTTTAATGAATGTCTGTGACCAAATTCAGTTAAGTCCGGTAACTAATGAAGTCTTGGCTTCCAGGTTTAAATCAGGAGGTTACATAGGGTTAACAAAGTTTTTGAAAAAGTAAAAGTAGTGAAAAATAGTCAAACCTAAAGCAACGCGAATGCCCTCATTTGTTGTACTGATAAAAACTGGTATAACGATACCGGTTTGATTGCGAAAGCTTAGTTTCATCTTAGCAGAACATATATTTGCTGGTGTTTTCAAAGATCTTAGCATAAAAGCCATTAGTAACGATACACATGCGAAGTGGCATTCAAAGAGGGGATACAATTCTGTTAAAAGAGCGCTAACAACTAATCTAACAAAGGCTTTTGCCAGGCGGTCACTATGGACTACCGGTCCATTAACAACGGTGAAGACCAGGAGGTTAAAGGCAATATCCAAATCTCCTCAGGCGGTCCATCATACCAGCAACCCGCAAGAACTGTTATCTCCGATATTGATGAAATTGTACAATAAAGAAAAAGTACTGTACTTATATAGCGCCTTTCTAGTCTGCTTGACCCCTCAAAGCGCTTTTACATCACGAGTCAGCATTCACACAATCATTCATGTGCTCATCAGGACCAGTAACCATTCACACCATCATTCACACACCAATGGAACCGCCATTGGGAGCAACTTAGGGTTCAATATCTTGCTCAAGGACACTTCGACACATGGGCCGCAGTGGCCAGGGATCGAACCACTGACCTTCTGATGAGTGGACAACCGCTCTACCAACTGAGCCACCGCTGCCCCAAAAACAGGCAAAGAAGCAGAGCTATGGAATGAATTTAGCAAGGAGTTACTTTGCAAAGGATTTTCAGGCAGGCTGTTTTCATTCGGTGCATCGCAAACATTACTAGATCTGTTCTTTATGTGGTTTTCTGCTGATTAAGTGGGCAATTCTTTATGGATGTTGAAGGTAGCAAAGATAATCAAAACCAACATGAGATTTGATACAGTTTAAAAATACAGATCCCTTTAATAAACGTATCATTTCCTTTCTTAAGTCCCCAAATGCGTTTTTCTAGATCCAAAAGAAGAAGTATAAATCTGGGGCAAATATGGGGCAGATTTTACCACTGGACCCAGAAACAGTGAGATTCCTCACGGATCAAATCATAGTATGAGATCATTCAGAAGCAACAGTCAGTCAACACACACACACACAGACATACACACACACATACAGACACACACACGCTGATCACTATTAATAGCAAAGTGAAATCACCAGATAATTTGGCTGTCCTGGGGACAAACCCCCCTTTATTCATCCATCATAACATCATGGAAATGTCAAACCCTGTTGCCGCTGCTCTTGATCACGCTGCTTGTGAGAGCAACTTTTAGCTGACTTCTGTCTATGAGGGTAATATAACCTTCTGGAGGATGAGTTAGTGCTGGGCATGTGATCTATTCAACAAGTAATAATTGAAGAATGATTTTTATAAGACACACATTTTGGTTCCCATATGCAATGGAAGATGCCGTAAAAATGATAATGCCACACTGTAAATAAGCCTAATAGAACATAAAAGTCCTGCATTGAAATGTCCCTCTGGCAAAAGGAAGGAAAATTACTACATGCTACTATAATATTACTTAAAAATATAGTATTCAATGCAGAAAAAGGTCCCTGTGACTTTTATTTTAGGCATAAGCCTTTCTCATTTCATCAAAAGTTGGAATTCTGTATAAATCTAAGGCCGGTTTAAAACAGCCCATGTCGATAAAAGGGCTAATGCACTTTTGACATCTGTGTGAAAGTGAATGGCGGTAGATCGGGACGGGACGAGACAGGGGGTTCATGTTTTGACAACATAATGTGTTTGACCAACATCCCTAAGATTAAAAAAGAAGCTAATTGCGGTTTGCTGGTAATTCAAAGAAGACTATAATCAGCTGAAAAGGTCTTGAAGTTGGGAAGACTGTTGATCCTCTCACTATGAATTGATGAGTTCAATGGCCATGTAACAGGAAATGCAACATTGCTGTTTTCTTCAGGCCAGACAGACACAGGAGTCATAGAAGAGGGTCTTCACTGTTGTGCCATTGGACAATTTCTATGTAAAAAATAAATTTATCACACTGTAAATATTCAACGTCCTCGAGATGGAACAGTAAACTTAAACAAGTTGACACAGGTTGTTCCGTCTATGTAGAATACCGCCAGGAAGTAGCCGTCACGTCAATAAATGCAAACTTTACAAATCCCTGTGCATTCTGCACAACTCTGCAATTTAGTTTGTCACTACTAGGGATGGGCGGGGATTTAAAATATTTGAACATTAATTAAAATGTAAAAGTTGATTGACATGAACTCTTTCATTTTATCATAAAATAGTTTTCCTTGCTTTTACTGGTGACAGTTGTAGTGTGGTAGATCCCTCTGCAGGTCGGGATAATGCATGTTCCGTCTTTTTGCAACCACCATTTACCAAAAGAAGAACGTGCTAGAAAGAAAAACGTGCTAATATCACCGGTAAATGTTTTCGACACTAGAGCGGCAGCTATGGAAGCCGAGCACATGGCGCAACTATTTATCTACTGCTGTTCTGTTTATACTACTCTCGTTATAACGGGAAGCCATAATGATAGTTTTCCATGATAACAAGATAAAAGTGTAGAAAAACAAAGCTTTATTGAGATGCACATCATTGGACTGATGTTGGCACTACAGCGATTTTATTCAAAATATGCTGTTCAGTTAATTTGATAAAGTCATTGATTTCTTAATACAATTTAGTGCAACTGTAATCAAAACATATTTGTATTATAACCACTCGAAGACTTTAGTGGTTGCTCTGAATTTTGTGACACTACAGTGACATTATTTCAGATTTGTTTTCCCGTATAAAAACGACTCATAACATTACAAAAGCACATGTTTCCAAACTTGTGGCTCTACTTTAAGCCAAAGGAGATTCTGATGGTTTTTCTTTAGAATTCTGACAGTATTATATTTAGTAGCCATGTTAATGAAATCGTTCATCAATATAAATGAATCAAAATAACAGAAACATGTATTTTTAGTGAAACATTGCTGTAGTATGAACAACAACAGTCAACTAATAGGTGGAGTAGTTTTGGTGAGGCGTCCCTCTTGGATTCTATTTTGACGATGTGCTTGAGATGCAAAACAGCTTCAGTCAGAGTTCAAAAGTCATTTCTGGTCACAGATTAATCAACCGTCACACAGTTGAATCATACGTGATGGTCACCTGTTGGGACAAGGTGGGTTTACATGGGATCTTTTCTCCTATCTGAATTCAGCCTTTCCGAATTGCAATGTAGGTCGCCTGTTTACGTGACCTGTGAGCTTTTCCGACCCGGTCTTCACATGCTTCGACTCATCTAATCGGAAACTCTTTCTAACCTGTGCAGATGATCCACACTCCTGTTCATAAGATGGTGATATCTTCAACTCTTTCAATGTTGCGATGAGTAAATGACTCTCTGATACAGACTGGTACTGTTTTGAAGTCGCTATATATAAAATACGTCGCAGCATTCCTGGTCAGGCGTCTTTGTCTGTTTGTGAGTAGGATTATGGAGAAACTTGGAGAACGGAGTTCATTCTAACACCCAGGCCCAAGAGATCCGCCGTTGTCAAGTGAGCCAGACTTTGAATGAAGATAAAAAACGAGACAGTGCCAAATCCTTTAAAGGGCCCTACGAATTTTATTTTATTTCTGTAGGGTTTCAATTGTCGGTTCTTTTGACTATTGTCATTTCTTGATTTCTCGCCCAGAGTTAATCTAAAGCATTAGTTTCATCTGTGTCGCTCACGTCATTCCATTGTCAGACATCAGCATGTTCTTGCCCTTCTATAGTTTGAATCTCAGAGTTGTCTGGTGTTAATTTGCACTTTCATATTCAAAGCTCTTTGTGTCATATTGAGCCTGATGTCCTGGAAAGTAACCAAATAAGTCTTTATACAATGCGTTGACCTTAAACAGGTTAACCTCTTGAATAGGCTTTTTTTTTCCCGGTTAGTGTGGTTAAGAAATTGCATTGTTCCAAAGTTTTTTGTTTTAACTTTTACTATTAATTCTCTTTACTACTTGTATAGAGAATACATAGAATGGAAGCAAACTAAATAATAGTAAAAAGGTCAGAGATGCCAAAATAACAAAAATGGTTCAAGAATTGGACTTTAAACTGAATTATTATATTTGAAAAATAAATACAGATGTGCACAAAGTCTAGAAAGATGAGAAGAATTAGAAATAAAAACAATTCAAATCTCGACATCCACGCCTCTTGATTCTTAATATGTTCCCTGGCTTTTTTGTAGGCAAAGTCATTTAAGAAATGCAAATTAATGATTAAAAAAAATCTCTCCGATGAGCAGATGGCGCCTTGCATGGTTTCAGCCACCATTGTGTATATAAATACACTAAAGTGTAGGTAGCGTTATAGCGCTATAAATATATTTAAAGAGAAAAAAAAGGTAAAGTTCTACACCAACCTTCCGGTAGATGCAAAACATATGGATGTTGTGTCATTATAGACACACACAGCCACACACACACACAGCCACACACACACACACACACACACACACACACACACACACACACACACACACACACACACACACACACACACACACACACACACACATAACCACACCGGCTATCCTGTGAGTAAGAGTAGTGAAAGTATTAAAATCTAACCTAAAGTACTGCAGCATTTTGTCTAGTAGCTGTTCAAGTAGAATAGTTAGTATGTGGCACCAGTGAATAATAATAATAATTACCAGAATAATAAGACTAAATTCTAATAATAAACATAATACATTTATTGTTATTTTTAATAATAATACAGTGGAATAACTAATATATAATAACTGAGTAACTACAACAATATTAGTCATTCAATGCCACTGAGGCCTGGCTAGCAGATGTTCACTAATGACATGACACTAATGCATTTTTCTTAAACTTCTAGTTTTCAATGCAATGTTTTCAAGCATTGTGCATGAAATAAGGACTGTAAGTGTATGTTCTTTGTAACCACATTAAAAATTAAAGATTACGACCAATAGAAATGCCAGTAAAGAGATGTTGCGGTCTCTCTGTATATTGGATAGCACTTATCCTAGACTTTTGCTTTCAACAGAGCTGTCTTCATGACAAGAACCAGCAACCTTTTTCTCCAGGGCTGAAACCCAAGTTCCTCTAAGAAGTCAGGGGTTCAGCACTTTAAAGAAATCTGTATACACTCTGGCTGGCAGTGGCACAATGCAGATATTTATAAGATTCATTGTTTTTGAAATGGCTTTTGTAATACAAAAATGAAAAAAAAAAGATCCGATCGGTTCTCTGTCCAAGATTAAATATGAGTTTGAGGACTTTCATGTGTGTTGAACTCGATGAACTCTCTCTTTAGATGATCAATGAGTTTGGATATCACATCAGTACAGGCTTGGGTGAGCTCCACAGTGTTCCTCCTTATTCCTGTTCTGTGAGATGTTGCTGCTTTGTTCCCATGTGAAGAAGGAAGTCTGTGTATCCTTTCCCAAGGCAGCAGCTAGCCCCTTTTCTAGAACGCAGAGAAGCTTTATGGAGTCATTTTGAATTATAAATATGAATTCCAGAGCACACCAGGAGGTTTGAGAGACTGAGGGAGTATGTCAATGCTCTATTCTCTACTTCTGTTCTCTGGCTTTTAAATTAAAATGAACAGAAAGTTTTTATATTTCCCTGGTTCCCCATTTATATTAAAGATTGACTGTTGAGGTGATGACAAACCTGATATAATTATTTAGATACTCAAACATACAATGTTAAGGAATAGGCTGTTTCCAACTATGATGATGAGATGTTTTCAGATTTTTCCATGGTGTTTTGACAAGTTTGAAAATCATTTGCCTGACTTTCAAGGCCCTGAAAAGACAAAGATATGTTATGCTATTATGGAAGAGGTCTTAAATAAGTACAGCAAGGTCTTAAATATATGCTATTCATTTGAATGCTACTTCGGCCGGCCATGCTCCTTCTGATATTCTCTCCGATTGGCATGTTTTTTTTTTGCCATTATGGACATGAAATGGGCCTTTTATTTTATTTCTTAATGGCATGGAGTACCCCAAACATTTCTAATGGCTCAAACCTGCAGAAGCCCTGGTTTTGGACTTATGGGCTCAGTGATATAAAGTAGAGCTATGATTTTAATACATTTTTCAGATAGAAAAACATTAACCTTCAGAACTGCTTTACTTTTTAATCAATGACAAAGTTGAGGTTAATAGCTTGACCTGTTGAACATTTTAACAGACAGATCTTTATTGGTTCACTTAGTTGGATCTCAGTCAAAACTTAGTCCACTAGAAATTATGCTGATTTGTCCCTGAA
Source organism: Lophius americanus (assembly GCA_037951165.1). Taxonomy (NCBI): domain Eukaryota; kingdom Metazoa; phylum Chordata; class Actinopteri; order Lophiiformes; family Lophiidae; genus Lophius; species Lophius americanus. The sequence continues at coordinate 1,285,025 of JBBDHG010000224.1, read as the reverse complement.
TTGTTTTGTGCTTGCTTGGATTATTGATCTAGACTACAAGTACGTTGATACCCTTGTGCCGGTTTCTTATTGCGAGTCCTGTCTGGGGTTATAATAGGCAAAAATCTTTTTGTTAAACGATTGTGGATTTCTTAATGAAATGTTGTCGTGTTGAGTTTCAAACTGGGCTGTTCTTAGATGGAAAAGAGTCAGAATATTTCTCAATTTAGATTAAAAGGTTAATTGTTGTCCAAAAGATATAGCAAGTTAATATATAAGTTTACTGTGGGGCTGCATTTTCTGCTGGATAGATATTACTTACCATCACGTAGAGTGAATGGTAATATAGGAGAAATTCATCACATTTTCATTAAGTGATTTGACATTTTTGCCTGTACAATATTAGTATATGGCACAGAGAGCCATAGTTCTAGGCCACTTGACATTTAATAGTAATTAAATATGATTACAAATCATCTGCTATTGTTTAACCAAGAAACCTGCCTTCAAATACTATGAAGCTAAAACTACTGGAATGCCGGTTCCTCAACTGTGGTGAAAGTGGGCAAACCTTTCACTACGGTGAGAGGGTCTGGGACATGGAGCTGGGCGAGTGATGTTAGCCTCTGGGCTAATGTTGCAAGAGGAACACCGCAATCATCTCAAATGGATCAAATGAGATACTATTTCTACAGCCTTCGTTTTCATTTAAGTCTCAAGTCAAATAAAGCATCTGTTGTTGCGCCTAGCCTGCAAGCGTCGTGCTAATGTTAACAATCGATATGGCGTAGCTACCTTCACTGCCCCGCTCAGACGGGGAAGTACCGGTGAGTGTAGAGCAACATATGGCACTCCTGATATTTAATGCCGTGCTGCGTGGACTTATATTTCAACAAGTTGCTGGTGTTTCCACCCCTTGCTTGAAATCACAGACAAAGACATTGCATGTTGCGCTGTTAGTGTCATTTTGTGTAAAATGAAGCCAAACTTTGGACCCCCTCTGTCTCCTGTCTACCATGATTACGCCTTTTTGTTGTTAGCGTTGACTGTCTAGCACAAGCGTGACGTCATTGTTTTGCAAGGCATGCGGAACTAAATGGAAGGGTAATCATTGAGGATAAAAGCAAATGATATCAATGGCTTGAACTAGTTTAAACCGGTTCTCAGCTGCAGCTGGTTTTTGATTCCCATCCCTATTCACATTTCATCTTCCAGTGAACTTGGCTTCCTTTCATTGAATCTGAATGTATTGCCCTTATTAATCCACGACCTTTGTCCATAAATTTCCATAAGGACCAATTTCCTTCACTTAAACAATAATTAGTTGAATAATTCCTAATGCCCTCTAGACCGAGCAGCAATTTTTAATCTACTCATTGACTTGTTACATATATCTCCTAGTTTGAAGCCACTGTGGTGTTTTTCTGTGTCAAACCTAAGCCCAGAGATTTATTTTAAAACCAACCAGCTGCAGAGTGTGAAAAACACAACCACAAAAAAGCTAAATAAGGCTGTAGTTGATATGATTGGTTGTTGCATTGCTAGATGAGATATTTTGGCAGATAACAAAGCAAATGCCTCGTTAGTGAACATTTTACTCCTTCAATAAGTTTCACCATATAATCAACTGGCCTAGTCCATTTGGTTAATTTATTTAGCATGGCCTTACCTTACAGAAACACATCATCATTTTTGACAATATATCGGAACCAAATTCAAAAATCATGTTTCCTATTACTTTTCTCATTTCATCAGATAATTATGCACAGCAATCCACAGTAATTGTCCTGACTGTTGCATCATGGTTATGTTAATGAGATTAACCTTATTTCATCATGCTTCATTACATGATCTCTTCTTGTCATATAAAATGTCCGTGCCACCGAGGGTCGATGGCTGAACATTCCGTGAGCTTCTTTTCACGTGTCCATCTGAAATTGTCTCAGATATATGACCTAACTTGACTTCAAATAACCAGTGGTTTCGAAATGAAGGCTAGTAGCAGGTTTCGGGAATTCATGTTGCTTTTCAGGCTGTTGAGTTTTTTTTCTCTCAAAGCCTTCAAAATCTGTGAAATAGTATATTGGCAGAGACGTCAACTCTACCGTATGACAACAGGCTTACCGACTGTAGAGGCCCTTTAACATCAGGAATTTGGTTTGGAAATTCTTTGCCCAAACTGGCAGGCTGACTGGCTGGTTGGTCTTCGGAGAGGAAGGAAACATCTTCCTTCCCTCCATTGTGCTGGGCAGGAAAAGATAGACTGAAGCCAGCTGACAGCTGTTTCCTGGTGGATGGAGGAGGAATGGTTGTGTGGGTGGGTGGTGAGGGTGTTGTGCTAGCAGTATGTCAATCTGTTATGTATGCTTTCCACCGTTACTACACTTAAAAGAGAATCTGAGGGTTTGATGGCAGGCTTGGATTTTGCGGTGAATTTCCTATGGTGATACATATTGCAATTCCTATTTTGGAATTGCATGCACAAATTATGGAGTAAATACATCATTTATATACTATTTGGAATATATTTGTTATGCTTTATTATTAAGTCCTAAACACACTTAGAGGTTTAATTGCAGGCGAATGAATAGAAAGCTTAGAAACTACTCAGCAATATAACAAAATAGATGTAAAAGTTATCATGTTTGTGGTCTGATACTTATTAATTTACATCATGCTACAGATTTCAGTCTTATGATAACTTTAATCTTGGTCTCATTCTACATTCCTTTTATGTTACTGATAAACGTAGAGAACTGTTTCCTGTTTGGTTTAACATGTTTGCATTATTGTGTCTGTGGCAAAGTAAACGTTACTCATTGTTTGATTTGTAACTAAATTCTGAAATTTTACTCTCATTTGACTAGAGCTCACGTTTTCAGACGACTTTAAACTTTCGCAGACTGTCATGTTTTCATGAACTGTACCATCTTTAATGGACCTCATTGACCAAAATGTGGTTCACCGTCTTTATTATGATGGAGGGATGTATGACCTCCGTGTCAAACAGGAATAACGGAGGCCCCTCCAGATCAAATAACAAAGTTACGGACTTTTAACAAAATTTTCAGACCGTATCAGTTTTTGTGAAACTAATGCAATTTGTATTCCCTTGTATGTATTGCTGCTTAAAACTGGTAAACCCGTTTCATCAAGCAAACCTTGGATAGTCGAGTATTTTTATTCAGGGCCATGACAATTATTACAGTTATTTATATATTACAGACAATTGATTGTCTTTAAAAAATATTTGGATATATGTTTTGATATCTTATCCCAGACTAAAACGATAAAGTGTAATCACAATGTAATTAAACAAATACATCTAGTAGAGAAGAAGAAGAGACTTTTAATGGCACCGTCACAATTATACTGAGGGTCTCGCCTTAAATCGCCAATTTCTTGGCTTGACCAGCAGGCATGTCCAGTCATAGTTCGGGATTTCAGTTCATGTTTTTGATTAGTTTAAAGTTTGTTAGATTTGTTGTTTTGTCAGTTTTGAGTATGACGTATTTGTTCTACATTTGTCAAATTGCCTCCTCAAACATCAAGAGAAGTTCTCGGAGCTCACACAAAAACCATCCAAAATGCGGAAAGATCATTCTACCGCATGACATGCCACCAACACATTCCCAAGAACATCCTCTAGTCGTTAGCTGTCTAAAGCGCAGCGACTTAATATCCTGTATCCAAGTCTTGATCTCTGAAAAGTTTGCTAGATTTGTGGCTTTAACAGTTTTGAAGACGAAATTTTGCCTCCTTGGTGTGCCCAAAGCATTGTGGTCTTTGACTGCGTCATTGAAAAGTTGAGGTCCACCACAGATTGGTTTCAAATGTAAATTTTATTATCCACCAATAGCAGAATGAACCCAACCAAATGAATTCATAAACAAACCCCAGTCAAACATTAAGCTGCATACACATCTCAATGTCATACACATCTGACATTTCTTTTGGAGTTGCCGGTTCGGCAGAGGGAGGCCTCGTTAGATGAAATCATCAATTGGCCGTGCAGCCTCACTCAGCCGGTTCTGTGCCTGTTACATGCATGCGCCGTACATGCAAACCAAGCATGAGCTATCACGGCTCCAAACATCATCAGAAACCAGAGGACATAAAGCTCACAAATTGTAATACCAGTAAGGACAAAATAAGCTGTGGAGGATCAACCCGAATAACGTTCGAGCCAACTAACCCCTGCGGAACATATCACTTTGATCAAGTTTCAAGAAGCTAACGTTAGCACAGTGGCTTAAGCTAGCGACAGCACAGAGCCAGCCACAAGCCCTAAAGTCCCTGAAGAAAGCCAACAAATGACATACGATAGAATGAACAAGGCTTACAGAGTTCTATTTTCACTTGTAAATGTCAAACAATTGGCGGGGAGGACGGAGGGTATATTAACGTCTACAGGTCAGAACACATACACAATGTTAACCAACTTACTTCCACTGTAATTCTTCAAAAATAAGGGCACTTAAAATACATTACTCATTGTGATTTTGAAACTTTAAAAAAAAAAAAAAATCCGAATCGACTTAAATCGGTGATTGGCCAAGTAAATCTTATTTCTGTTTCCTCCATCCATCTGTTCTTATGCAGATACAATGGAGGCAATTCTTACTTAATAATTAAGTTATACTGTGTTTAACTACAATAATAGGTTATGATGTAAGACTTATGACAAGGGTAGTTTAATTTCTATCTTAATTTGTGTGATGTGGAACAATTAAAGTATATGTGCAAGTGGTTTGCTTCATCACATATCTCATACTCTTCCTTTCATAAGCTTTGACCTTACATTTAAAGATTTCCTATCCAGTTTATCGCGAAGAACATTCCGGTCCTGTTAATGAGCTACGTATATTTATTTTTCTTTGTATGGTATCTTTGTATGGTGTGGAATTTTTGCGTATGTAGAGTTACGTTTACATCTTCGAGGATTTATAATGTATTATGTATTATACATTCTGATTGTTAACATCAATCTTTACAAGTTGGCAGTTGGGACTGTGTGTTGTGTTTCTATGTGCGTCCTCTTGAGAGTACACATTCACAAAAGAGAGGTCCCAAGAAAAGTTGGCCTTAATCTTGCTGCTGGTCTAAAACTCCAGATGACCTTGAGTAAGCGAAAAAATAATTTGGATTCAACTGGAAATTGAGTTTTCTTTGCATCATAAGATGTTGATTTGGGCATCACATCCTGATTGGGCCAAGTTCAGTCCAGCCTTGGGCAGTTCTGGTTTCCTGTCAATATTGATCCTCTCCGTTAGCGATATTATATTTTCCCCCGTTTCTATTTTATAGGTTGATTATTTGTTGGTTTGTTTGTGAGCAGGATTTTGCCAAATATTGCTGAATGGATTTTCATTATAGTTGGTGGTAAAATGGGACAGGGGTCATCAAATAAACAATTAAATCATAGAATTAATTCCACTTGGTTTAATTTTGCATGATGAGACCATTTTCAACATTTTCCCCTTATTACAAAAAAAAAAGAATGAACTGACATCCACATTAATGTATGGAGGGGCGGGGCATGGCTAAAGACATATGCAGGATTGTTTGTCCTTGGTGGAGGTTTGTACCTACTGTGCTGTTCAAGTCTTATACATGTCAAAACATCAAGACAATATCTGGAAGCAGAGCTTTGAATGTCACAGACAAATAAAAGTGAAAAAACACCAACCCAAAATGGAGAGCACACATCCACTTTGTCCTTGTGTGCCCTTGCTTCCTCTTCCTCAATCTTCTGTTTGCAATTTCTCTCAAGTCATAACCCACTCTCCTCTCTGACTTCCCTCTCATGTCTCATTCTTCTGTAGCTCTCTGTCTTTTCTGATTTTGGGTTCTGTTAAACCAGTACTCCTGACTTCAAAAAAAGGGGATCTCAATTATTTGTAAATGTTTTAAATTGTATTATTTTTGTCTTGTGTCTCTGTTGTAGTTCATTTGTTAGCAAGGTCATTAGTCTGGCTTCTGCTGCAAGGCTCACGAGGCTTATTTTAGCTGCTTTTTCATACAGTTGTGAGATCCATGCTGTGAGTGAGTCATTGGCATGAGAACTGTAAAAGCGTCTTTTATATAAAACCCAACAATAGCTCCTGTTGACACGCTTTCATCCAACCAGTTTTATTCTCCTGCTTCTAATATTCTGTCTAACGCCACGTCGGCTCACAAGAATATGAAGATGTGTGGTAGACTCTCTTCACAATAGCAGTGAGGCAAGATTAGCAGTCATAGTTATGTAACAATGTTTGTAGAAAAGATGCCTGCATTTCCTCTACCTGCTGCACAATAAAGGTCTTCAGTAGTTTTTCAGGGGGAAGCTCTTAATGTGAAGCAGATACTTCATGAAATGTTTGCTTTGCCTTAGCAGCATCTTGTAACAATCCTTATTTTAAGGGTTTTCTTAAAGTAAAGCAAAACCACCATTGTTCACATTTGTTGTGAGTTCCTTTCTACCTTGTAGAAGGAGGACGGCTGTAGCTCAGTGGGTAGAGTGGTCGTCTTCCACTGGAGGATCAGAAGGTAGCTGGTTCGAGCACCAGCTGGTCTACTTGTACGGTCCATGAATGCAAAATGCTCTCCAGGTGCTTCACAGGAGCTACCCACTTCTCCCTCAGGGACGGGTCAAATGTAGAAAACTGTATTTTGGTAAGGTTAAATAAAATATCAGTAATTATATTGTTTTGCCGACACATTACAGCCACATGATGTCTTGACGTGTTACTCCCACCTATCTTCACCAGACAAGCATGAATTCTGGAACGTCATCTCAAGTGAATGTGTGTTTGCTTGAGATAAACAAATTGTCCCCTTTGTTTAAAAATCCCTGGAGTGTTAAATGGCCTGTACTTAAATAACAGTCTAATAGTCTGCTTGACCACTCAAAGCGTTTTCACAACACAAGTCAGCATTCACCTATCCACACTAACATTCATACAGTGATGATAGAGGCTGCTGTGCAAAGTATCACATACTCATTCAGTATCTTGCTCAAGGACACTTACACATATGGATTGCAGTGGCCCGGGTTTGAACCACTGAACTTCAGATAAGTGGACAACCACTCTACCAAGTGAGCCACCATCACCCCAGTGTTGTTTGTGTTCCACAAATAATCACAGAAACTTCCATTCTGATGTGCACATCAAAAATGTTTTGATAGATTCCCCAGTGTGGGCTATAAATCATCTTAAATAATTAAACTGGAGTTGTTTAAAAAACACATGTGAAGTAAAACATTGGCCAAGGCCACATTGATTGACAGGAACCTCAAGCCTCATTTTCCAATCAAAGCTTTGGAGAGAGTGGGTGGGTTTTAGAACATTTTGTTTTCATGTTTTCATTTGTTCTTGGATGAAAGTAGAACCAATCACCCTTTATTGTCATGCATTGACAAACAGTTTACGCTGTGAACGATAGAAGCTAATTGGCTGTTGCAAACAATAAAAAAATATCCCATTTGAAATAAAATGTCAATAACTCAACTGACAACTCGTCACTTTATGCATTTTTATCCGCCTCCAGTTTTATCATTTAATTCCCTTCATACAATCTTGGCTTATGGTTGAAACTGGGAAGTAAGTGGGGTTAAATGTTGACTTACTGAAAGCAGTTCTCACAGTTTCAATTCAAATTCTTGCTCCTGACTCCTTCGGAACCGTTTTTTCCTGCCAGTCCAGTTTATGTCTCTTAACAAAAACACCCCATAACCTGGAATAACAGTTATAGCCATAATTTTTCTGTTATCAAGCCTAGCTGTACTCACCAGAGGTCGATATGCGGCTCTGATGACCTCCAAGATTAGATTGGGTAGTTTGGAGTTCCGGTTCAATGGTATAGCTGTTCCCAGAAACTAGACTAATTTAGACTAATTTATTTACGGCTCAATGAGTGGAGGTCAATCATCTGTCATTCTACAAATCAGGGTTGCACAGTCTGAAATGTTTTACATCCTTCATGCTGTCAGGATGACATTTTTGTCACTAAAGTGCAGCAGGGATCCTAGCCCTCAAATCAAAGTATTCCTCCAGGTATTGTCCGGTGTGCACGTTTCAGACCTCATCAAAGGGGGCCATGTTAGCCCAGCCACCAAAACACCAAAATATGCTTTTCAGTTTTTGTTATGGGATGCTGTCTTGTATGACGTCAAGTAAATAAGGCATTGAACAGGCTCCTAAAGTAGTGGGGAGGACTTGACTGTGGTATGCGTGGGTTCATGAAATCAGACTCCTATATATTACACTGAGGCTACTAATGTGCTGAAAGCAGCCAATAACAAGCCTTTTAGACTCATGCTTTCTCGCTAGGCTAATCCGTTTAGTGCCAGAACTCCACTTCCTAATGAGCATTATACTACAGGCAGATGTAGTTATCCACTTAGGCCGCTGTAGAAATACATATGAACCCAGTACAGCACTCTATGGTTTGGGCTGAGGAGAGGACAACACCATGTCCATGTTTTTGAATTTTTCGTAAATACAGTCTTTTTTAAGGCATTAATAATTCCTTTTGTTTTAGTAATGCTCAAAAATGAAAAACATCATACAAGTATACTTTCTGTAGTTAAGATGGGGACATTTGCTTTCACAAGTATCAAAATAAAGCAACGGAAAGACGCATATATCTAAAAGACACAGCATATCTAAGAAGTATTATAAAAAGACGTAAAAAGAAGAGTTTGAAACGATAGCTCCAGTATCACAGAGACATGATGGTGGTTTCTGTTTTAGCCTTTTGCTTTAGACATGACTGTTGTACCACGGTGACCATAAATCTAAAATGCATCCATTTTTAATTATATTTGACTTCTCCATTAGAAGATATCATTCACATATAGGGATGGCAAAATAATAGATTTTGATATCACGATTATCGTCAATAATCGAAATAATCACGGTTCCACGGTATTCATCGACAGCAGGACAGGCTCCACAAAACTGAGTCTGTTGTTCCATTCCTGCGTGTCAGTGCTGTCCCTCGCATAATGTAGACTTTTACTTCCAGGGTATGTTTAGGTAGGCAGGCCTGTGTGATTTTACACTCACAATCTGCCATAAGATTAAAACCACCTGCCTGATTTTGTGGAGGCACCACCACAGCTCTGTGATGTCACTGTGATGTCACTGTATGTTCAGACTACTTTCAATCATGCAATGCATGCGTGACACGGGCACGAGATCGGAGTTACTGAGACTGTGTAGCTGATCACCAATCATATGAAAATAAGCCTCCCAGCACCGATCGATCGCTGTACCTCTAAAGAAAAATGTTGTGATGTTTGTTTAAGGTAAAAAAAAACATTATGGACCACTACCCATATTCTGCACATGCTGATGTCTGCAGAGTTATATGAGTTGTATAAATCCTGCGGTTTCAACAGTGTCCTAATAGGATGTAGTTGCTGTCATGACTAAGAGAGTAAGAATAATCAGTCAGTCCCGATCCCAGTCTGTCAGTCTGTCAGTCAGTGGTTCCAGTGTGCCATATTTTAGAGTGATGAACAGACATTTGTTTAGTTTGTCTTGGGGATTCAAATCCAACTTAGTGTTTGCCAGCGTTGAAGATCTGTGTTGTAGGTGACCTTAAAGTGTACTACACACTGACTCTCTGCCTTCTTCCTGTACAATTTTCTTTTTTTCCCGTGGTCTTTGGTCTCCATGGTGATGAAAAAACAGCTCTCCCTTGTTCTCCCTTTCTGCCCCCTCCTCCATCTAAAGTCAATTGCTTTTTTTTTTCTTTTTCTCTTTCTTTCTCTAACCCTTTCATGTCAGCCAGGTGTGTCCCATCAGCCGCTTTCTCACCGTTACCACCTCCGTCGAGGTACTGATGGCGACCAGCGCCGTGCCAAGTGACAACCTGCCAACATACAAGCTGGTGGTGGTGGGGGATGGTGGTGTCGGGAAGAGCGCACTCACCATTCAGTTTTTCCAGAAGATCTTTGTGCCAGACTACGATCCAACGATAGAGGACTCGTATCTTAAACACACAGAGATCGATGGACAGTGGGCCATACTGGATGGTGAGTAGAAGTTTGTCTGTGTGTGAAACGGACTGGTCTGCAGTTAAGAATCTCTTCTACATGCCAGTCTTCAATTGTATTTACATTTCTACATTTCCCATTTGGTTCCAATTAAATGTGTCCATCTTTGAGTAAGGTCTGAACATTTGTATTTGTACTTAAAAATCCTTTTTAGGTTTAACTACATTCCTGTGGTCAGAGTTTCCTACACTGAGCCGACTATGGGATGGCTGTTCCCTCAACAAATGAAGGCCATTTAGAAACAGACACTGCTGGGGCCTGAACATGTGGGAGAAACTGAATCATTCCTCAATTCTGTTTCTCCTTCAGCAAAGTATGAAATTGAAGTTGGAAGCGTATTAAACCTAAAAGACAATTAGAAAACTTTAAAAATGTATTTGACAGTTAATAATAATGCAGCTTTGTGCAAACCAAAGGTTGTTCTGGTGCAGTTGTTATTCCTGTGTGTCCCAGACTGTGATACTGAAGAAAAGGTTATTAGGTTACGACGAATCCACAATCTGTTTTTGCAAAACAAACGTATATTTTGACTATGTAGTTGGAAAAAATTGAAATGGGTCAGTCTCAAAATAGGATTTTTTTTTTTATATCAATCGTTATTTGAAAGGAGAAAATCATTCAATAATACTTTTGATTAGGAAGGTTTCAGTAATTTATCACAGCTTCTGCAGATCTCCGCATACATCACAATTGTCCGATCAGGACCGCCCGCCCCTATAGGCAGACTGCACGATTCTTATAAGTGTATATTTTTATATCTTAAAATCACTATTTCTTAATCTGTTATTTTAAACAATTAAATGTATGTATGTGACCACAATCTATTAATTTGAGGTTGAAGCAACTTAAAATGAATTAAGTCATTTCTTTTGAAGGACTACAGTAACTGTTATGATTTTGGTTTAAATTTTATTATAGTTTATAGTAAATAATTATTTTTACATTAGGTTAGGATTTTTGTTAAATTCCATTTTACTTAAAACATTTATTTTCATATGGTGAAATTTATTATTATTATTTTTTTTTCCTTTTTTGTGTTCAGCAAATTTAAACATTTGAGTAATGTAAACATTCTATTCAATAAATATTTGTTTTAATACTGTGTATACTTATAGCCATGGAGGGATCGGGGTGCACCATAACCAAATTCTTCTTAAGGCACCAATTTGGTCAGGGCTGGTCCTATATCCTATTATGTTTATTTTTATTGTTTTCTTTCAACCAATAGGACATTGAATTAAAATGACGTGAAATGCACAGATAATAAACGTGTCGCTGTCACTGGCAGGATTGTTTCTGAATAAGTAATAGAAAAAGTACTACCAAAATCATGATACCCCTTTATTATACAATGCAGTACGTCCAAAGCCAATGTTTAAAGAATATATATCCTCATGATATACTATTTAATATCATCACATTTATTATCATGTACATCTTACGGACTATATTCCTGTATTATGTACATTATGTTTATTTCATCATGTACAATATTATTTTACACTGATATTATTATCATATGCAACAGTATTCCCATTATCATACTCTTATTCCGAGGCACCGCTTTGCATTTCCTTCTCATACACTTTAATAATAATAATACATTTTATTTATTTGCACCTTTCAGGACAGTCAAAGTTATCTTACAGATTCACAGTAAAAGAAACAACAAATCATATAGATATCAAGACTTTACTAAAAGGATATGCAATTAAAGCTAAAAGTAAACTTTCTCACCTATGTTTAATAATGTATAGTTTTCACTCACCTGTATATTTTGTCACTGTAATTTTGGAGCAATCTGTTGCGCTAGAATTTAGTATCAATAAAACTTTGTCTTATCAGAGTGTGATTTGTAAAAAAGGTTGAGTCTGTAAAACAGAGATCCATCCAGATTTTTCTCCCTCCCTCCTCACAGTGCTGGACACAGCCGGCCAAGAGGAGTTCAGTGCAATGAGGGAGCAGTATATGAGGACAGGAGATGGTTTCCTCATCGTCTTCTCTGTGACGGACAAGGCCAGCTTTGAACACGTGGACCGGTTCCATCAGCTCATTCTACGGGTCAAAGACAGGTGCGTCTGTCCAATCACTCTGACATTTTGATGTCTCCATCCGTATTTGATGACCACAGATGGACGAATATGATTAAAACTTCAATCTCAGAACAGTTGTGACATTATGTAAAAATCAATAATAATAAAATGTGATTATTTGCAAATCCTTTTTAAACATATATTAGATTTACTACAATACAAAAACAACAGAGACATGTGAGATGTGTTGCGGGCATAAAATCCAGAAAAAGCATACAGTATTTTCAAAAACTAATTCAGTGAATGAGGAAGGATTTTTGATCTAGAAGGATCAGTCATAACATAATAACCGCTGACACGTGAAGTCAAATTATCTTGTTGTAATGGCTGGGATAAAGGGTGGGCTTCATTAGGCAGCAAGTGAACATTTTACCCTCTGAAGTTAATTTTAAAACTAGAAAAGTGGGCAAACATAAGGGTCTGAGGGATTTTCACAAGGATCAAATGGTGAAGGCTAGATGACTGGGTCACAGCATTTCAAACCGGTAGATCTTGCTAGGTGTTTCTAGTCTTCAGTGGTTAATACCTGAAAAAAGTAGGTACGGGCTAACTGGTACCAGGTCACAGGTGCCCAAGTCTCACTGATCCAAGTGTGAAGCCAAAACGGTTCAAGCTGGTTCTGTAAGAAAGCAGAGCTGTTTTTGCAACAAAAAAAGACACAATCAACACAATTATAGGCAGGTGGTTGTAATGTTATGGCTGATCAGCATGTTGTCGTTGCCCATGTCCAGTGAATTCAATGTCGGGAAGGATTTGGAAGGGATTCCACTTTGTTTTGGTGATGTTAATGAATATCGTGGTTATATAACAGAAAGAAACTGCAGCATCACTGAAGTGAGTCAACAGATTTGTCCCGGCATTTACTTTTTGTCAAAGCAAATTACTTTTACAAAAACAATATTTGCAAACACAACATGTACTTTATGCGTATTTCATTCAGTGTGGGATGCAGTTTTGTTTCAGCTGTTTTTACAAGGAGGAGTTTGTTCTTGTGGTTCCTTCTCTCACACAGTCATACGTGTATGTGTAACACAACGGAAAAAATGAACAACAGGAGTTGATGTAGCGTGGAACATATTAAGCTTATCCATGGAAAACATTTCTCTCTCCAATTTATTTGTTGCCGTATTTTTAAGAACCAAGTAGTTCCTAACAACAATTCCTTTATATCCCTGAAAAGTCAGGAATATTAAGGAATCATCATCACAGATCTTTTGTGTTAACGCGTCAACTCAAAAAGTATTTCATGGAACATTTTCACCATCATTGTGAGGAAGAACTGGGTTGATTTAGGGAAAGGTCCGTTGTATGCTTCCGTCACTAGGGGGAGCTTTATCTCCAGATGTTTTTATGACATAACTTCCTAACCGTTGGTCACATTTAGTCCAGATTCTGTGTGTTTGAATGGGCTTGAGGAGATCTTGTCACATCTTACTCTTATAGTTCATAGTTTACTCAGAAGGTGTTGTGTTTTCTTTTAACAAAAAAGATTGTTTTTTAATTTGAGGAGTTGAGTCACGGGGATTACTTGCACAACAAAGGGGATTGGGGTCTTTTCAGGATAAACCCTTGCTATCAGGGACGTTTATTATATTATATATTTATTATGCTTATTATAAATCTAAGTTTTTTTTTTATATGATCCTGTTCACACGTGTCCCGCCCATACACACACACCACATTCTCTAAAATAAGAAACATCAATGAAATGTATTTATTGTTTTGAACAACATGTCAGACGGTTCCGTCTGTCCGCTGTCATATATTTCACGATTACAATCGTAATCATCGCTGTCTCGTCTCCCGACAGTCAGGAGGATCAGATTATGTCCCACATTTCTTCTCAGTTGTTTGTTACTTTTAGTGAGAGAAGAGATTACTTTTGTCTCTCTGACAGAAACTAATGAAGCTGATCTAGAGATGGAACAAAGATACAAACTGGAACGGAGCAAGTAGTTTTTCTCCGTTTTGAGTTGCTTTACTCCTAAACTTGAAAAAATTGGGTAGACTAAAAAAAACTTATGAGGAGTCTTTGAATCCGCTGCAAATGGTTTAAAAAAGGTTCAGTTGTATAGGAATACCTGTCTGTTTCTTTCAGGGAGGCCTTCCCCATGGTGTTGGTGGCAAACAAAGTGGATTTGGTCCATCTGAGAAAGATCACCTCTGACCAGGGCCAAGAGATGGCTGTGAAACATAATGTAAGCAGCACAACTATCACGCCTGGAGGGAAGTCTCTGAGCGGCTGGGTTTACTATGTGGTGTTGAATGAGTCTGGCTTTAGCAGACTCAGGGGAAAAGACCGGTCACTCTGCCACTCACATGCTGTTTCCTCTAAAGCTGGACATCCACTGTACGGTTTTAGATATGTTGTTGTGTGATTCTGGCTCACACTGACAGAATGAACCATTCTGGGGGGGGGGGGCAGCAGAGATATCAGCTATGGCAATCCACTTTCCTCCGCTCCTCCAGGGTTGGGCCGCGGCGGTAGCAAGGATCCCAGGTTGATAATAACAGTAAAAGTAATGTAACATTTAGAAATCGTTTATGGGGAAATACTATATAATAATGATGGTAATCATCATCATGAACATCTTGAAATCAGTGGACATCGAGCAGGTCCACAGCAGCAGATGCTGTGCTGTGCTGTGCTTGAGTAAATATAGTACCACTAGTACATAACTCTAACCTGTCTTTGGATTTGGACCATTTTTCTTCTTTCTACAGATTACTTATATTGAAACCAGTGCCAAGGATCCTCCAATGAATGTGGACAAAGCCTTTCATGAGCTGGTTCGTGTTATAAGGTATCTCCAAGTTTATTGTGTATATAAAAAGGCGTATTATGTGACTGTTTCAAACTAAAATATAGTCAAAATGTAAAACATACCACCCTTTCCCTCTCTGTCCAGTGTATCTTGTAATTCTCTGGAGGCTGGTGGCACTGGGAGAGTGTTGCTCTGGTCTGGGAAGTGGAAAAGCATATAAAAGAAATCCCAGAGCTATTTCCTGTCTTGACACACATGTAATTTCAGAAGAATTCAGTTTGTGGCGATGCTTCACATGTGATCGTATTCTGTTTTAAGGGCTCCTCTTGTAGCAAAGTCCAGTGAGCAGAAGTGAAGCATGTGGCGGAGTCCGAGGGTCTGGGCTCGGACATACAGCCGTGTTCACCTCTGGGTGATTTAGAACAAAATGATCCAGATTATAAGGGAGATGTCATTGTCCACATGCTGGGCATGTTACCGATATATGAGGAAACTTCTCTCTTTTTAAGAAGTTGAGAAAGCTGATTCATGAGGCACCATCGCCCCCTGGTGGTCACAGTGCAGACAGACAGTCATGCAGCTTGATGAGGACATAAATGCTGCCCTTTTTTGTGACGCGTCAGCATTTCAGGCAGGACCTGCCTACCCTCCCTGCATATGTCAAGGTTCCTACACGCCATAGATTGGCTCCATTGTTTCAATATTTATTATGACCCACTTGTATTGCCAAGACTGTTGTGATCTATGGCAGGTTCAGGTTCATGTTCTACTCTTTATCGCATGAGGTCTTAATGTTTCATTTGTAGGTTTTCCAGTCAATACATTCAACCTCCACAGACAACCCCTTATAGTCAGAGGTCAGAGGTAGCACATTCTCTGATAGATAAACATGTCGGTGGATCAGTTGTTAAAGCGGTTGTCCACTTATCTGAAGGTCTTGTTTCAAACCCCGACCAATGTGATCCACATGTCAAAGTGTCCTGGAGCAAGATACTGAACCCCAAGTTTAACCCCAATGCTGTTCCATTGGTGCGTGAATGATGGCGAGAATGGTTACCGCTCCTGATGAACATGTGGCGCCATGAATGGCAGCCCCTATCATTGCTGTGTGAATGTTTGTGTGAATGTTTGTGTGAATGTGTGTGTGAATGTTTGTGTGAAGTTTGTGTGAACGTCTGTGTGAATGTGTGTGTGAATGTTTGTGTGAAGTTTGTGTGAATGTTTGTGTGAAGTTTGTGTGAACGTCTGTGTGAATGTTTGTGTGAATGGATGAGTGATGACTTGTGTTGTAAAAGCACTTTGAGTAGTCAAGAAGACTAAAAAAGCAGTATATAAGTACAGTCCATTTATGTTGCAGATAACTTTTCTGCCAGGTGTGTAGGACAGGGATAAGAAATCAAACTTCTAAGAAAAAGAATGGATTGTTTTTCCAAAAATGATGATTCCTCTACATATATAAACATTGATGGTGGAAGGTTCAATATGTTTGCCTTTTAAATGAACATTTCCTTTATATTCTGTGCATCCTAAAATATATATCTTAACCTTTTTGGTTAAATACTTTTTGCAGCGAAACATATAGAAGCCATCATTAATTATTCACACAACATTGATAGGATGCAGATATATTGATTATTGATTGTTTAATGATTTGTTATTTATCGAGACTGCTGAATTTCCCTACATGGAGATCTACTTAAAGATACTGCTTTTTACGTGTTATTTATATTCTCACACACTTATCTATCTATTGAACGCTGCAATATTGGGGAATGTAGCTTCGCCGTAAACTTTTTTTTTTCTCATTGCTAGGAAAGTGTCGAGTTATAAGATAGCTTCTTATGGTCAAAAATGATTTACCCTATCTAGTCTAAGTCTAAGTTTCAGGCTGGTTTCTTCTAAAGGGAGCACAGGTCCCCCCCCAGCGAATAATCTCAGAGAAAACTGTGACTCTGCTGCTCGGGGGGGTGGTCCTGTCCTTCACACGACTGATTCAACCAGCTGGTAAAAGAAAAGGTTAAAAGACATTCACAGACATAAAAAAATGAAGCTTCAGCATTTCATGAGTTCCTGTTTTAGAATCCATTCTGTGTTTAAGTCAAACCTTTGCTGTACATCAAACAGTGGCAAGATAATTGTAGATAATGGAGTCCACAGTTTGAATTTTCATTCTGGCTGACACTCACTTTTGATACGTCACCATTCTTTCTAAAACCAGTGATTAAAACTTCAGTTTTTGACACGTCACGATCCAGGAGGTTATCATCACAGCATAGTTGGGGGTTGATCCGGGAGTCACAGGTGCATAATTCAGACGCAGCATCAATATGAAAGCTGAAAAGGCTTTATGATTAAAATCCACCCATGACAGGCATAACAGGAACTTAAGTTATTTTCTGTTTTTGGAAATATTTTTACATGCACCAAAAATCAAGAAGAAGAATTTAAGTCTCATGGAAATGATCTTAATATAATTGTCCATTTTAAAAGTCCAGATGTTGATGGTATAAATCTTCTAATCTCATATTTTAAAAAGAGCTATTTTTTTTTTAACTTTAAAAACACGTCCGCGTATGAGGGACATAATCAGAAGACTAAATGTGGAGTTTGTCAGATTGTTTGATGGCATAAAGTCTAAAAAGAAGCTGATGGTTTCTTTCTCCGCTCTCACAGACAACAGGTCCCAGAGAGGAACCAGAAGAAGAAGAAGAAGATGAAATGGAGAGCGGAGCGTTCTGCCAGTTCTCACAGGTTCCACTGTGCCATATTGTGACCTCCCTCGTCCTGTTTGTCAGTGCTCTTGTAAACACACCCACACACACACCCACATGTCTCTGGATGTCCCCAAAGGAACTCCCAGCAGTGGTTTACCACTGGTGCACAAAGGTGAGGGAGAGGGTCAGTGGATCAGACAGATGGAAGGGGAGATGGTTTTCAAATATTACTGATTCCCCTTGAACCCTTCACAAAGCCTTGGACCGAGCGCTATGCCGTCGCTCATCCATCACTTTCAAAGGTCTTTAAATTCCTCCCATTAGTTTTCAACATGGACCTGCGGCGGCACCAAGCTGCTCCTCCTCATGTTTAATTCTGGAATCTAATGTCTGATGCGGCAAATGACGACGGACTCTGTGGGCCAAAAGAGGAGGGATCGGGATCCACCCGTCTGTCGGCCGCGTTTATCTTCTTAAGAAAGGGAGGGAAAAAGGAGGAACTGGGTCCGAATGGCACCCGGAGTTCTCCGACTCCAACAACCTGCTGGTCATCACCTTTCTATCCGCCCACTCCCTGCAGTAGCTGAAGGAGAAGCACCTGTGGGATCTTCAGGTATGCAGCCTGCATTCTCTGTTGAGAACGTGGCGAATGGATCTGAGAGCGGCATGGAGGATTTTTGGTGGTGAACATAGACGTTGCAAACTTTTAACTCTGAGGGTGTAGCGACACAGTAGTGGATAAAGTACCCGGGTCATTTACTCGAGTGAAAGTACAAATACCACAGTTTGAAAGTACTCCACAACAAGTAAAATACTTGCGTTCAAAGTTGACTCAAGTAAATGTATGAAAGTATTTTCAGCAAAAGTACCTGAAGTGTCAGCAGTATAAGTACTCATGGTCCCTGTCGGTGTTTTCCATTAAGACTATATTACTATTCCTGCTGCATTAACCCTTTCATGGTCGGCTCCTCCCTTTGGTTGACCACATTTGGAGTCACTTTTCTTCTGGGTATAAATGTGTTGAGGCCATCTCCACTAAAACATACTCTACTAGATTTCACTGTGTCTCAGAATATCCATAACGATTTCATTCTAGGCATCTCGTCTCTGTTTGAAAATTTCAAAAGTAGGGCTTTTTATTCAACATTTTATAACATTTAAGGGTCAAATAATTCTCTAAAAGATGCATTAGCACCAAATAACTGATTTATCACTTTGTAATAAAGATGGTACTGGTGAGCTAATCTAATTATCTAATGAAGATGGAACGTTTGCTGCCAAAAGCAAAATATTTGATACATTTTTGGGTGAGGTCATGATATTAAAGGGTTAAAGTTTGGGTGTATGCGCCTGCTGTAAAGTCATGCAGTTCATTAGTGAGATAAACGGTGTCTGCTGGGAAAGAAGGATAAGCAGAGAAGTACTCTGATTAGTAACTAAAGCTGTCAGACTAATGTAGAGGAGTAGAGAGAAGTGGATCCAGCTCTGAGATGAGAAGGAGGAAGACGAGGAGGAGGAGGAGGAGAATATTGAAGTAAAAAATGGAAATAGTCAAGGAAAGAACAAGTACATGGAGTTTGTACCTAAGTGCAGTACTTGAGTAGATGTACTTAGTTACTATCCCCCATTGAGCATACACCCTGTGGTCATGTGACATCTGTTGGGAGAAGGTTGGAAGGAGGAAATTGTGGAGAGCGAAACAAATGTGATGTTGAGAAAAGGTGTCGCGTCAGTGAAGGGCTGAACCTTCAGGATCACCGACCGGCTGAAACAGTGTTTGAATATTGTAACTGTAAAAGAAAGTGAGATTGTTTGGTGGATGTAGTTACACTTTAATTAACGTAGACAGAACAGGGTTTGAACCAACACCTCTGTGTCAGCAGCCATTTTATCCAGACACTCTAATACTGTCTTTGTTTTCCCCCATCAGACAGTTTATCGATCTACATCAAGTGTTTGAAAAGGTTTATTTACGCCGGCCTCTTCAGCGGCAGGACGGGTGCAGCCTTCATCAGTACTGTAAGAACTTTAGCCCTGATATTACATTTCTTGTCTTTCTAGTCTTAAAACCATTCATGTCACTTTCCATGTCTTTTTGTATCTAAAAAGAAATATACAAAATTACAATTATATTTGTGATATAAAATAAAAACAAGTTATAGGTGGCAATGTAAAAAAAAAATATATATAAAAAAATCCATGCTGATTTCAAAAACATCTGTACATTTTAGAAGGAACATTTTAGAGAACTTGAGCAAATGAGGGACGGCGAGAACTTGTTGGTTCTCGTTCATGTGAAACAGGAGGAAGAAGCAGATTTGCACTGGCCACCAACCAAAATAATGTGATGTCACTTTATTTCAATCCTGGGGCTCGTCAGGCTGCGTCGCTGTAATCTGAACAACTGTAGGAGGAAGTAGCTCAGTGAGGGAAGCTTTAGTTCGGGGAGGCATGCTTCAGCCATGGGGGTAAATAAGACCTAGGAAGCCCCTCTGAAAAGGGCTTTGTGATGCTCTTAGGGCTCAGAGGGGTGGGTCCCACATAAATGAAAGATGCTTACTGCTCCTCCCACCTGTGGTGCCATTTATGCACCTTGATCCCTGAAGAGATGCCTTCTCTTGAACATAGAGGAAATACTTCACACCTCAGGTGATAGATGTGCAAAACAGAAGAAAAAATGGAAAAAGTTAAGGGCGTTGTCAAAATAGTACATTATTTAAATAATTCTTTTGTTCAGATCAGGTTTGGTTGTCATGACTACTCACATTCAGTGATTGGCTGATTTAGGAGCACATTCATGCAATCATTTTCTTCCATTTATCTGGGGTCGGGTCTCGATGGCAGCAGGCAGATGCCCCTCTCCTCAGAAACACTCTCCAGCTCATTCGAGGGATGCCAAGGAGACCTTGTGTAGTCTGCAGCGAGTTCTGGGTCTAACCCTGAACTGGGTCTCCTCCCAGTTGTCAAACCTCCAAAGGGAGGCACCCTAATCAGATGCCCGAACCTCCTGAACTGGTTCCTTCACAGCCCTCTGGATGTCAGAGCTCTGCCCCTTATCTCTAAGGCTGGACCCGGCCTCCCTACCAAGGAGTCTCATTTCAGCTGGGCTCATTCTTTCGGTCTCTATCCTGAGCTCATATCAAAACGTCTCATATGCAGTCCGATTTGTATTTGTTACATTGAAGCAAAAAATGATTATTTGAGTCCTTTAAGCCTGCTAATGTGAAGGAAGCCATGGATAAGAGGCCAGCTAACTTCACAGCTCGGTGGTGGAGGACAGCTTAAGTCTGACATCATAGCCTCTCATGAGCGCTAGCCTCCTGTCCACCACTACATGTAGGTGAACGCCTGTGCTGTGATTTTATGTTTGGTGAAAAGGTTTGGCATCTGCTACTAAAAGTTGTTTGAAGGCTGTGTAGTTCATGCAGACATTGCTACAACCCATTGCTACAAAAATTAGCAACTAGCATGACAAAAGTCTGGATGGATTAACGGCACCACAGGTTTCAGGAACAATTAGAATTTTTTCAGATTTTGAGGTGAAAGGTTCCATTAAAGCCATGTCGTACTGGCTACAGAATAGTTTCTTTGTAGAGGAGAGAAGCCCACACACTCCTCCAGTGTATCAGTGTGTCCAGCTGGGAGGAGGTGGGGCTGTACAATCTAATAACCTATGAAATGGCTTGTACTGTTAACGCACTAAAATTATTCTGTCCGGATGAATACCGTCTCTTTAAAGAATACATTTTTGCACTTTTAATACAGTTTCTGACTTTCTTATTGGCATGTTGTGTTCTGTTCAGACCTGTAAGTGACACGAGAGGCAGGCTCCAAAACAATCTGAATGTAAAAATCTAATAACCAACTAGTACATAGGCCATTAATGTTGTCGCCCCGTGTGCCTGCGTATGCCTGTTGCCATGGCGCTGATTGTCTCAGTGAAATACATGAGCTGGAATTTAATCATTGAAATGAAAGAAACCTTCTGTCGTTACCCAGTTTTAAGTTTTGGAGGTTGAAGATTGAAAAAAAAAAAGAAAGAAAGAAAGAAAAAAAAAAGCTAATTTATTGAATGGCATACAAAATTCACCTCAGCATGAAAGTGGAAAAATCAACCTCAGCAAAAGAAGGAACACAGTTTTTATTAATCTGCATCTACTGTTAAAGGGACTTCAGACAGAAAACAACAAAGTACTGATTGATTGATCAGTGAAGCAACGCACTCTGGATCATGGGGGAGAAAAAAAGTATTAAAAAAAATATATATTGAATGTGTTTAATGAAAATGTTGCATCATGTATGTTTGATACCATTTTGTATTATTGATATGAACTATTGAAATGGTTGTTGAAAAGTGTTTTTTAAACAACTGAATAATTTATTACTGTCTGATACCTCAGCGTGTCCCAGACACCCCCCCCCCCCTCCTCTGTTTGTGTGGGACTCAGCGGGTTAGAACCTTTTTGACTTGGAGCCTTTCATGAGGAGACTTGTAAACGTGTCGTGGACCAAGATGAAGGAATAGAATGAACTAAAAAAAAAAAGCACAAGGACCTCATGTGCACAGCCTCAAAGGTGAATGTAAATCCAATTATCAATGTTTATTTGTTTGGAGACATTTTGAGAAATGCACTTATTCATTCTTGACAGATTGCATTGGTCGTAACTCGTCACACAGACAGGATGAAGGGTAACAGCTACGTCGTTTGATGCTTTCTGCTGGAGTTTTTGCTACTTGCGGACAGCTGATGCTGCGTTCATGACACGTCGTTAATTGAGGATTTAGAAGCTCCGACTCGGACGAAAATGATTTGACGCACATGATCATGTGGGATGTTTTCGCTCAGGCTCAGGTTCAAGCAACTTTAATTGAATATAGTTTTTACTTGCAGACAAAACTAAAATGTGCAAAAGGAGCTGGATCAAATCTGTAGATATAAAGGAATGAAAGTCTTACATATATAAAAGGATAACTACCCTAGAGAGGATGAAAAAAATTAAAAGATCAGACTGGCTCTTTGAAAAAAGGCAATTAAAACGGATTAAATGTATCATTTAAAAGACAAACTGTTGGAACCATTGATTTAGAACAGCGGTTCGTTTTACATAGAGATAAAAGATAACAACATCCTTACGCCAACAATAAAAACTCCCATGAAAGAAATGTGCAGTCGCCAGAACACCAGCGGTGAAGATAAGACTTTACTAATCCCAAAGGGGAATGATCGATTACAGCAGCACACAAGTAGGGCAAAAACACAAAATGCTCAATGAAATACAAAATTAAAATTGTATGCAAAATAGAAGTCTGTACAGAAAATCACAGAAGATGCCGGCATTATCTGTAATTTATAGGAGCCCACTCGTCCGCTCAAGCTTGATCCAGTCCAGTCATCAGTGTCCATACTGTTTCTTGAGTTGATCAGATCAATCAAATTGGAATATCTACTGATTGAGATTCAACCTACTGATTGAATCTCAATGGTGGTGCCAAGCCTCTCCTCTATGAACTCATAGGAATGATTAAGTGAGTTTCTAAAAATGTCACATTTTTTCCGTAAACTGAGGTCGTTTAGCAGCCAGACGTCCACTTTTTTGGTTTTAAGGTCCAAACTACAGTTTGAAATCTGAAATCTGATTTTTCCTGAACTGAGCGTTATGACTGGTTTGACAAAATAAAACTTATCAAACCTGCGGATGTTTTGTGCCGTCCTCCCGTTTCAAAACGACCAAATCCTGAAAGAGGATCTAATGTTTGAATCATTTGACCCTGGATTATATGTGAGCTGAACGGAGCGCTGAAGCTTTCATTCATTAGGGAAGAAGAGTATCGCTGAAGTTCTGCAGTTGATTTGTGTACGTCCAGAAGTCTGTCCGTCTGTACTGGGCCATGTAATCTTTAGATTCAGATTGCAGAAATCAAACAAAATCAGTCGTGCAATGTGTGTTTTTGGACGGGTCTGTTGTGTTCTGACTGGCCGTGTCAGACTGAGAAGCTAGACAAGGCACAAAGAAACTGCGGCCTTTTCCTCTAGCCTCAGGGGTCCATTATTTTTCAATAAATACAAGTATTGTGACTTTACACCACTGATGCGTCGTTCTTTTGTCGGGTGGGATGGTAGTAACTCGCCGCTGGATGAGTGTCCTGTGATCGGAGGCGTGTGCAGCCGTCACTGTGAACACGCCTCTGTTTATAGAGTCAACCTGCGTGTTCAGCAGGAGCTCACCTCATTAATCTTCAGAGCCGACACGCTCCACTGAGTCCAACACCCAGTCTGCTGAAAGCTCCATTTTACCTGATTGATTTTAAACCCTAGTGTGAAGTCAGACTCGGCCACGCGGAGCGTGTTCCTCAGCTCCTCTATCGATTCATGCCGGGCTGCTTTCAAGGGTTGATCATAGGAGGGGCGAAATCTGAATTTATTACTTCCTAATATGTGGAACATAGAAAGAGGATGCAGAATGGAAGGAGGGATAATAAGAACATAAAGATAAATATAGATGATATATACAAGATGGCTCTCCTCAAGCTGATTTATTAATTCGATTCTTTTTAGAGATTATACTTCCCCTTGTGTCTGAAACATCAACCAAACTTTCCCCAAAATCATTCAAGTTCTTCCTCACACTAAGGTCTATGTGGGTATAAAATTATACAATGATCCATGAGATTGTTTTTGAGTTATCGCGTTCAAACGGAGGATCTGTGGCAGAAGCGATGACGA
This sequence comes from Lophius americanus, assembly GCA_037951165.1. Taxonomy (NCBI): domain Eukaryota; kingdom Metazoa; phylum Chordata; class Actinopteri; order Lophiiformes; family Lophiidae; genus Lophius; species Lophius americanus. Next base: position 1,260,701 of record JBBDHG010000224.1, on the reverse strand, counting down.
CTCAATAATGAACTTTTTGGGGTTATAAATAAGTTTGAGCTTTTTTTTATAAGTTGTGATGTTCTGTAATATTTTCTTGCACTATTTTTTTTCTTACACAAGTTAAAGGGTTTTGTCCGAACGACACATATAAAAGTGTAGTTTCAATTTCCGACACGGATATTTATGACTGAGTTTCTCCCAAAATGAGGATATGCTGAATAAGTGAGAATAAAAAATAAAAAGAACAAGTGATCCGTAGTTTCTACATCTTCACAGAATTAATGCGAACACATTTAATTTAATCCCATATCACCGTTGTATCAACTCACTGGATTTATAGAAACAAGTTAAGATCTTAAAATGCACTTTTCTGTGTCCAGGGCTGTTAAGATGTCAACCCTACCTTCAAATTCAATCAAAGTTTATGATATAGCGGCAATTCACAACCACCGTTTACTCAAGGGATTTTCCAAAAAGAGCAGGTCTAGATTGAACTCTTCATACAGATCAAGAACCAAGAAAAGGAAAAAAAACAAAACAAATGTCTTTGATGCTGTAAATCAGCATCACCTTTAGGTGCTGATGCTGTTGGGGGATGTGACCACTAGAGGGCAGCACACAACCAGTTACTCATCCGCTTCAGGGTGTCAAAAATCGGCAATGTCATGTGTTTAACACAAACAGCTCATTTAAATGGAACCCTCAAAAAATACACTGCTCAAAAATTAGAGCATCAATTCAATCATCCAATCATCACACTCTGACATCAAGTCGGCGTAACTCTCAGAATATTCATCTGTTCTGTCCATTTAGGAAGCATGTGTTGATCAGATTCACCTGATTTGGTTCAGATGAAAGCGCCACCAGGTGGACAGGAGAGGCAATAGCAAGACATCCCCAAATGGGTTCTGGTTCTGCAGGTGGTTTCCCTCTCCTCGTCCTTCCTGACTGATTTTTCTCTAGTTTTGCATTGGGTTAGTGTCCTTGGAGGAGATATCGAGAGAAGGGCCAGGATGTTAGAGAGACAACAAGCCATCAGTAGGACCGGTATCTGCTCCACTGTGTGAGGAGGGACAGGAGGAGAACTCCAGCGGCCTCCTGGTTCTCATGATATCCTCAGACACTGTCTGACCTCGCACTGGTGCAGTGGACCCGGGGTTCCTCCTGGTCCAGGACAAAGCCCAGCCTCCTGTGTTCAGAGTGTTTAGGCAGTTCCTGGAAGATGAAGGTATTGGTGCTATTGACTGGCCCTCAGGTACTTCAGACCTGATCCACCTGAGAACCTCTGAGACGTTCTGTATCGCTGCATCAGACCATCACAGATGTAGAACCACAAACCCTGATCCACGTCTGGGAGGAGATCCTCCTGGACATCTCATCAGGAGCAGGTCCAGATGTTGTGGGCAGTAGTGCACACACAGTCACGTGGAGTCAAACACACCACTGAGAGACATTATGGGATGTCCTGGTGAAATTCTGTGATTTCAGGTCTGATTTAGAATCCGGCTCTCAGAGGGTTCAAAGTTCTGGTTTCCTTCGACTCTTATTACTTCCTGTTATTCTCACTCCGTTATTAAGGTATGTCAATAAAGATTTTCAACTTGAACATTTTGTTGATAGAGATCCAGTCTCTCTCTAGTGTAGATAAAAACCAAGGACTCTAATGTCTTTAAGGCTTTGAATCATATTCCAATCTTTTACCGGTAGGAGAAAGCAAAGAGCTGGTGTGTGTCAGGACACAAAGAGGGTGGTCATATATTGAAGAGGGTGAATGTCGAAGGAAGAAAGAGGAGAAGATGGAACGGAGGTAGGAATAAGGGGCAGAGTGTGGGAGCGTCAGGAGGAGCCACGAGTGGAGGATGGGTGTGTAGAGGAACCCAACATGTTCTCTTAGAGTTTGGGAGGGAGCAGCAACAACAGATCCATATTAAAAAAGATATAAACAACTCTGTTTACTTCATGATTTAATCAGAATAATGACACGCTCTGCAAACTTTGCTTTCGCTCTGCAGTTTGCCATCTTTCATTATTGCCTGAAAAATGAAATTTATTGACAGAAGCACATTTCTGTGGAACCAGAGCAGCAACACTAGGGAGATATTTTTCAGAAAGCTATCCCTCGACTCTGAAATATTGACACAGAGGTCGCCCTGCAGAGGAAAAAGAACGGAGCTGGTAATAGGGCAGGTGTGAAGGTAAGGAGGAAGAGGGATTAAAACCCTGCTGTGTTGTGACACTACAAAGACCTCCGGTCGTTGGATGTGTTTCTTCTGACCACCGGAGCCTGAGAGGTTTCTAGCCAAAGCCAAAGTTGGTATCTTTTAAACTCCCTCAGGAGAAACCAATCTCGCAGATGTATTTCTATGAGACTACATAAAATTAGACGAGATCAAAGCGAGAGGATGCAGCTTCAGAGTCGGGGACATTTTGGAATCATCATCGCCACTGCAGGTCCTTCGTCTTAACAGGATCACTCAAAAACGAATTCATGGATCATTTTACAATCTTATATTGATCCCTGTGTGAGGAAGAACTGGATTGATTGTGTAAAAGGCCCGGCTACATCATACTTTACTCTAATAGTTCGTATTTTACTCACTACTGGGTGCTTTTTTTTTTTTTTAATGAAAACCTCTTTTATCAGACAAAACTTTTCATTTAATTTGAGCAGTTAAATCAGGGGTGTTGGGGGCATTTTAAGGGGGTATCGACCCGTACTGTTGGGGGCGACAGAGTAGGTCCAGCTGTGTTAAGTATATCTGTGTTTCTTTTCCTGTGTTGAAAAGAAGTAAACTTATAGCATATTTGAATAAACTTATTTTTTGTAAAACTGTGATGTCACTTCAACTGACCCAGCAGCACATATATATATATATATATATATATATATATATATATATATATATATATATATATATATATATATATATATATATATATATATATATATACCAACGGATCCTCTTTGTGTTTGTAATCAACGATGAAGTATTTTGTGGGCGGAGCCAGTGTGATGGCAGAAAGTGCCTTAACTGCATTACAACAACATCAGGAAACCAAAACAAACGGTATAAGGTAAAATTTAATGCTAGAAAGTCAAGCAGGATGTGAAACTATATGATCCCAAGGTTTGGTTAAGTTTGAGCTCATTCTCGCTGTTAAGTAAAAGTCGTGTCACAGATATAACAGAGTGCCTCATTCATTCATTAAATGCTGGCATGAATGATCTTAGCCGTCTATGAACAATTCAGTTTGGTTACATCCTACGTTACTAGCTTACATGCTAATGTTGCTAACGTTGGTCACTGGTGTTAACCGTTATGAAATGCCAGCGTAATATTAATATATATCGTTACTAACGTCATCATTGATTTCACCTTTGGGGGTGATCAGCAGTCTAAACCTCTCCTGGTATGAAAGGAGCCCTGCAGAGACAAGATTGGTTCAGTCCAATCCGTCCGTTTAATCGCTTGCCACCGTATTGTTTCATCAAACAGTATGAAACAATACTGTTTTCATTGTCTTTATGACACAGTATTTCCTAAAGACATTTTTCTGTTATTGTCTCCTTCTGTTATGACGCGCTGTTTTTCTGCCACCGCACCGCTTGTGCAACTACTGGTGATGACGACTGTAAAAGGATCTATGAAGACGCTTCCTGGAGAAAAGATGAGGATTTCATTCAGTCCTTGTTACCGGAGATGTATTAAAAGTGTTTCAAAAGCCCGATAAGTCCGCGGGTGAGTCTATACTGCGTCGCAAAGAGAGCTGGGGAGGCAGACAGGATTAATATCTGTACTATTTATTCACGAGAACAAAACCCGAGAGACGGGACGGAGCAATCTGATCAAATGTCTTTAAAATACCCGACTGAAATACACAATTCTTCTCTTACGGTTGCAGTTGGTAAGATCTAAATATGTGCATTACCCCCACCAACTGAGAGAATCTCAATCCAATTAATCAATAATATTTGAAAAGATTATTTTACTCTCAAGTCTTGAGTTATTTTTTTAGAATCCGTACAAAAATCAGTGTTCTCTCAGCTCCGGTTCTGGACCAAGCCTCTTCTTTTTGGACCATGTTCTGTAAAATTTTGATCCCCTCAGCTGTTCATGGTTTTTTCTCACTGTTTCTCTTTTCTCCCCTTTCTTCACGTAAATCTAATTTCTCTGCCGTCTTTTGAATTCTGCTAATCCGTCATCCTTTCCTGTCGGCCTTCCACTGCTTCTGCCGAGTCTCGGATGAGGAGAGCCCGATGAACAAACAGCAGAACATTAGGCAGCTGAAGGTTGACACCGTGGTCCGGGTTCAGGGAGGGTTTGTGAGGAAAGCAAACAAAACCAACCTGTACATCACAGCACATTGACTTCATCACGGCGGATGCTTTCCTCCCTCTCCAGGTCACCAGGGCAGCCTCAGTGGACCGGAGGAACGGTTCCGTCTGGCAGAGAGGGAATGGAGCAGCATTGTATTTCTTTTATTTATAAGGCCCTTCAACAAAATGTACCAACTTACCTCTGGTAGAATTTAAAACCAATGTCAGGTCAGGGGACATTTTAACATCGACAGCACCTCCAGGTGACTTCTCCGGAAGATTTAATGTATGTATGTCCGAAAATGATTTGTCTGTATCCATCTTTTTTAAAAATCTGTAAGTGTCCTTTTATTTGTTCACAGGTCTCTCGTGGAAAAGAGATCCACGCCTGGAGAATGTTGTATACATCTCAAAGCTCTCAGATCCAGACACCTGCTTGTTTTTAAAACACTGAGAATCGTGTGCAGGGTAAAAAGTGCTGCTTGACTTACGTGCAGCGTTCGACACAATAGATCGTATCGTTCTTCCAGACTGACTGAGGTACCAGGTGGTTACATGCATTGGATCGGTTCTCCTCATACCCGTCTAACCCGAAGTGTTGTGTGTCCTCAAACATTTTCAAGTCCTTACTCTCTAATATTAAGTACGGTGTGCCACAGGGGTCCATTCTGGGGCCAATACTGTTCTGCCTCTACAAGCTCCCCCTTGGTGACGTCGTCCACAGACATGTTACCTCTTTCCACTCATATGCAGACGACTCACACTTGTATCTCCCTCTGAAGCCCACTGCCCTTAGTTTCTCTACAAGACTGCTTAAATGACACCAAAAATGGGATAAATGTTCTACAATTACACAAGAAAACTATAATTTTAGTCATCATGCCCTGTAAAAGCTGCGGGAGAACTACTGCCATCTACTGGTCACCCACCTGAATACATTAAGCCTGTTTTAGGAAATCCTGCGGTCCGGTTTGACAACAATCTCACTGTTGAGAATCGCATCACAAAGCTTCTGCAATGATATTTCTAATCATTCAGCATTATTGTCAATATTTTGTCCATCGTACAAATGGAAGAGAAGCCGAATCTGTTGTAGATGCTTTTATCTCCTCGCGCCTTCATTACTGTAACAGCCTTTTACTTGTCTCAACCAAAACATCTCTGTCAAAACTACCGATGAGGCAAATTTTTGTGTTTTTATCCCGACTTTTATGTTTTATTGTTCTAAATGTCTTAATCCTTTGTTCTTATTCTCTGTGCTTTAGCTTGGATTCTTGGCCTTATCACCTCCGACGAGGAAGTTCTGTTTCGTTTGTCCGTTTGTTTGTGAGCGGGATTACGGAAAAACCACAGGATGGATTTGCATGAAATTTTACCCAGAGGTAGATTTTGGGATATCATGGAGGTGATTAAATTTAGGTGACATTACGCGTTTCGCAGCATTGAAAATTAAATAAAATATAAATAATAGTTTGTTTGGAGTAGTGACGTCAAAATGTGTCTATTGCTGTTTGATCCTTTGGTTCCTTTGATTTTTCTTTGGGGTGGTGCTTGGGGCTCAGTTTCAACAGTTAATTTGATGTTTCCTCCGGGGTGGAGCCGTCGGCTCAGTGGGCTGAACAGGGAGGCTGAAGTGGAAGTAGCAGTGTATCTGAGGGATACTGAGAGAGTTTGTTGAAGATGTCGGCAGATTTAGAGGCTGGCAATAATACAGACATTAATGGAGAAATCCTCATTATCCTTTCCTCCGCCTAGGGAACTGTTGTGTCGTGGCGGAGGTTTGTTTCTCCGAGTGCTTTTTCTAGTTTGTGTTATGTTTCATTGTAAAGCTCTTTGTAACAGTGTTTTGAAAGGTGCTACATAAATAAAGATTTTATTATTATTATCCTAGTTTCCTGAAAATACCCAAGAATTATGTTGGCAATCCTGACATCTGGTCATGCTCCTGATGAGGAGCTGGATGGGGTTCTTTAGGATCTCCTCCAAGACCTGGATCAGGGCATCAGTGAGCTCCTGGACAGCCTGTGGTGTCTGGTGGTGGCGTCTGATGCACCGATCTATAACCTCTCAGAGGTTGTCAGGCGGATTCAGGTTTGGGATACATGAGGACCAGTGAATGGTATCCATACCATCATCACCAAGGAACTGCCTTCACACTCTGATCATATGAGACCGGCCATTGTCCTGGACCAGAAGGACCTCAGGGTCCAGTGCACCAGCGTGAGTGCAGTGGTTTCATCCTTCTGTCAGGGTACCGTTAGATATACCTCCCCTAACCATCACTGACCCACAACCAAACCGGTCTCTCCGGGGGGGGGCAGCATGACATCCAACACAGTATCTCCAGAGTCTCTCACATGGGCTCAGTGTGAACCTGCACTCATCTGTAGAACAGAGCAACAACGGTGAACCTACCATTTCTGCTGTTCTCTGGTTCTGTGACACATGTTCACTAGAGGATGTCGGGTCTCATGGAGACTGTTCCTGGCCATTTGGTCGGAAACTGGACTCTGGAGGTGCAGGTTCTGGCAGTACTCCTCCTGCTACAACCCCCTCAAATTAACTGTGAAGTTATTTCCTTAGTATTTTAGTAAAAGAAAGAAAAAAAAAAAAGCTCCCTAAATTGAGAATATTAGGAACTATAAGATACAAATATGGGTCAAATATGATATATATACATGATAAATCTCCTTGAGTTTATTTCAATGGACCAAATGTGAGAAATGATGGTCCTGAAAAGGTTTGGAGATAAAGCTCCCCCTAGTGTCCTGAATATCCAACCGACCTCCCAGAATCAATCCAGTTCCTCCTACATTTGAACATTTGAAGATGATGTCCAGAAACAGGGTTTTTAGAGAGTAGACTCCCCCTAGTGAGTCAAATATGAACTGTTGAAGTAAATCACGATGTATTTAAGATAGATCCCTCGAGTTGATGGAAAAACTTCAACTTTGTATATTTAGGGCATGTGTATTCGTTTCTAAATCAGACCAAACTTTTTGGAGACAAAGCTCCCCCTAGTGTCATTAATACACCACCGACTTTCCCCCAAATGGATCCAGTCCTTCCTCACACTAAGGTCTATAAGAACATCAAATCTGAAAATGACCGATGAAACAGCTTTTGAGTTAACAAAACCGAGGTTCTGGTGCCGCGGGGACTCTGTGAATCATAAACAACGTTACGCCAACTTTTTGAAATCAATCATTAAGTTTTATGGTCGTATAACGAGCCTCAGGATCCCCAAGGGTGAGCTGGAGCGTAAAGTCCCCGACTTTTTGGTCGGCTCTTTCCCTTTTTAGGGGGTCGCCACAGGATCATGTTCTGCATAGTGATGTGGAATAGGTTGTTGTTGTTTTTTATATTGGATGCCCTTACTGACACAACCCTCCCATTTATCCGGGCCTTGGACCGGCGTGTGGCTGGGTGCCTGAGGGTCTGGATTGTTGCCACGCCCTCTTTTGAAGGGTGTAACACACGGAGCTATTAGGGGATATAATAATAATAATGGAAATGATTTATTCTAGGTATGGTTCGGTGATATAATAATGAAATTGGACCCTCCCTGAGGAGCGGTAGGTAAATTGGGTTCTCGGTTTGTGTTGGGGATTGAACTGCTGACCTTCAAATGGTTGAACAAGCACTCGACCTCCTCAGCAACAGCTGCTGGAGGAAGACGAAGGAAAAGAAAAGCAGTGTTGTGTGAAACTGCAGTTCACACAGCGACAGCAGATCTGGGACCGGGCTGAACGTGTTTAATGAGGGTGAGGCTGTGAACATCAGCGGAAGCAGCAGACGGCAGGATCTGAAAATACCTCCTGGGGGATCTGCAGCATGTGGAGAGGTTTTTGCATTTACAGTTTGGGCAGAATGGAGAGTCTTAGTTATGTGATAATGCAAAAGTTTCTCCCTTGAAGCTTATAGAAGCAAGATGAAAGGTCCATTCTATACGTTATAAATGTATCCCTGGTCATAATTATGAGAGTGTGGAGGTGGAGGAGAGGTGTAGATGTTTAGAGCGGAGGGCTGTGAGGGACTTTACATGTTTGATGATAAAATACAGGAAGAATCTGCATTTAGAGAGATTTCAGCTTCAGTCTTACAGAACACACTGTTTTCTCTGAGAAGAACCAGAAGTAAGAAAGAACCCGGGTCTCAGTATCTGACAGCAAAACTCTTTATCATGCACTCAACGCAAAATCCTTGCATAGTAATCATTCTGAAAGATACGTGCTCAGGCAAAGTTTGGATTGATTAATGAATGAATGAATGAGTGAATGAGTGAGTGAGTGGATGGAACGATGGATGGATGGATGGATGGGTGGAATGATTAATGAATGAATGAATGAGTGGATGGATGATGGGTGGAATGATTAATGAATGCATGAATGAATGAGTGAGTGGATGGATTGATTAATGAATGAATGATTGGATTGATGGTGAATTGATGAATGAATGAATGAATGAGTGGATGAATGAGTGAGTGAGTGGATGGAACGATGGATGGATGGATGGATGGAATGATTAATGAATGAATGAATGAGTGAATGAGTGAGTGAGTGAGTGGATGGAACGATGGATGGATGGATGGGTGGAATGATTAATGAATGAATGAATGAGTGGATGGATGATGGGTGGAATGATTAATGAATGCATGAATGAATGAGTGAGTGGATGGATGGATTGATTAATGAATGAATGAATGATTGGATTGATGGTGAATTGATGAATGAATGAATGAATGAGTGGATGAATGAGTGCATGGATGGATGGAAATTGGCAACAAGATACACAACCTTCACTAAAGTTCTTGGTGATCCATCCATCCACTCATTCATTCATTCATTAAAGTTAGCACTTTGAGATTTGATCCAAATGTAAAGTGCGTTATAAATTAAATGTATTATTATTATTATAATTATTATTATTATTATCATTATTATTTTCTTAGAAAGGTAAACGTAAAAGTAGTATAGTGATAAACTGAAAGCTCTTAAATGTAAAAAAAAAAGAAAAGAAAGTATAAAAGTAACATTTTATCTGAACCTAATAACATTTCACTTTACATTTCCTAAAAAAATGAAGGGAAGGTTTAAATTACACATCGGATCTTGATTAGCTTGTTTTGACCATTCTTGCGACATTCCATTTTCAACGAATGACACGATGTATATCAATAAAGATTTCAACTTTGAGGTTGATTGGAGCCTTTTTTTCTTCTTCTTCTTCTCAATTTTTTGAGGAGTTTGCTCTTCATGTTCATTCATTCTTTACTTCCTGATTTCTGAGTGGCTACGGTTAACTTAGAGTTGATATGATAATAAAATGAGGCCCACTCTGTCGACCCCGGCAGCAAGGGAACTTCCCTAAAAAGCCCCCAATCCCCTGACTGAACTCTGCAAGTTAAGTTATGTAAAATAAAAAAGAAGAAAAAAACGTATAAAAAAAGTCTTATAGCACCAACTTTTGGCGAATATAATAAATAAATGTGCTTTTTAGTCATTTTTTTCCAGCCTGTATTGTTGCTTTCATTTAATCTGCTCCCTAACGACGGACGTTGGTATCTGTAAAGGAGAATGAAGGGCGCTACTCGGCGGGTCTGACTGAAGGACATATTTCCCAGCGCTGGCACAACGGTAAAAAAACATCATGACTGGTGAGGCGTTTGTTAATAAAATGTCTGTTTGATACATGGAAATGAGGTCTGCTCGGAGTGAGGAGAAGTTGGATGATGATGATGGGGGTCAAAAGGTCTTTTAGACGTTCGTAAGCCTGCATGATGATGTTGTGCGTGCAGATAAAGCAGTCTGATGAGAAATACGCCCCTGAGGACATTTAGGACCTTCACAAAATAAGAGTTCTACGCCTTAAATTTAAGCCCAAGGACAGCCAGTCAGAAACAAACAGAACTGGAACGTTTTCCACGGGTCCAGGATTGACGGTGGTTTCACTAACACCCCCCCCCCAAATATTACATTTTAAGCATTTTTTGTGAGTTTTCAAAACATTTCTTTTATTCCTAATTTTCCCAGTTTGTAGATGTGTGTGTAAGTTATCACGTAAGTGTCTGCATGATCAAAAAGAAGTCACACTATTTTCTAAAAAAGATCATTATTAGATCCTAATTGTGGTAAATTTCCAATTCATTTCTGATTCAGCCTCCAAGAAGGTCTAAGAAGCTCCCTCAGTGTCTGTCATATACTCTGGAACAGTTTGTCCCCCCCCCCCTTTTGTGCCTTTCACTTCAGAGCACGGAGATAAGTCGGGGTTATCACGCAATCATCGCCGCGTTCACCGCCGCCATATGCTCGCCACCGCCGCACATCCTTCCTACACCAAAACTCAAAAAATATTTCATGTCGCATTGTCAGATTCTAGACCAAATATTTTAGTCCAAATATGGTGCATATGAATCCACTCGAGGAGATCTATTTGGTAAAGATCATGTTTTATTCAGGAGGTGGAGCTTCTTTTTTTTTCTTTTTCTGAAAACCACAGTTTTCTGAACATTACTCAAAAAATGCTTCACGGATCATTGTCAACTTTCATAACCACAAGGAACTTAGTACGAGTTAGAACTGGATTGATTGATTGATGATAACATTCACAGAAATGCGATCCCACATCATTAGCGGGCATGACAAGAGCTTTTTATAAAACATCGTTTTTTGGATATCACTTCCTTACCGTTGTTTGAATTTAGTCAAACTTTGGTGCAAATGAATGATCCTGAATAGATTTATTTAAACAATATTTCTCTGACATAACTTCCTCATCGTCAGCTGGATTTTGATGGATATGAATCACCTCAAGGAGATCTAGTGTTGGTTTTTAAATCTAATGGAGCCTATTTGATCACTAAGGGAAAGCTGTTTTTCTTTTTTCTTTCACAAAAATACTTTTTAGACGTAATTTCTTAAATTATTGCCCCGATGTTTCTAGAACTTTTATGAACATTACTCGGCTCGCATCTAGAGATGTATATATTATACGTATCCTTAAAAGTTCCTATTCTACCAACCCAAGGGGAGCTTTTCACAAGCATTCCAGTTTCCCTGACGTGACTTCCTTACCGTTGGTCCCATTTACTCCAGATGTGGTGCAGATGAATGAACTTGAGGAAGAGTTATGTCCCTTGTATTATATAATGAGTGAATAAATGTTTCACTCACTAGGGTGAGCATTTGTACAAAAAACACCCTGGACATTTGATCTGAAGATTTCAATCAGGGGAATTGCTTGTACAACGCAGGGTACTGGGGACTTTTGGCGACACACACTTGCTATCGGTGACGACAGCATAGCTCAGTTTTCTTAATGCTGATAATGTGGTTATGGGTTCATCTGTGTTCAGGTCCTTTCACTGCCTCTTCCTCACCTCCATAGGCCCATCACGGTATGACATTTCCTGAAGAGATACTGTCGACATATTTTTTTACAAGGGCGGCCCCCGGCACTGATTGTTTCCCATACTGCTGCGATAGCGCCGTCCTGGATGCCTCTATAGAAGATAAAACAGGATGAAGTGCTTTCAGGCTGCCCCTCCAGTGAGTGAGATGTGATAAAGTGCACTAACAGGCGTCCTTAAAATGGAGAAAGCATGATGAACTGCTCCTTAAGTTCCCGTCCTCTGGAGGAAAGTGACGGGACCATCTCAGCTGCCCTCCAGGCTGGAATATGAATTTAACGCCATGTTCCAAAAGATGTGTTTAATAGTTCAGAGTGTGTGTGTGTTTTTTTTTCTTTTTTTGCTCCTGCCGCTCAGACGGCAGATGGTCCGGGTCTCTCGGGTCTGTGAACAGATGGAACAGACACCAAATCACTTCTCATGAAGAAAAAAAAAAAAAAAATCGCTAGCTTTTTATTTTTTTTTCCTTTTTCGACCGCTGATGGGAAATGCAAGCGCCAAGCATCTCCCACTTATACGCCAAAGCTACATTGTGGCCATAATAAACACAATACATAAAAATAGAAGCAAGAAACCAATGCTCTCAGTATTTTTGCACCGACTCTGAACCAGTCTTTGCTCCGGGGTCCGGCAGGAGGCGGTGGTTTACCCTTAGATGCATCAGGTGTGGTCATTTTTTTTTTTTGCAATATCTTTGTAATTGTAAGTTTTATTCTTATCGAATGTGGCTGTCAGGAATATGGTGAATTAAAATTTGGTCCACCCAAAGTGGAAGTACAATTTTGAATTATACTTTGGTCCACACAAAAACGATTTCCTGAAAATTATAGGTAATTTTCAGGATAGTTCAGAGTCCTGAAAATTACCTATTGTCAGGTCTCTGAATTATCCTTAAAATAGTTCAGAGACCTGAACTATCAGGAAATCAGAACTATCAGGAAATCAGGAAGATTTCCTGAAAATTATAAGTTATTTTCAGGAAATCGTTTTTGTGTGGAGCGAAGTATAATTCAAAATTTAATACAAATAATGTTTCCGTACCAAAGACTTATCAGGGATTAAAACACAACGATTGTTATACAGGTAATTTTTGACCTACTGATGGGAGAGTGTAGGGTCCAAACACTTGTGCATCTAAGGGTTAAGGAGGGAGCAGGGATGAGGTTCTTACCTCCTCCTGAGGTTGTGTTTGCTCCGATGGTTGTGTAATCAACAGCTTAATTCAAAAACTGATGTCTCACAATGTCTGGATGTGTCCACAGTTTCACACATGTGAAACTGTGTGAACACAGATCACACAGTAGCTCTCTTCACAAAACACACCCAGGCCGGTTCTTTGAAACAGGCGTTTATTTCTTGGCAGGTTTTAAATCACAATCCTTGTCGCCAAGTAATTCCCTTCAACGCAGTGACAACTATATTGTGAAGGAACACAGTGAAATAAATCATTACATGATGTGAAAAGGATATCAAGTACAAAAAGGGTGCTCAGCACCAATATTATAACAAAGAAAGGGGAATTTCTTTGTAATATAAAGTTACCTGAAATGCTGCTTGTCATGGAAAAAGGTTTCAATACTTTCAAAGTTTCCTTTACGATGAACTCCAGCTTCAGTGGTTGATCTTTAGACTTTGAACATATATCATTTCACCTAAGCTGGCATGTAGACTGATCAAAAAGAGTGTCCGTCTTACTAAAGTGTCCGTCTTACTAAAGTTTACTTCCACTTTGCAGTGGAAGTAAAATTTTATTCCTTACGTTATTTTAACTTGAAAAAATGAGTTAACTGAACATCAAATTACATTTTAAATGTAAACACTACATCCACTTATTTATATATTTATTACCGGGAAAATGACTATAATCATGAAGGAATGATTTATTTATTGATGATATGTACGGCATTTATTTAACAGCAATTAAACTCTCACAAAACTCAAATGAAAATGTTCTTAAAGCAGAAGAATTGTGAAAGTGTCTGCAAAATGTTTCAACTCTGAATTAATGTGAATTTATGCGTCAGGTAAAGTGACTACTTTGTGAACAAGCCTCTCAAGGTGAACTGGTTCTGTGTTTGGTTTCCCAATATCAAGTGTGGTGCTATTGTCGACGTTGTCGGAGGTTCAGCATGTTTCCAGCTTTCCATTTTTGCCAGAACTCATTCGCTGAAAACTGCACACTGTTCCACCTTTGACACAAATAGAGGTCTTCTTTGGAGGGAAGACCATGAAGGCATCCGTTGTCAAGTCTTCAAGTGTTTCTATTGAGGAAGTGTGGTCAGGATAGGCCTCATTAAAAGCAAAAAACATAATGAATGATAAAATAAAGTAAATATTAATATTTGTCCGATGACATGTGCTATAAATGTAATTTCTGTATGATTCCAATCATTTGTTTTAAATAATCAAGAGCGCCAAAATCTGCGAATTTGCTGTTCAAATGGAGAGGAGGGGCGCGAGGTGAGGCGGCTGTGAGCTGAGCCTCATCTCAGATTGCACAGACGCTCACAAACTGGTTTGAGCGTGTTTTTCTGTTTTCTGACCGTTTCTCACCAATGTAACTGTGAGATGGAGATTGTACAGAGGAACGAGGCCTACTGCAGTTCTCCCAAATGTATTTGCTCCTGTGCAACAAAACAACACACATCAAATCTCCTGCTTATTCTCGTTGTACCTCTGCTCCTAAACACAATGAAGTTAATTGAAATGGACTAGAAAACCAAACTTATTGGTTAAAAACCAGCACATTTGACTTTGTCAATGAGTCAGCTTTAGCAGTATTTATCATGTTAATTTCTGCAGAACTCCCCCTCAGCAGTCCATACCATAGACGTGCGAGTCCTGAACGAATCATTCAAAACTCGAGAGTCGTTTTACTGACTCACGAGTCATAATTCCTCGTCTTTATTAACTCGTTGACTGACTCGTCCCTGCGACTTTAAAGAAGAGACCAGAAAACATGTCATTATTGTGCGACTGCTATTCTAACTGCATTTGTATAAATCAAGTTCCGGTTTCTTGTTTCAAATCAACGAACGATTCCCTCAGTTGCTCACAGCGGCCCGGCCCCCCCCGGCGCTTCCTTACTTTAGTTGAAAGTCCGCTGCTCAGCTCCAAGGCAGTTTTATCTTTTCGAGGGGGCAGCACATCTAAAATGGAAAGGCATCTAAGCAGAAAGCACCCCACCGTGATGTAAGCACGGCGTAGCCAAAACCCAACTGCTACCTTTGCACAACCTTCATCAGCAACAGGAGGAACAACACAAGAAGCAACAACATCAGAAACCTCACCTGCTTCTTGCAGCAGCACATCCGCAACAATTCAACCAGAAAATACCAGCGCACAAAGATCAGGGCGAGGACAACCATCGGTTAATGCCCGCTCTGTAATGTTAATACTGCACGACACTTATTCTTCTGAACTTTTATTATTTCAAATGATTACCGTTGTGTGTCAAAGTCAAAAGTCAGAAGATGTTACTTTCAAAAGTACAAAATTTCCCATTCAGTGGAAAAAACGTTTTAGTTTCCTGCAATGGCCAAAGAATGCGGTACAAAAAGTAAACATTAAAAGAGGAGGAGGAGGAGGATTCATTTTGAAGAGGAAAGGGTTAATTATGCACAACTACATTCTGTACATAGTTATTGTATTCTATTGTTGCTCTATTCAAACTTGATTCATTGTCATTTCTCACGGTTGCATTTACATTTTTATTTATATACAGCAATTAGCTAATTTTGTTGTTTTTTGTGAATTAGGGAAAGAAACATTTATGTTTCCCCTTCGAGAATTGTTGATCTTTCACTCTTTCACAATGAAAGGGATAATTTTCCAGTTTCCAATCAGTGGTCTTAGCGGTATGAATCAGAGGGAACTGGGAGTGGGTGGACCTTGTGTGCAAATACGTATTTTCCACTCACTCTGGGTGACTGACTCAGTGACTCAAATGACTCAAAAACCCGTTTCACTTTTATGAGTGACTCATATAAAGAGGAGCTATGGAAATCCGGGAGGAACAGGAGACGCGATGTGCAACATTTCAATCCTACACGTAATTGTAAAAAAAAAAAAAAAATTACATCATTAAGGTAAAATTCACATACAAAACTAAACATTACAATAAAAATAGAAATACAATATCATTTATAATTATTATTACAAAGTACATTTTCAACTCTGTTACATAATGTTTGTGAAGACTTTTATTATATGTCCTCACTTTCCACAGAATAGGTCATGTATGTAAGTATGTGTAGAAAATATTTAGTCTTGGTGATCTGACATGAAGCTGTAATAAAAAATCAGGAGGTGAGGCAGCCAGTACCTCTGCCTCCCTGAAGGGGGCGTGCCGAGTCCACAGGTTTATGCTGGTTCTGCTGTTGCTCTTCTTCTACGCAGAGACAAAATCAGTCGAGTCAAGTTGACTACAGTGGTACGTATTTTTAAGTTTTACTCCGACTGCAAAAATATTGAAGATTCTATATCTAAACTAATTTTTCAATTTTAAAAATCCACCTATGAATTTGTATATATTGTTTCTAATCATTGTTTTTCGTATATAATTGAAAATATTTGGAAAACCAAAACTGTAAGAGGAGTAATGATAAACTTCATTCTTAACAGAAAATACCACATTTTTTTCAATTTCTTAATTGAGATTTTTTTCTCACACTGTATGAATTGTAGAATTGCGATGGTAAATTAAGAACACACTGAAGGTGGAGGGCAGACGCCCTCTTTCTCTGAGCCGATACAAATTGAACGTTCTTCTTTGGACAAGTATGTACCTTACCTATGTGTGTGGGGAGAAATCTGATGTGAGATATGAAACACAACCAGTGGTCAGTCTGCAAGCTGGCAATTAAACGGTGAATTTAAGCTCCTCTAATGGGTTCATATATTTGGTATCTGACTCTGAAAGGGTCGGTGCCTCACCTGCCACCAACCTCACCTAACTGGTTTCTATATGTACTGATCTGGAGCATAAAAGCAGGTGAACAAGCCTCCATACCGTTTGAATTTATGTCTTTCATAATTTACAAAAACAATCAAGAACCACAGGAAGTAAGGGGAGGGGATGTCTCAGTTCTCTCTTCTGGCAGATTTACCATTTGCTGAACCTCTGTTGTATCTCCTACATTTAACATAACTGTAAATATGTTTGAAAAAACATTTCCACTTCCTAAGATCCATATTCCATTTGCCAGCAAATCATCTATGGTCACTCCTCTTCCTTGGCGATGGACACGCTCCTGATAATGATTGACGAGCAGGGCTGATCCATGCCAGTTCTATGGAAGAACATCCTGATGCACGACTGATTATTTGTGTCCTTGTGTAACTTGTGTTTCTTCAGGATGTCTTCTTTATGCCGGAATTGCTGTGTTTCTGTCAGCAAATGCTTCTGTTTCGCTCCAGCCTGATGATAAAGATTTCTGATTTTCTTCTTTCGTCAGGACAGGTTGCTTCATTTGTTTTTGCTGAAGTCCATTGAATTCCCTCACATGTCTCTAGAGCCTAACAAGGGTTCTTACTGCTCTGGACCAGTCAGAACTTATAGTGAAGTGGCTCATGATGTAATTGCTTCTTTCATCCTGGCTGCATAGATGTGGGCCTTGCTAAGCTCTTGGTCTGTCATTTCTATTTCTTCCAACATTTTCGCCTGGTTTGGTGCCAAAGTCCTTTCAGCCAGTTAGACTCTTTCACCTGAATTGCACTCAATCCTCTTGAAGCGAAGTCAGCTGGGTTCTTTCCATAGTTTTAAGATTCAACAACTTTGATTATGTTTCCTGGATTCATCTCCTTAATTGAGTTTTTGAAGTCTCAAATATTCAAACACAAATAATAGTCTTAAATAGGATAGACTGCTACTTTTTTGATCTAGATGTTTTTTTGATGATCATACTGGTGTGATTGAAGATGTTTGTGTGCTGAGGCCCGTTTATATAACTGGTGGTAGTCGCTGGTGCAGTCATTTCTTTAATGTCGACTTTGCCCTTTGAATTGATGTTCTGCTTTAAAGGTGGGGGCCCTTGATGTTCCTTAAACTTGTGATTGTGCAAACATGCTGGATGTCTTTTCTGACATTTTTCACATTTGCTCTTATTTTGACACTGTCTTGAGTGATGACCAGTCTTTAAACATCCAAAGCAAAGATCCTCTGTCTGCACAAGCTCCCACACCTTCTTGAACTGTCTTTTCGCAACACTTCATGCACTCTGCGAGAACATGTCCTATTCTTTTCCAGAAGAAGCATGATGGAGTGTTTCTCTGTGTAATATCTGTAGCCAGTGTTTTTGCTTGAATATTTTGACTCTGTGTATGTTTTGGGTCCACAGCCTTGAGCGATCGTATTAAAGATATGGGATCACAAGCATGATCTGTTTCTTTGGACAAGAAGTCAACCAAGTCTCTGATCTCTGCTAGATGATCTTTGCTTGTCATATTCCCATGACACAGCGGTTCCATCGTGTTCTCATTGCAATCATTGAGAACTTCCAATGTCTTAATGTGTGGCTTTGCAGCCTCACGGCACTTGAGGAGGTGCGCAAAAGCTCTTCGGTCAGAACTGTCTCTAGAACTTGTTTTTGGTCATGTGCGAAGCTTGTCTCTGAATGAGTTCTGCTTTATGGATGGGTCTCCAACAAATGACAGGCCATTACGGTGCCTTCTAGATAAAATCCTTCAACAGTTTTCTTGCAGCACCACTTAAGTACTTTCATGGGTAATACAGTTTTTCATTCTTTGGAATGTTTTTTCTGTCTATTCAGGATTCAAAGGATAATCGTCAGTCTGTAAAGGGATATCCGATGAATAATGCAGGCTCTGGTGTTGGAAGATGATTAGCCACTATGTCTTCTGCTAGCACCTTGACCAGGTCACATCTGTTCTTCAGTTGCGGTATTGGTGGGGCTTGATGAACCAGTGGTAGAGTTGGACCAGGACATTGATTTGTGGTCGGCTAGGTTTGAGGAATGAATGGGGGATTTGAGGTATTGATGTCTTGAGGGGGGACTGGTGATGATTGGGGAGTGTCTGGAGGAATTATGGGTTCAGAAACTTGAAATTCTCTTACTGGTTCATCATCAGATGGCAATTCAATTCCTTCAAAATGTTCTTTAACTTTATTGTAGGCCTTAACTTGAGTCTTTGCAGAAATTAACTTCTTTACTTCTTCGAGGCGTATAAGATTACTTTGCTTATCTTGCATTGCTTGTTGTCTGGCTGGTTTATTGGATTCAATTGCAATAGCGGTTGTTTATCTTCAGCCTGCAGCTGCCTCGGCCAGAGCCTCTCTTTTCTTTTAAGTGATTGGATGCTGGAGTGGATAGTGTAACATTTGAACCGATGTGACAATGGCCTTGATAAAGAACCCGTTGAGTCTAGGATTGATCCAACATCAGGCTCCTTCCAGCCTCTGGAATGATGAATCCTGAGAGGTAAATGCATGTGTCAACTGTGCGCCACAGGTTTGGTTGACGCTCCTCATAGATGACCTTCGTCATTGGTTAATATTTCATTTGCTAGCATTATTCATTATCTACGGCTTATACTGTTTAATGTCACGAGGGGGCTGGAGTCTGTCCCAGCTGACACCCTGGACAAGTTGCCAGTTCATCATAGTGCCGACACATACAACCACACACTCCTACCGGCAATTTTAGTGTCACCAATTTACCTGTATCACATGTTTTTGGACTGTGGGAGGAAGCCGGTGTTTGCGGAGAGAACCCACGCAGACACAGGGAGAACATGCAACTCTGCACAGAAAGGCCGGCAGACGTGGATTCGAACCCGGTATCTTCTTGCTGTGAGGCAGTGTAGCTAACCTCTGCACCACCCTTTTCTAACATTATATCGCCACATTTCACAGAGGATTCTGTGACGTCGTTGTGCCCTTTACAATCTTTCTTTATAATAATAATAATAATAACAACAATAATGGAGATGTATGTAGCGTCTTTCAAGAGACCCAAGGACGCTTTACATAGCTGGGCACAAAACAACAATAAAAGCAACAGAAGAGAAAAGAGCTGAAAATAAAAAAGTCAGTGGATAAGAGAGTTTCTGTCAGCTCTGGCTGAGGTTAAAGGTCATGGTGAACAGATGGTGTTTGGAGTGTTTCTTGAAAGTGTCCAAAGATGAAGCATTGTGGATTTCAGGGTGGCGAGAGTTCCAGAGGATGGGGGCCGCGACACTGAAGCGTCTTTGACAAAAGGTTTGCATTTTGGTGTGTGGGGTGGAGAGCAGACCGAGGTCTGTCAGGGCATGGAGGGAGTTGTAGGTGAGGAGGAGGAGCTTATTTGATAGCATTTCTACTTGGTCGGTTTTAGCTTGTGTGGCTCCCTGGGCGGTCCTTCTTATCAACGCCCCCCCCCAAACAAAAAAAAAAAAAGCAAAAATTTTCCTCCACTGATAGCGTTGCAGGTCGGGCTTTGGTTGAGTATGTTCACTCCCCTTCATGCACACGTTATATGATGGGAGGGTTTGACACATTATGATCCGATGAAGAGGGAGATGGGGCTGCACGGATTAGCAAGTACGTGAATGGACGTCAGGTCCATCCATATATCCTCCTTCACACGTTCTGCTTGTTCATTTACACCTGCGTACCGCCCCTTCTACCTCTCCAATGTCTGACCATGGGATTCCTCTCTGCAGGAGGAAAATGGTATGCTCGCAAACTAGAGGGGCGCTCACTCCGACCAACTTCATTGACCCACATGTTGACATTATAATGGAACTGAAGTTCAGCGTTAGCAATAGGAAACTGATCAGCGATGTCACCATTCAGATTTTTTTTAAAAATTGATGCATCCGCTATACCGACCCCAGAACAGATGCGGCCCTTGACGGCCGCTCGTGTCACCCATAGCGAAACCCGCCACTGTATATAAGTATAATGCTAATTATAAGTTACAGTAAATCTAAATGTGACTAGACTGGACTTTGGGAACTGTAAACCCAAAGTAGAAAAAACTGAATATTCTAAAGGCAAACTTCAATGTTGCAAAGAGAAAACTATTTCAGTTTTTAAGATTTTTCGGACTTAAAATCAATTTCAGTCTCCAACAGAGGATTTAAATGACATTTCATAAAATATGCAAATTTAAACCTTAATTGCAAAGGCGATGTGCTTATAAATGCATTAAATCACCTATCTTTTCAAAAGATTAAAATCAATGGTGTTTATCCTTCGTCTTTAACATACTCACACGGAAAGGAAAGTAGAAGGAAATGAACATGGAACTAAACCTTAAAACAGGAAACCCAACTTTAAAATACAAAAATGAAAACAGAACCATGACACCAGCCTTTCATTTTGATTTTAACCAATTAGTTCATTGAGCATCGAAATTTAAATTTAAAAAAATACATCAAATTATTTATAAATTTATTGCCGGAAATATGAACTCAGTCAAGAAGCAATTATTTATTTATTGATCAAATACAGAGCATTTATGTGACTGCAATTACACCGGATGCACATGCAAACCTGCTGTTAGCCGTGAATGATATCCCTTAATATTGCAGAAGTCTGAACACCCTGTTTACTAAAAAAAGAACTTTAGTATTTTCAAAAATCAAATCTGCCAAATTTCAGGCACATATTTGCAACAAAATTGTTGCACCACGAGGTCCTTCTGTCTCATATCTGAGTAGTGTGGGCTCTTTGTATCCACTACTGCATAGCTGGAATGTTTAGTTTCATTTAAAGGATTTCACTTTGCTTTGTTCTTCAATTGGAGCAGATTTATGTATTAATGTGGTCTAGTTGGTCTTCATAGCATTTTTCTGATTTAAAGAACAGAGGGGCTGGATGTGTGTGAAGTGAAATCAAAGACTTTGGCTTCGAAACACCAAATTTTCTTTACATGGAAACTGTGGGCTCGGTTCAATTTAATATTTATGATTGCAAATTGCATTGCCATTTTCTGGTCTGTCATAATGTATTCTGTAATGATAATGATTATAATAAAAAAGGAAAAAACCTTATTTATGTTCCAACACCCCCCCCATCTGCTTTGAACGAAAAGAAAAATAGCAAACTCAAACGGTCATATAACAACAGGAATTGCAAAGCCATTGCACAAACCCAGGGATGAGCGACAAAAAAGAAAAAGAAAAAGAAAGAAAAGCAAAAAGATGAAGATCAATAAATGCAAAAGAGAATGAAGATATTGAAAAGTGATAAAAAGATGACATCATATCCCATAATAACAGCAATAAAGCCATATGACATAAATATGGCGAAAGAAAACCGCAGATAAAAGAAAAGGTTAAAGAAAAGAGTGTAAAAGAACAATGATATTAAAGATGACATTACATTACACAATAAAAGCAGCGTAACTATTGGATTAAAATGTGAAAAGACGGCGTCCCGCAGGGAGACTTACGTGGATTAAAATGTGTCAGAAGAAGTGATTAAAAAGAAGTTACTGATGCCTAATCTCCACAGGTTGGTCGTTCCAAAGCCGAGAAACACGGACACCTTTAGATTTGATCCTGGACATGAAGGACCCAACGCAGCCGAGGATCTAAAGTGGTGAGCTCATCCAGGATTTTCAACTGCTCTAGGGCTTGGAAGTGCTTTAAAAGTGATCAGTCAATTTGTGAAATAAATTCTAAAAAAAACAGAGAGATCGGAAAGATCTCACAAGCATTTCCAAGGCAACCAGATTCTCCTGATGGAAACCTGCTGTAAGGTGTGACAGCATGCAGCTCAGAATAAATAACCACAAGCTTCTACCTACAGTGAAACGCTTAACCATCAATTTGACTTCATCTCCAGCATAGTCACGGAATATCGCTCAATAAACACAACAGGAGAAGAGATGATTACTGCCGGCAGAAAAAGACAGACACATCCCAAACACTACATAAAATAAAGTGATTTTTTCTCCGCTTTTAACTTAATATCTGAATACACCGTACAGGAAGTAATCATTGACTGATAAATGGAATAAGAACAATAATTAGTTTGACATTTTGTAAACAGAAGGAACTTTGGAGGCTTGTGAGGTGATTTTTTTAGACTTATTGCTGTAGGAAAGAGAGGAACCTGGGAAAGCTCACCATTATCGTGTAACACACGCCGATGCTGACGTGGGACGAGGCAGCGGGTGAGCAGATGGGCGGGTTAGTCAGGTGATCAGGAATGGCTCTTCAGAACAGTTCAGGTGGAGTGCATGAGTTTTTTGAATAACAGGAGGGTTAATAACACAACAATCAAAAACAGTTCAGCCCTTCAATTCAATGTTTATTATTTGTATGTCCCTTTAAGATGCTTCAGTTTGATGATGACGGTTTGAGGATTTACCATTTCCTTCCTGGAATTGAACAGCATTTGCAGAAACAGGAAAGTGGTCCGGGCAGCGGTTGAAAAGATCAAATCATGTTCAATGGTCTTCCCTTGAAGCATTGTCTTTAATAGAAACTGTCAGGATCTCAGGGAAAGACTTTGAGAGGAATTCACCAGAACAGAGAAAACTAGACAGACGCTGTAACGCAGCAAGGGTGTGTCCCCAAAAAGACCCCAATCCCTTTCATTAAACAAGCAACACCCCTAATGAACCCCTTCAAATTAAATTTGAAGTTATCTCAACACTATATTAACTTTCCATGAAATAGTTTTTGAGTTATCTCGTTCAAATGAAGGATCTTTGTCGGCGCTATGATGATGATGATGAAAATATCCCCCATCTAAGTGAATGCAGCGCCACCTAAATTAACCATTGATGGACGTTTGTGATGCTACTAGGATGAAAGAACATCCTTGTTCTTCTAGTAAGCTTGTTGTTCAAAAAAGATTAAAAGCACAGTGAAGTAGGCCCACACTGTCGTTTCTAGAACAACCCCTACACCAAACTCATAATAACATGTGAAGTGTCTTCCATTAAACAGTGTTTTTTATGAAACCCCGTCCCCGCTAGTGAGTAAAATTGGAACTATTAAACTAAAATATGATAAATACAAAATAGATCTCGTTGAATTGATTCGAATGCACCGAATTTGGACAAAATCAGACAAACGGTTGAAAAAATAATGGCCCCAAAACTTTTGGAGATAAAGGTCCCCATGGTACCAGATATACAACCCACCTATCCCAAAATCAACCCAGTTGTTCCTCGCACTAAGGGTGTATTCAATTTGAGAATGATCCATGAAACACTTTTTCAGTTATCTCATTAACACAAAGGATCAGCGGCAAACGTGTCTGGGACACTTTGTCTACCTGGTAAGGCCTTTTGGCCTGACAAACGCTCCTGCCTTTTTTCCAGACTTTGGTTAGTGACGTGTTACATGACTTCCTCAACCGTTTTGTTTTTGGGTGATTTTTTCTCAAAGTAATGAGGAGCATTGGAGTTACGTTGGCCAAGTACTTCAGGGGCTGTTGGAGAACAGACTTTCTGTGAAAGCAGATAAGTGTGAGTTCCATGTCACTTCTGTTTCATTTATGGGATACATCATAGAGAGCAATCAGGTGAAGAAAGATCCTGAAAAGATGGAAGCAGTGCCTGATTTGCCAACTCCAGGGAACCGCAAAAAACTCCGGTTGTTTTGGGATTTGCTAACTTCTACAGACACTTCATGCAAGGCATCACCACTCACCAAGTTCACCTCAACCTTCACTCGGTTTGTTCGAACCCCCCAAGCTGATTGTCTATTCCAGAAACTTCCAGAAATTTACTGTCAAGATCAGCAGTACATCTCCCTGTTCTCCGTCGTGTTCCATCCATTTCACACTTCCCTCCATGTTTCTGTCTGTCTCCCGCCTGTCTGTGTGTGTGTTTGTATGTGTGTCTCCAGGGCCTGGCTGTCTTATTTGTTCTCCAGCTCATTCCCACCTGCTGATCACTTACAAGAAATCTTCTCATCTGCTGCACCTGTTTCCAACAGTATATAAGCTCCGCTCTTCCATCCAGTATTTGTCGTTTCGTCTGTTATGTACAGTGGTAACATGTCGTTAGTTTTGTTGAAACTAATTGTGAAAAGCTTTTGGAAACCTGTTTGTTTGTCTGACCTGACAGCTGTCTTCTCTGCTGCAGATTTCCTCCTGTCACCATGAGTCAGTCACCTGTGATTTATCGCCTGCTGTCCTACTCTCAGCCCTCTCAAACTCAGTCTTTGGCTTAATTAATAAAAACATCTTTTGGATTTGGATTGAATTACCTTTTGATAAAGCAAATCTTTGTTAAAACCTTTTTTGGCTCGACTCTCTAGTCTGAGTTTTTGCGTTTGGGTCCTTGTCTGTTGGAATACATAACAGTAGGAGGAAACGGTGGCAGACGCGGTGGTGGATATGATGATTTCCATAATACCCCCGACTTCTCTGGGGTATATATATATATATACAACAACATGTGTGACTTCAGCAGCCGCTGAACCAGAATTAAAAAATCTATTATAATGAACACTAAATTAATTAAAGTTTGATAGACAGGCGGCAGAAAGTCTGTGAAAAAAACAAAGTTTCAAGGCAATCAGCATGAAAAACATGAAAAAGTCTGTTTGATCACAAAGCAAACTTTCATTCTACTCTGAAAGAATCCCGAGTCCCGCAAACCTTGAACAGGCTAAATAAAAGGGGTTTATGGAAAATAAAAAGGGTTAATGGAAAATGCCCCCACTCTACAGCTCTAAACTCCACGAGTCCATCCAACCCATTCCTCCTGTAATCCCTCCTCTTTGAACTCACCTACCCTCCAAACACTCAGCAGAGAACTATGAGAACCAAAGTATGCAAATTTAAACCAAACTCTATCACCTATTTTATTTAAATATGTTTCTATCTTGTATTACTTTATTTTCCTGCTTATTTATCTTAAATACTTATAAAAAGTCGAGCCCCCGCAGAGCCTTCTCATTAACAAGATAACTCCAAAACTATGTCAAGGACCTCTGGAGGGGACATGGACAAAACGTTTTAATACTTAAAAAAAAACCACTTAGTATAGTGAGCATCCTTGGGGGCTTTCCTAAAGCAACAGGGCAAACAAACATTTTAATTAAGGCACAGAAATGCATTTTTGTGTGGGGAAATGAATCCCAAGTATTTCTTTAGATCAATGCCACACAACAAAAAACCTTTTTTAGTATGCAAGCTAAGGCAATGCTAGAAAAGTATAAGGACCTTTTTAATGAAGGAATGAATACATGAAAAACAAGCTGTTTTTTGATATGGCACGTATTGCAGTGAAACAATAATTACATTCTAATTGCGCTAGCTGTTGATGTAAAATGTGAAATATGTAAACATGTCAACGTTCTATGAAAGGTTAAAAATGTTAAATGGTTATAAATATAACCACCTGTCAGATTCATCTGGGATCTACCTGTTGAGTGTTTTGAGAAATGATCTGTAATTGATTAGTTATGCCTGTAGAATCCGGAAGGGGGCGCTCTGGGCCCGGTGCTTCATTCTGAATGAAGCTGCTGGAGAGAAGCATCGTGTCCGAGCATCTTTACTGATCTTTCCCCTTTATCAGGTACATAACGAGTATTTATTCTCTTTAACGTTTAATCCGGTTTATTGAGTTGCTTCGTTTATGTTCTATGAATGTTTAGACTGAATTTGGAGTATTTTTGAAGTCTTATTTCAACGTGTAAGTCATTAATTGGTGTATGGCTAAAAAAACTAGCTTAACTCCGTCCTCTTAGTGAGAATATGGCGCGCTTTGTTAGGTATATGTAAGACAGATGTGATGTTAAATGTGCTTATGTTTAACTTTAAGAGCCTTACAGAAAAAGCCTTTCTTAATTTGTAAGTGTTTATTTGTTCACAAACGCCTTTTGAGTTTGTTTCTAAGGTAAGAGTGCATAAGAAATACAAGAAATAAGTGTTTACATAATTTTTTTTTGCAATTCATATAGGTTTGGGTGATCTGAACGTGTTTATTGATTTATATTATTTCATGTGTACTTACCTGTTGTATTTAATTTTACCTGTCAAAGTGAAAAAAATGCAAATGCAGTTCTGTTTACTGACCTGCTTAATGGACAACGTGAAAAGGCATCTTGTGTATTATGAAAATGTTACTTTTGCACTTTTGTAAGTAATTTTGACACAAGGATTCTCAATGAAGCTGATGGAAAGAAGCATTGTGTCCGAGCATCTTTACTGATCAGGACATTTACATGTATTCAAATACCTCAGAGAACCTTCTGACCATCCGCTGTAAAGAATTCTGTTGCTAGTTTAAGTCTTCTACTGGAAATGTTGAGTAAAATATTGCAACTATACTCAGTAGCCTATGCAAAAATGTCCTCCATGACGGTTGATTTGTCATTAATAATATTGATAAGATTAGTTATTAATGTAGGAGCAGAAATAAACAATTAATGTAAGAAGAGGAATTACCTATATGTTCTATAAAGATCTATATCTACATAGATCTATATCTATATGTTGTTAAATGTATATGTTCATATGTTCATCAATCAATCAATCTTTATTTAAATAGTGCCAATTAACAACAACAGTTGTCTCAAGGTGTTTTCCAGAAAGAGCAGGTCTAGACCAAACTCTTTATATAATTATCTACAGGACCCAACAAATTCCTCCTTGAGCAGCACTTGGCGACAGTGCCGAGAAATAAACTGCCATTTAACCTAAGTTAAAAGCAGAAACCCTGAGCAGATCCAAGACTCAGGGTGGGCGGCCTACTGCCACGAACGGTCGGGTTTAGAGAGAGAGGGGTTGGGCCCTCTCTGTTACATTACTATTATAACAAGAATAGTAATGTAACATTTAGCAATAGATTATGGGGAAATACTATACAACAATAATAATAATAGTAATCATCATCATCATGAGTATCTTGTGATCAGTGGACATCGAGCAGGTCCACAGCAGCAGAACCAGTCACCAACCATGTGACCTTACAGGGCGAGAAAATCCAAAGACTCCAGGGAAGAAGTCAAGTTAGTAACATGCATTAACGAGAGAGGGTCTCTGGCCCCCGAACCCAGATGGGGAGATGGTTCCCCAGGAGAGGAGCCTGATAGCTGAAAGCTCTGGCTCCCATTCTACTTCTGGAGACTCTAGGTACTACCAGTAACCCTGCATGCTGGTAGTGTTCTGGTTGGACAATATGGAACTATGAGGTCCTTCAGATATGTTGGTTCTGACCGTTAAGGGCTTTGTAAGTCAGCAGAAGGATTTTGAATTTGATTCTAGATTTTACTGGGAGCCCATGAAGGGAAACTAATACAGGAGAGATATGTTCTCTTAACCTGGTTCTGGTTCTGGTCAGCACACGTGCAGCAGCGTTCTGGATCAGGTGGAGGGGCTTCAGAGACTTATTGGGACTACCTGCTAGTAGGGCATTACAGTAATCCAGCCTGGAAGTAACAAGTGCATGAACTAAG
Source organism: Lophius americanus (assembly GCA_037951165.1). Lineage (NCBI taxonomy): Eukaryota > Metazoa > Chordata > Actinopteri > Lophiiformes > Lophiidae > Lophius > Lophius americanus. Next base: position 1,232,622 of record JBBDHG010000224.1, on the reverse strand, counting down.
TTTTCTGCATGTTTTTGTGACAGAATGTGTCGTATTTTAGAAATATTACGCAGATAACGCAAAGATAACTCCCAGGTTCCTCACAGTGGTGCTGGAGGCCAAGGTCATAGCATCCAGAGTAGATATATCATCAGATAAATTGTTTCTAAGGTGTTTGGGTCCCACCACAATAACTTGCAGTTCATCAAAGTCTTAATATCTTTGAGACCCGCCTCTAAACTGGATAAGTGATTAGATTCACCTGGTTTCATTGATAAGTACAATTGTGTGTCATCTGCATAACAGTGAAAGTTTATGGAGTGTTTCCTGATAACGCTGTCTAAAGGGAGAATACATAATGTGAATAATATTGGTCCAAGCACAGATCCCTGGGGAACTCCACGGGTAACTTTGCTATGCATGGAGGATTCATTGTTAACAAATACATTGAGTCCAAATAAAGAATTCAAGTCTTTGTATTAGAATTTGGTGGTCAATAGTATCAAATCAGTACGAAGATCCAACAAGACCAGAACAGAAACCAGTCCCTCATCAGATGCCATTAAAAGGTAATTCGTAACTTTGACCAGTGCTGTTTCTGGACTATGGTGAACTCTAAAACCTGATTGGAAATCCTCAAATAAACTATTCTTACGCAGAAAATCACACAACTGTTCGGCCACCACTTTCTCTAAGATTTTAGAGAGGAAGGGAAGGTTAGATATCGGCCTGTAATTTGTTTAAAGCCTCTGGATCATCTTTTTAAAGCAATGCTTTGATTATGGCTATTTTAAAGGACTTTGGTACATATCCTGAATTTAAAGACAGATGATGATTTCTAATAGACATTTGCTGACTAAGGTTAAACTTTAGAGTAGACTTTTAAGTAGACTAGTTGGTATGGGGTCTAGGAGAAAGATTCAAGTTGGGATGGGGTCTAGGAGACAGGTTGTAGTGTGGGTGGGGTCTAGGAGACAGCTTCTGGTTAAGATTGGGTCCAGTAGACAGGTTGTTGTTTTGGATAAGGAAATAGGGGAAGTTAATTGTTTCAGATCATTGGGAATAAAGCGGTTTAGATCTGCTCCAGGTCTATCTTTTGTTTCCAAGCACATAGTCCTGGGGTGTAAACTTGAGCCAATTGAAGGCAGGAGGTTGCGGATCTTGTCCCTAATACTTATAATTTTGTCATTAAAGAAACTCATGAAGTCATCGCTACTAAGGGTTTTATAAATACGGGGCTCCATAGAACTCTGACTGTCAGTCAGCCTGGCTACAGTGCTGAACAAAAACCTGGGGTTGTTTTTATTTTCCTCTATCAGAGTAATAGGACGCTCTGGCGCTGTTGATGGCTCTTCTACATGTTCTAATGCTATCTTGGCAGGCTGAGCGGGTTAAGTAAAGTTAAGGAGGAGCTCTCTGAGAATCGCATATGCTGGTGAGGACTATCATCTTTTTTCTTCATAATCCTCTACTGGATTTTTCCTGCTTCGTAAAATAATGAAAACGTAATCGTATTTACACTCTAACAGGGGAAACAGTTCAAACTTCATCATTATTAAAATATAACTGCACACAGCACCCAGCTTAATAAAAACCTCTCATGGAGACATAGTCCCAATAATAGCAATGCTACAGATAATTGAGCTTTTCATGAGGGAATAGAAGAGTGTATGTTCATATTTTGAAAACTAAATGACATATTAACCTGAATCGTTTAGTGTTTACACAAATACATCTTGAGCAGATTAGGTGCTAAATATATTTCAAGTCATTTTCACTTTTAAGATTCTTTTAAAAAATGTACAATCATTCAATTTATAACAAAATTCAAAACTTTATAAAGATCTGTAAATGTTTTAATTATCACCTGTGACCTGCAGGAAAGTAACATAAAATAAAGTAATCCATAATGAATACACCAACTGTACAGTTGACGAGAGGTGCTTCTCCAGATCCTTATCAGCTTGAGGGTAATCACTCACTCACTCACTTTAAAAAAAATAAAAGTAAAAGAGGAGCGAAGATGAAGACGAAGAGAGGTGGAGGAGAAGAATGAAGAGAAAGAAGAGATAAATGGAAAAAGGGAAGAGGGGATGAGAAGAAGAAGATTTTTCTGTAAGTAGAAGTTAGTAAGAAAGAGAGATGGAGAGAAAGAAAAAGAAGAGAGCTTGAGAGACGGATGAAAAAGACAAAGACCAATTATTGAACATTGAATTGAAAAAAAAATGGAGACATTAAAATTGTGCTAACGGAAAACTATCATTAAATGCAATAGACCGTAGTTAATCTGAACTGGACAGGAAAAAAGCACAATTAAATTTAGATGTTATAGTAAATCCAACTTTTAAAAAGTGGCAGAGGCAATAGTAAGTGAAGACGAGATGAGTAATGCATCGCTTAATGTCTTAAATGTTTCACATGTTGCTAATATATTGTGGAAAACCAGAAGGATGACATTTTTCAACATTTTGCAAAACTAACTGTCAGAGAATGGCAAGGCTATTTAAAGGCGTTCAATATTCTGATAAATATTTTATCCTCCAACGACCCGACCATATCAAGAGAGCAAGTAGAGCTATTTATCTCGTCTTCCTCAGAAATCCCGATTGCCGCAAATAAACGGTCGAAGATTTAAGGTCCTCGTGAACCAGTAAAAGGAATTGTTATGTAAAGTTATTCGTATTGCTGTTGTAAGGAAACCCATAGCTGAACAAAAAACATCTTAGATTTCATGCATCGATTCCCTTTCATTAAAAAGGTTTCAACAGGTCCCGACACATTTCAAGCATTACCAAAACCAGGTTTTAATACCAATATACTTTCATGCCAAATTTGCTTATGGTTTACTTTGCAACATCCCTTTATTGCGGAGTAAAAATTAACTGTCTGTAACAAAATGTATTTATTTCTAGTGATTAAACAGATTACTGAGGCCCATTTTCTCTGTTAGTAGTTCTGAAACATCCAAATCATGTGAGCTGATAAAAAAAAAAAAAAAAAAGTTCATGCAAACATGAGACTTTTTCTATACTTTTTTAAAATCCCATCCCTACAGACTCTTTCTAGGATTTCACCTCACACTGACTCTCTCCCTGGCAAACTCTACGGACAAACTCTATCAGTGAATCTGGATGTATAGGAGAAATAACTGCTGTAACAGTGGATCGTATTAACTCAGCCACGGCCCGTTTATGTATTTACTCCATCTTCATTTTAATGTCAGGACGCCAAAAAAAATCATCGGTTTGTATTACGTTTTTGAAACTATTAGGTATGTAATACATTTTTTTTGTCCCTCCCGGTATTCAGACTATGTCTTCAATCATTTAAAATATGTTCCCAACACTGCTTTGATTTTGGGAAGAAGTCGGCTGTATGTTGACAGCACTGCTGTCGGCTATATGACAGGCTATATGACAGCACTGCTGTCTGGTTACAACCACGTAGCATCCAAAACTCAAAACTTTTTCTCAAGATCAGGCTGTTCTCCGCTTTGTAGTGATGCATTTTCCCAGTAATATAAGGTTTATTGAGCTCAATTCATAAAGAAACACCTAATTCTTCACTTTAGCACAAACATTCCCAAAAAACATTGGCTCTTGCCTTATTATTGATATTAGTTTTCTTTTTGGTGCCTATATGTATCCTTGGGTCTCCTGAATGGAGCTAAATAAATGCAAGTTATTTTTATTTGGAGATAGCTGGTTTTCACTGAAGAGAACAATCAGTAGGGCTGCGAGTCAGCCCTGGACATCTTTATATCGCTTTGAAATAAACCACTGTTGAAGAATGAAGTGATGATTGACAGCTGAAAATGCACCACTCTCTCTCGTAGCACCGCCTTCTTTGGTGCCATCAAACGACCACATATAAATACTAACCCTTTCCCTCTGAGATGAAATTATTAAGTAGCATAAAATTGAAATAAACGAGTAGAAGTGCTTTAATGACTTGCTTAAGTACAATAATTTAGTTAATATATTCAAAAATGTTTCATTCCTGCGGATTAAAACGTGATCCTAAAAGCCTCTCATATTGTTCTTTCTGATTAAAACACACAACGTTTTAAAAATTTTGGCTTGATTTTACTTGAAAAATATTTTATAGGGGTCCATTGTTGAATAAAGGTTGAAAACCACCGCTGTAGGAGATGAAGAAAGAAATGAGGTGTTGTGGCACTGTCATCATTTAGAGCAGCCTTTGTGGCTCGCTATCTCGCCTCGCTTCATCGGGGGAGCCGTCAAAAAGTTGTTGACATTAGAATTAATACAATTCCCCAGATTACGGTCACACAACTCATCGTGCACTGCAACTGCAAACCTCATCTAAACGACTGTGAAACTCACATACGTCCGTACAGAAAAACAGCTAAAGACAGAAAAGAAAGAAACCTTGTGCGGCAAATTGCCCAGCTTCAGCTTTGACATGTCTTCGTTCTGCAGTGAACACCGGAACACGAGAGAGAGAATGGGGGCTTTTACGTTAAATTTATCCATTTTAGGAGACTAGACAGGATCCTCCAACTGCCTTAAGGGGTACAGTTTGATGGAAAAACCGTAGTCCACCTTGATTCCTTGACTTCGGTCAGAGAGCGAAAGTAAGATACCGTCACACAGCTGTGTTGCTGATATCTTTATGAAATGGCCCCTGTTTAGTGATACCATCAAATTTGGTACTTAGTGTGGCCGAGGAAAAGGTGGTGTAATGGTAGAAGTCATTGTGGAACAGGGGCTCCTTAAAAAGCCACATTCCCGGTCTGGAATCAAGATTTCTTCAGTTCTAGAAACAATGTCTATAAGGCCTTGTCCACCTTTTGCAACAGGAAGATAGACGACAAACTCTCTCAATCAATGTTGGCCAGATCAGTAAAAAATTGGAGGAGGTGGACGTGGAACCAGCACAATGAGTCTGGGCCACAGAGATGAGGTGACCAGGTCATTCACAATGAAAACTCTCCCCCTGTAGAACAGCTGGTGTAGCAACCATTTCCATTCAGACAACTTTGCTTCAACTTTCGCCAGCATTCCCGCCCAGTTCTTTCTTTTGAAGTCCTCACTTCCTCGATACACACCCAAGGCCTTAATGGCCCGTTTCTCCATCTGAGGGTTCCAGGGAGGCCAGGGGTGCTCCCAAAGCTCCATTTACCAACTAAGCAGGCTTTATTTTTTTCTCAGTTAACTCGATCTGAGGAAGCTCTCTCATATGTAGCAATATTTTTTTAAAGCTCCTCGATATTTTAATGACCCTGAATAAACACATTAACATTGTCAGCATATTGTGACACTACAACAAGGGAACTCTGATCTTAACCTGTTAGGGAGAGAGTTCTTAAATCATTCCTCATCTGCGAGAATACATCTCGCATCAGAAATGCGAGATTTACACACATGTACGTCACATCTTTCTACTCCGATGAAGTCATTGTAAAGTTCACAGCATGTTTCCTCATTTTTGCTGGATCTGTGGTCACCTGTCCGTCAGGGAGAGAAAGACAAAGACACACCATCTGTTTCTTCTCCAAGTTAAATAAGAAAGTGGTAGGTGCATCCATGTCCTGGAGTTTGATGAAGCGGGCTGGAACCAGCATTCCTTTAGCCCTCTCCTGTATGAAAGACTCCAGCTGGATGAATAAAACCTTCTGGCCTCGCCACACTAAGCCTCCTGTCTGATGATTCCCAGGTGTAGCATTCCCAGGAGCAGCACCAGTTCATGTTTCCAGAGCTTGCATACACCATGTAGAAAGCATCGTCAGGTATAACACAGAAAGAGACGTCAAGCGTCTGAGTTGGACATTCTAAAGACATGAACACCTGACGGAGACCCTTCAGAGACTAAAGGTGTTTCAATGTTGTTTCCTTACAGCCCAGATTCCCCGATCGTACCCCATTTGCAAACGTCCCAAAGCGCCTCCGTTCTTTCTTCAGCGCTTCATTGGAAATAACCGGTGGGACCTCAGATACCTCCACCCGGGTGGGAGGCACCGCCAGCTGGGAAACTTGCACAAACTCATCATTAATATTTAAACCTTTGTCTATGTGTCAGGAAACAAAGGCCTGATCTTTGAGGAAAAGCCACCCCGGCCTTATTCATGCAGGAAGCATGGTTTATGTTGTCATGACCCACTTGGTCTCCTACCACCAGCAGTACCTGCTCCAACGAGGTGCTGTGCTGCAACACCACACTCACTCCATGTGTCAGAGACACGGAGGGCGTCTCAGAGGACGCCATCTCCGCAGGGAAACACGGATGATCCCACCAAAGAAATCACTGATCACAGGGAAGAACACTCTAGTCAATCCAAACAATTACACAATGATCACACCGTCAACCAGCAGAAAAAAAACAAAGTTTCAGAAAAGCATACCAACTCTCCGCAAAACTGAGAGTTGGTATGCTGTTCGACCATCAAACTCCCAGCATGCAGTGCAAACAGAGAGCAAGAGAGAGAAAGATTTAATAACTCTTTTCCAGAGAAAGGTTTGACTGGACTCCTGATGCTTGGAATTAATTTCCATCTGCTTTAAGGCTGGTGCTTTAAAGACTCACGACAAACAGAATCACTACTGAGTCCTTTGCTGCTCCTCCTCGCCACGTGCTCCCATGGCTCAGTTCTCTTCTTTAGTATTTGATTACTTCTTTCTTTTATCGGTGACGGCAGCCTGCTGTAACTTCCTGTCATTGATCAAAAAAGTCAGAACCATCCAATTAAAATGTAAACGAACCAAACCCTGCTTCAGTTTGATTTAGACCAAGACCGACCGCTTCTGTCAGTCCGGCTGTCAGTCCTCATCCAGACCTCGTTTTGGGGATGTGAAACAACCACAGGTTGGTGACTATGGACCAGTTACGGTTAACTGGACTATGGTGTTTTCCTACGTGAAACGGAGCAGTACCTAAAGAAGATGGACGCTGTTAGCTGCTGAGCTTTAAATTTTTTTTTCAATAGCAGCGGAAATTTTCCGACTCTCAAAGTGGTTGTTATTTATTTCCAAATCTCTCATTTTCCTGCTTCCGTCTTACTTTTGTAGATAAATATGTAAAAACCAAGAGCAATATGGTTTACAGTCTCAAAATATTTTTTTACAAACAACCTCCCCAGAGTCAGAAACAAACTTTGAAAAAAACTTTCTGATAAGCTGCTTCTTCTTCCGGGAATAATTTAAAGAAGCCGCCAGTTTACCTCAGGGATGACACTCGGAGAAAGACAACTGTTGACACTCACGTTCCGTTCAGAACCCCGCTTCATGAAAGCAAAATGTGTAATTGATTAGAAAAAACAAAAGTAATTTCTAGGAATGTGTGAGGAGAAGAATGTCAAAATCCAGAGAAGCCACGGGGAATAGCGTTTCTCAGGGTGGTCTTGTGCGGCGTTACGGATCAACAGCTGAGGGTTATCCTGAACCACAAAAGAAAACCGGGTTTAAAAAAGTGTTAAAAAGAACGCCAGAAAACCAGCAAGGTTTTTACTGACGGCGCAACGGTGAGGAGCTTTGACGGAGACCTGGAGCCTCATTTATTAAAGTGTGCATAAGATTTGTGCAGAGGGTGGTGTGGTCGGAGTTCGCGTGGACAACATATCCTCCCATCAAGTTTGCTTTTTTTTGAATGCCACTTATTGCGTAGAACATGGTGTGCAATTTAGGTGATTTGCCTCCATTGTATGTTTTTGGTGTGAGGGAGGAAACTGGAGAACCTGTGGAGAAGGTGAAAACCCTGCTCAGAAAGAGAGCAGAGATGGATTTGAACCCAAAGGATTCATTGTGAGGCTACTGTGCTACATTGTTTGTACATTTTTAGACTGTGACTCAAGACTTTGCATTCTTTGATCCTTTCTGCTCAGAGAATTTTAAGAGCATTTGTAACAACTATATCCGTCTGGGTCCTTTTACAAAGGTGCTATGACGACTGTATGGCTTGTACATCCTGTTTGCCGGAGTGTGTACTTGGGGAACATCTTCTGGATAACTGGTTGATCTCCACACCTGCTGTCTGTCGCTGTGAAGAACCACAGCGGCTCCTCTTCTCAGCATGGGCGGGTCCAGCCTGCTGAGAGCGATCACTCTATATTCTTAAACTTGAGTTTAGTCTTGGGGCTCTTTATAATCTTTTGTTTCCTGTGCCGTGGATCAATGCGCAAACCCTCCATCAGTCTCCTCTCTCTCTCAAACACCTGCCATGTTCAACACCACTTCACTGTCTCTTCTGAAAACCGAAAACATCCTCTTCCAATATTCAGGAAATGATTTCCCTCCCCGGATGCCATCACCTCATCTTAATAACTTAGAGAAATAGCAGGGAATGAGAGTCAAAAAAGATGTTTCTCATTACATTTTCATGAAACACAATGAAAAGTGCATTTGGAGAGTCGAAGCGCTTCGCAGCGGGTTCAAAGTTATTCAGTCTCCATCCGCAAAAGTTTGAATACAAATCTGAACTACAAGACTAATTCAGCCAATGAATGTTTAATAATCCATGGACAAAATACGTAAATTCATCCCGAGTCAAAATTAGAAATACAGTCATAGAAAAACTACTTTTAATATTTTAAACACAAAATACCTCACAGGACCACCATGGCGAACAATTTACAAGTCAAATATAACAGCAAGTTCCAAATCTGCTACTTCAAATGTTTTTATTATGTCTGTTTGTTCTAAGTATAAAGAAAAAGAACAATATTAATTATGCACAAATTTGTTTTTCACAACTTGTCGTCACTGTTCTTTATTCTGCCTGGTGCAGGAAAGGCAAAACAATATCGAAATGATATCATGAAGCCGTCTGCTGACACCAGAGGTACGTCTTCTTAATGTTTTCCGCCCCTGACATCGATGATGTCACTCTTTCCAACACCACAGTTACATTTTTACAGTTTTCTTTGTTTATTGATAAAAATAAATTTGTCCTGGACTTACAACACTACCAACTTTTTCTTACAAAAAACTAACCAAACTTTTTTTTATCAAACATGTTTTTTTGACCGGTACTTCCCGACCATATATCTCAGATTATGTCTAAATCGGTTCATAAGGTGTTAGGTTTGAATATACAGCTTGGACCCAAAAGTGGACGCAGAGTCGGATTGCGGTTAGTAACTCTTTAATCTCTGGCGATTGCAGATGAGAATGCATGGAGCTGGCTTCAGCAAAGATTGTCCCCTCTAATTATAAATTAAATGTATTATTATTATTATTAAGGTCCCAAATCCACCAAGTACATTGGAGGGCAATGGAGTTCTCCTGAGCAAGGGGAAAACCAGGATTAATCACTGAAACTGTTACTTCCTTGGGATTATCTCAACGAAACCAAAAAGCGTCCGATATAGCCACCACGTGAAAGCTGAATATTCATGCGAGGAATGGTTGATGAACCAATTTCTACTGCTGTTGATTAGGCAGGGAAGAAACAATTGAGGGTGGGGGTCACGGCTGAGCCATTACAAACGGATCTAAATAAGGATATGTGTTTTATATATAATGTGAAACCCAGAAACCCGCAACCAATCATTCATCTACCGCACTAAACACAATGTGTGTTTCTGATAAAGCATCCAACGATACACCATGTGTGTTTGCACATCTGCAACCTGGACTAATTTAATTGATATTTATAAATGCCTTTGGAGAGCGAACTAATTTCTTGATTTTTTGTTCCTGTCTGTCTGTCTGTCTGTCTAATTTCTTATCACTGTTCATATTTTATTAATTAATAAAACTCACTGTTCATAAAAATTAATTATTTTATTAATTTTTAGTGGAAAACATTTTCTCGACGTAACTCATGTTTGGATAATGAAGCAGAATCTTCATGTTTCAAATGTATTACCGTATATTCATGGATATGAATTGTTCTTTACTTTTTTTTATACTGCCACAATGAATCCTCAGCCAAGAATTTGTCATCCCTACGACGTTGTCCCTCTTCCAAGCTCTCAGTGAGGGACAATATTTGGTGACAATTGTTTTACATTCAGGGTCTGGAGGCTGCGGTGTTAAGAAACACAGCAGAAATTGGATTTACGAAAGGTAAATTTTTGAACTAAATATGATGGTTATTCAGATTTTTTTGTTTTTCCCAGATAGGCCAGCATGCACACCTGCTACTTTGATGGCACTTTTTCCAGGATTGTCAGCAGTATAATTCACAGTCAGTTTTTGCAGAATAACTGTTGGAGTTTTAGTCAAACTCATTCCACCACCTTAATTAGTCGCAACCTCACTCTGTTAAGTCTCCATCAGTTCCCTTCCTAGTTCCCTTCCATGCAGGGAATAGTCTTCTGGGATACTCCGGTTTCATTCAAAGGGGATTTCAATCCCAGAATAAGCAACAACATCAGCGTCCTTTGCATTTTCTTTGTTGTATTTAAGTCATTTAATTAATTGAGTATTCAAAGTAAAACTCAAAACAATATTTCATGGATTGTTTTCAAATTTTATATCCATATTGTCCTTAGTGTGAGGAAGCACTGGATTGATTTAGGGAAATGTTGGATGTACATTTATCTTCGATGGTTTTCAGGCCATCATTTATCAACTCTTGGATTGATATGATTCTAAATTTGGTGCAAATGAATTGACTGGAGGAGATGTATCTTGTATATATAATATTTCATTCTTCTTTTTACAAAAAACTCTTTTGAGAGATTGACCCCCAAAGATTGGGGTATTTTTCAGCGACATACCGTTGCTGTCAGGGAAGGGAGCAAATGCCTATTTTTTTTTTTTTTTACTGAGATGGTATCACAAGATCACCAGCCATTCTACCACTAGTCTTTAATGCTTTATTAAATCGTTGATGAAGGCTGAGGCTGTTTATCCGCCCATCTTTGTGCTCCTGCTGCTCTGCCTCAGTTGTCAGACAGACAAGTGGACTCCAGACATCTGAATTATAAATCATCTTTAGGAGGCTGGACTGGTCAAGATAAACTGTTTGCAAGATTAAATATAAATTGATTGCCCAGAGGCACAGTGCTCAAGGTTTTTTCTTCAATTAAACTTCCCAGAAAGAATCTGTTCATGCAAATGGAGATATAGCCTTGCTGTTGGGGACGACAGCTTAGGCCTTGTTCTCATCACTTGACAGGATACTCAATGACACCTTTTTGAAACTTGATGGCCACTGTCAGATCCTTTTAATTGGGACGGCTTATGTGTCTTATAAAATGCAATCTGGAACCTCACCACTAAATCTTAGTCACGGCACCTTTAATATTTTGTCTATGAACATACTTGTTTCTTTTAGTTTACCCCATGTGCCTCACATTGTTTGCTGCCGTGGGTGTGTTCTGGACGAGCGTGGGCCCACGCGCATGGATTATTTGAGTTTACTTGTACAAATAACCCAAACCAGAAAATTGTTGGAATCATTTTAAAGAAAATTACGAGAGAAAGTTTACCAGATAGTCCAAACGCTTCTCTTAATTTTTAGCCTCTTTTTTCTAACAAAATCTTTGATCAGTGGAGCAGCAACACTGTTAATCACCATGGCATCCAGTGAAAAAAAGTTGGTCTTACTTCTTCGAGTTGCATCCTCAGCAGCGGCAGACTGAGGACTGGCGTGGGTGGACAATGCTGCCAGAGTAAAAGTGTACATTTGAGTGATTAATTAGTTTTAATGCACTTTCTTTGAATATTAATGATTGGAAATAATTTTTATTGTCATAATGGGGCAATTCAGTGTGCACTGGGTGAACAGAAGGTTGAAGTACAAAAATATACACTACTGAAAAAGAAAAGGATAAACATAATCATCACAGTATACCTCCGGGATATCAACCCGTTCAGTCAGGAAGCAATAATGATTGTGAACCAATTTCACCTGCTGTTGTGCAAATGGGACAGACAACAGGTGGAAAGGAGGGGCAATTAGCGAGACAACCCCTATTAAGGAATGGTTCTGCGGGTGGTGGCCACACACCCTTTCCCTCTCCTCATCATTTCTGGATTATTCTTGGCTACTTTTGCATTTTTCCAGTGTCCTAACCACTTAGAGGTAGTATGAGGCGGTATCTGCAGCCCACAGAAGTTACTCAGTTACTGCGGCTCCTGCATGGTAGCACATCCATACGCAACCTGGCCAGAAGCTTTCCTGTGTCTCCCAGCACAGTGTCAAGAGCATGGAGGAGATACCAGGACACAGGCAAGTATGTCAGGAGAGGTGGAGGGGACCCATAGGAGGGCAACAACCCAGCAGCAGGACCGCTATCTGCTCCTATGTTCGAGGAGAAACAGGAAGAGCACTGCCAGAGCCTTAGATAATGGACCTCCAGCAGGCCACTAGTGTGATTCTGACAGTCTGCCCAGACTATCAGAAACAGACTCCATGAATGTGGCATTAGGGCCTGATGTCAACAAGTGGGGCCTGTGCTCACATTCCGGTCTGGAGACGCTGTGGAGACGTTCTGCTGCCTGCCCAATGGGTCAGTGATGATCTAAGAAGGCCGAAAGGCGAAGAAGAAACTTGACCTGATTTCTCCATCAGTCACCTCAAATCCCATAGCACTCCTCTTTGATTGTTCCTTTGTGTCCAGGGAATTGGACAGAACCAAAGCACAGGCATTTAAGTGTAAGGGACAAAAAATGGATGACAACAGCAAAGGCTTTGCTGAGATGTGAGAGAATGCCCGCGGTATGTATGCTGTTTGTGTGAATGTGAAGAGGAACTTTGTCTTTGAACCAGGTATTCATCAGACGATAAAAGCACATCTGATGTCAGCCTTAGTATTAATAGGATACTGGATAACAGGGGGCGTCATGACTGACAGCTCTGTTTCAGGCTCAGCCGGAGGACAGGAGGAGTCAGGAACAAACTCATGGTTGGTTGAAGAAAACTGCAGGCGAGCAGGTTAGGTTCACAGATTAAGTTACCCTGGGCACAAACTCAGAGTTCTCACTAGACCTGCTCTCAGTGCCATGTCAACAGAATTTGTGTTCAGTTGAGTAGTAAGTTGTAGAAAGTGCCGCAGGGAGGACTAAGTCGGGAATTGTTATTGTTGTCATTGTTGTCATGTTTTTGCATTTAAATGAAAGTCTTTTCTGTCACATGCTGGGTAGCGTATTTTTGTCTGTGAAGATTTCATGCTGTCCAATCTACATTTATATGTTTATTTTTTTTGGGTTGGGTATGGAAATTCATTTTTGTTTTGTACTTTTTTGTGATAGTTTGAAGTGCATTGCAATACTTATATTGCAGGAACTTTTAACATTGCATTTACTTGCATTGTTCTACAGATTTGAGACCAGTGGTCACTTATGTCTTGGTTTCATTGTACATTTTGTTAATAATACTTTTAGTTGCTACAGATTTATGAAGAAGTAATTGATTAATAATCTTCTTCTTCTTTCGGCTGTTCCCTTTAGAGGTCGCCACAGCGGATCATTTGTTTTTGTTCTATATGCATCTTCTTCTGTCACACAAACCAACTGCATGTACTTCCTCACCACATCCAGAAACCTCGTCTTTGGTTTTCACCTTTTTCTCCTTCATGCAGCTTCATCTCCAGCATCCTTCTACCAGTAGGTCCACTATGCCTCCTCTTCACGTGTCCGAACCATCTCATTCTGGTTTCTCTGACTTTGTCTCCAAGATGTCAAAACTGGGCTGTCACTCCGATGTCTCCTTTCTAATACTGTCCATCCTTGTCACTCACAAAGAAAATCGTAACAGCTTCAACGCGGCCACTTGTGTTTTGGTAAGAGCCGTAACGAAGGGTTGCTCTCATTACCATCTCGCAAACCATTCATCATCCAGCATTTTTATGTTCATAGGGGGAATTTTTACTTCTCGGGCAATCTGGAGGCAAAGAGGCGAGACTTCCAACCCAACTCTGAAAGATAAAGAATCCTACCAAAGTTTTTTGAAGGGACCGGGTTTTGGTTTTCTGGTTTCTGCTTTATCCCACCAGAAGACTAGGGTTGAAGTTATCTAGTCTCGGTCTCAGCTTCTAGAAGCAAGGTCTCTGCGTTTAATTTGTTTGTATATTTGATTGCCCGGGTGGTCCTGTGTTAGTGTGTAGCTGCCGCGGAGGATGTGGTTCGTTGCGTGAATATTTATTTCACACCCCGCCAATGAAAGTTTTAGACCTCAGGAGCAGCTTCTATAAATGACAGAGAGCATTTTGAAAAGTGGACGAGGACGACGGACGCATGAAGTTTGAATTTTTTTGAGGATTTCCTTTTCAAAGTTGTGTAGTATCCTGTGTAGTCTGCTTCACACGTTGGTGAGTTCTCTGATCCTGGCGGTAATGATTAAAGTCCTGGCTTAGCTTTTGAAAAACAAAAGGAACTACCGGAGCTGCATGGAGATTCTTCACATGAAGCACAGTAGACTCTGGGGAAAAAGGGAAGCCATTCATCATTGATAAATTGAAGCATCGTTTGATAACTAGACCTCTGCTGTCCTCCCCGACAGCAAGGGTAGATCTCCTGAAAAGTCCCCAATCCCTTTAATTTACAAACAGTCCCCCTGATTGAATTCCTCAAATTAAATGTGAAGTTGTTTCCACAATACTTTTCGTAAAAAATAAACTCCCAAAAATGAATAAAATGTGAACTATTACATTTAAATATAGGTAAAAATGTGTATATACATGTTAGATCACCTTGAGCTGATAAGATGAGATAATATATTCCTTTTTTATTACCACAACAGGGACATTTACAGTGTCACAGTTGCACGGTAAAAATGCGGATCCAATAGGGGGGAGTAGCAGTAGTGAGGCAGCACCTGCAGCCCATTGATGCTGCACAGGTAGTCCAGCTCCTCCAGGATGATGTATCCCTGCGTGCAATTGAAAGATGATTTGCTGTGTCTCCCAGCACAGTCTCAAGAGTATAGAGGACATGGCAGGAGATGCACCGTTACAAGAGAGCTGGACAGGTCCGTAGAAGGACGACGACCTGGCAGCCAGAATGGTATAAACTCCCCAGTGTGAGGAGGAACAGGAGGAGCAATGCCAAATTCTTACATAATGACCTCCAGTGGGCTACTGGTGGGATGTTTCTGACAAAACTGTCAGCAACAGACAGAATGAAGGTGGCATAAGTGGGGCCTGTGCTCACAGCCCAGCACCGTGCAGCCCAATTGACATTTGCCAGAGAAGGTCAGCATAGGCAGATTATCCATTGGTGCCCTGTTCTCCTCACAGATGAGAGCAGACTCAAACTGAAGTCTTGTGGCAGGCGGGCGTCTGGAGACGCTGTTGAGAATGTAATGCTGTTGCATGATCATCCAGCCGGACCCGTTCGGTGGTGGGTCAGTGATGGTCCGGGGATACAGATCCTTAGATGGTCTCCCAGACCTCCATGGACTAGCTAAGGGTACCCTGTCTTCTGTTAGGTACCAGGATGAAACTCAGAACCACTATCAGACCTTACACTGGCCAGTGTACCCTGGTTTCCTCCTGATTCAGGACAATGCCCGGCCTCATGTGGTCAGGGAGTGTAGGCAGTTCCTGGAAGATAAAAATACAGATGCCATTGACTGGTCCTCATGTTCCCCGAACCTGATTCCACCTGTGAACCTGTGAGACGTTAGGGTTCACTGCATCAGACGCCACCACCACTGACCACAATCTGTCCAGGAGCCCTGATCCAGGTCTGGGAGGAGATACCCAAGGATACCATCTTCCATCTCATCAGGAGCATGCCCAGATGTTTTCAGGAGGTCCCTTTGACACGTGGGGGTCAAAAACACTCCTGGGTCACATTATGAGTTATGATGAAATTCACTTGATATGGATCAGTCTGTGATTTCAGTTTTTCACTTTGATTGTAATTTAAAATCCAGCCCTTACTGGTTTAATGGTTTTGTTTTCCATTGACTATTCTTGCATAATTTTGTTCCAAAAACAATTATGCAATGTATATCAATAAATATTTTCAACTTGAATGATTCTTTCATCGAGATCCGGACTGGAATTTAAGTGTTCCAATCATTTCTTAGAGCAGTGAATAAAGTGTCAGTGTATAGGGTTTATTGCACATATATATAAACAGTTTAGCAGTTAAAAGCGGGTTTTTGGGTGGCCCACTGGGGGCAGTGCTGGTGGTCGAGCATGACAGCTACTGGAAGGAAGGACCTGCGATAGCACTCCTTCACACACTTGGGATGAAGCAGTCTGTTGATGAAGGAGCATCTCCAGAGCTGACAGAGTGTCCTTCATGGGGTGGGAGTTCCTGTTTAGCATGGATGACAGTTTTGTCGTCATCCTCCTTTCTCCATACCACCTCCACCTGGTCGATGAGGGCATCCAAGGACAGAGCTGGCCTTCCTAATCAGTTTGTCAAGCTTCTGCCTGTCCGCAACTGAAATGCCGCTACCCCCATAAAAACCATTACGTAGAAATAACTTTTTTCACTTTTAAAACATCACCATCTCAATGTCCATACCCTGGATGTTGACCGGTGCCGTGGGAAAGTGTGTGCGCCAGTGGACTCCACAACCAGTTCTTTGGTTTTCCATACCTTGTTCGGGATGTGGTTGCGTTGGCACTAGTCCACAAAGTCCTGCGTCATTTCATTAAAGCTCCCCCTAGTGTTAGAAATAAACAGCCACTCTTGACCAAAATCCATCCAGTACTTCCTTGTAATAAGGTCTATGTGTCCATACAATTTGAAAATGATCTAAGAAAAGTTTTTGAGTTATAAAAACATTGTTTTTCATGTAAAAGCTACCCCTAGTGAGTGAAATATGAGCTCATAGGGAAAAATTATTCACATGCATCAAATCTTGATTAAATTAGGAAATAGAGCTCCCCCTACTGTCAAAAATATAGAACCATATGTTCCCTCCCATTGATGTCTCCATGGGTCCAAAATTTGAAAAGTGTCTATGAACTAGCTTTTGAGTTATTGCGTTAACACGAAGGATCTGTGGCGCCGGCGGATCTGTGGCGCCAGCAGACTTAATAATAAAGTCAATCTTGAGTTTTGAATGGACTGTCTTGTTGTAGAGAAACAAGCCCCTCCCACTGACTCAGTGACTTTAGTAAGTTAAGAAGATTTTATGCCATAAAACGAATATTGCATGCACAATGTTCAATAGTACCTTAAGATTGTAATGGTGTGTTAGTATATACACTGACCAGCCATAACATAATAACCCTTGACAGGTAAAGTCCGAATACCATTCCTTATCTCTTTATAATAGCTTCTCTCGGTGGGTGGGATATGTCAGGTAGCATGCAACATTTTTCCTCAAAATGAATGTGTTGGAACCAAGAAAAATGGAAGTGTAAGGACCTGAGCAACTTTGACCCAAATGTGATGTCACACTGTGAACAGGCAATAGGAGAATTACTTCAGCACAAAGAGCTGTTCAAGTAAATGGTTCTGATAGAAAGGAACCAGAACACAGCCTCTCAAAGCTAATTTTTCAGAAAAAAGGGAGCTGCACAGTATTAGGCATTAGGTTATAATGATATGGGTGATCGTAGTATATAGATTCATAATATGGCAAAAGTCAGGCACAGGCAGCTTGGAGTGTATTTAATTTGAACTCACTTGGTGGCTTGTGTAATTAAATGCTTTTGGATAAAGAAATAAAACCGCTGCTGAAGCGGCTGAGTTACCAGGTGAATTTGTTCTGAATCACAAATTTGACGTTGCCTTTCATTCTGTTTTTAGGGGCTTTTCAGGATGATGGGACTGTACAGCAGCCAGAGGCACAGTCTGATACCAACATTTTTTTATTATTATCAGGGAAAAGAGGCTCTGGGAGACTGAGTTTTGCTGTTCTAAGGGATAAGACCTAATGGGAATGAGCATCCAATCAGCTGTGCTTGCTTTATAAATTGTCCCTGGCACATTCATGTCTGGTGAAAAGTAGATCTGATTGCAGGAAGTATTTCTAAGCTTTCAGAATACCTACCCTTTGTATTTCATGCTTAAATGGCCTTGGCAGGGAGGCCTGTAGACATTTTCAGGGACTCTTTTTTTTTCTTCACCCCCCCATTGCTGCTCTTCTCTCAAGAGGGCAATGTTGCTGATTAAGACTCTTTCTGTAGTTTCGGTCTGCAGGAGTTCTCAGCATGTCTGTATAAGCTGATGATGGAGTGTGATTTGGTGAATGGCGGGGGTCAGGATGTGCCCTGCACTGAAGACAGAGGGGCATATCTGTCATATTGGGTCTGGTAGGTTCTTGTATTTTGGCTGTTGCTCCTCCACCTGTGTATAACCTTACCTTCTTATTCAGATCTACCTGGAAGTCTGTTACATGCTGTGATTGCCACAGTTCCTGGTTTCATGAACAACTAGAACTATACCATCCTCCCCGACACCCAGGGTATATCCCCTGAATAGTCCCAAATACCATTTGTTTTACAAGCAATCCCCCTGATTTAACCCCTCAAATTAAATGTGAAGTTATTTCCTTCATTAAAAGAAGGTGTCTCCCTAAATTGAGTAGATTATGAACTATTTGATGAAAATATGGGTAAAACATGATATATGCATGTTATATCTCCTGGATTCGATTCATATGAACCATATTTGGACTAAATCAGACCAACGGAGGATAAACTATGTATGGAAAGCTTTGGAAATAGAGCACCCCCTAATGTCAGAAATATATAACCTACTTTTCCCAAATCAATGCAGTTATTCCTTTGACTACGTTCTATTGGGGTATAAAGTGTAAAAATGATCCATTAAAGTTTCTGAGGTACGTCGGAAAACCGTGTTTATCGTAAAAAAGCTCACCCTAGTTAGTTATATGTGAAATTTTAGAATAAAATGTGATAAGTACAAGATTGTCTCCTTGAATTGATTGAAATGCACCAAATTCGGACAAAATCGAACCAATACCTGATAACTTATAGCCCAGAAAAGTTTGCATATATCGCTCCCCCAAGTGTCAGAAATATAGGATCAATCTTTACCAAAATCAATCCAGTTCTTCCTCTCACCAAGGTCAATTCAGGTATAAAAGTTGAAAATGATCCATGAAATAGATTTTGATGTCTAGAAAACAGTGTGTTTTGTAAAGAAATACACACTGCTGTAAAATATGTGAGTAATAATGATGAACTAGCATACAATACTTACAAGATAGATTTCCTTAAGTCCATTCATATGTACCAGGTTCGGACTAAATCGGAACAATAGTTGAAAAATGATGGCCTGACAATTTTGGGAACTCTGTGTTTTTCTGCTCTGGAAAGCAAGATAAGTTCAACTCTGAGAATTGTAACTTACTCTGAGAACCCAACCAGCTTTTCTTTAACAAGCCCTGAAACAAACTCCTCCTCCTTCTGAGCCTGAAGCAGAACCGTCAGACGTGACATGTCCGTCTCTCATTTGTCATATTATACATTAATGTCGAGAGATGGTGGTCTAGACTCAGAGTTGGATTTGCTTTCATTCCATGACTTATCTGAACTGTCATCTGAAACATTTCACACCGCAGACCCATCTCAACAGTGTTTTTAATCGTCGCTCTCAGTTTCATTTCCAACCGGAAACTTCTACAACATTGCAGAATATTTGATATTAGAAAAAGTGAAAATATAGCTACTAACTGATATTATTGATATGATTGAAAAATCGATGTGTAATCATGAAACTGTCTTCTATCCATCAAGTATATTTGGGTCGAGGGTCGCGGTAGCAGAATTCCTTCCCATTCAAGTTTTCTATTTGTCTCTGATGAATCTCTCTTTGTTTTTCTATATCATCATTAAAACATTTTGCTCAAATGGCGTGAGCCATGGCGACCAGAGGGTCTCGCTGGTTGCCATGGTGAATCGCCGTCTCTGAGCTCTGTTGATGATGACTTTTGACCAGTTTAACTGAGAATGAACAAACTCAGAGTAGATTGAACCAACTCCTCTGGAACCCAAAACCTCTGAGTCTTCTCACCTCAGGTTTCTTAGACTCACTTTTCTGAAACACACTCCTTGACTTGGTGTGCATCACATAAGCTGAGGCTGGCCGGAGGAAAGATCCCCGTATTCCAAACCCTGCTGTGGTTTGGATTACGTTTCCTTTTCTCTGTGTTTCCATCATGTCACACATTCAGCACACTTTCAGTCATCACCTGCTCCCCTACTGTCTTTACAGCTTTCTCTATGTTTTGACATCTTTATAAAAAAGAAATCATTTGATTGAGTGAAGTATTGTGTTCCTCATTCTTCTGTAGAAGTCTAAAAGCTGAACTGTAACAAATTTTTTTTTTGCCATACAGGCTCCCACTGGGCAACATAATAAATGATCACCATATAAAATATTTCTGTTATATATATCTGTTACGCTGATGATACGTATGCTTCTATCTATTTTTCATCAGACAACCTCAGTTGTGTAGACATTTCTACACGCAATCACACCCTCATATCTCCTCCATTGCTGTTTAAATTCCCGGCGCTGCCAGCTCTTGCTGATGAAAACTCACTGCCTGCAGATATGTAAACATAAAGCCACGTGAATTCCAATCTGGCCATTTGCATTCACGTCACATGGCGTATCATAAAAGGTTCTTGCTTATTTCGACTTCATGCTTATCAGCATAAAGAAATCTTTTTCAGCAGCGGTGGCATCTGCATCCTTTGACAAAAGGACACAAATTTGGTTTATTGTTATAATGTTTGTGTGCACACACCTGGCATTGTTTGTATCCTGGTTACTGGATAGACTGTTTCTTTTAGAGCATTACCTTTTAATTGAAAGATTTGGCAAATGTTCACAGTTTAGGACATTCATTTTGACTTTCTGAAAGTTTTACTGTGAGCATGAACTTTACTTTCTTAAAATGCATTCAAGTTGATTTGTTTCATTCATAAGTTAAATTATGAACGAAAAAAGTAAAATGGTAGTTATGTAATAGTTCTGATAAATCCTGTGTTTTGAATACATTTCCCATTCAGAAAAATGTTATTTCCTGAAAATTATATGTAAACTGATCTCAGAAATTTTAACTAATTGAATCTTGCTTTTTTTTTTCCTACAATGAAACATATTTAAACCTTGTTCATATTTTTTTTTAACTGCTTTAATTCAATTGTTTTCATATTAAACAGAAGTATCCTGATTCCATGACATTTGAATACATACATTTTAAAAACAGGATTATTTAAATAAAGCCAAATAAATGCTATTACTTACACTTTAACAATGCAATTATTCTTTTTTTTTTCAGTACATTAGTCAAAAATAAATAAGATTTCATTAAAAAATAAAATAAAATCAACTAATATTTAAACCAGAAGCAAAAAAATTTATCAATCCTGAAACAGAAGAAAAACAGAAGAAACAGTTGGAACACAGAGAAGCTAAAGAAGGGAGTCGGGAATAAAACAAGGAAAGGAAAATACAAAGGAATGAACATAGAATTAAACCTACAAAATAAAAGAGCATATACAACCTATAACTGACAATAATGAACTTAGTACAAAATAAACATGAGGGAAAAGGAGTGAACCACTACAGAAAACGTGTCAGCTTCAATAAATAGGTCTCACACAGCATGTGGGGATGAGAGGACGTCCACAAACAAATCTGACTCCAGAATATTGATAAAACGCAGCCCCCTTTTATAACGGTGAGTCATGCTGGTAGTTATGTGCTCTTACACATGTGCGGCTTGTAACAAGCATGATGACTGACAGAAAACTAGACCCGAGGGTGAGATTTAAATAATCCCCATTGAGGTTTAAGGATAAAGACTGTCATGTTTTATTAATACTGAAGAAAATATAGCTGATCTGAGAACACAGTACTGTTTGTACATCAGATGACAGAACTGCTTTATCGAGTCAACGCTGGCAGGATTTAATGCGCTTCCTCTCTGTGGGCTCATCTCTCGTCTCAGACACACAGGGTCTAAGCCACTGGCTGCCCCACGGGTTTCTGCACCAATCAAACGGACCGACAACCAAACTTCGCTGATGAGCTCCAATATGGTTTTTACCCTAATCTGAATCTGTCTGAGGTGCAGGATGGTGATATGTCACCACAAGCCACCTTCTATGGAAGGAAAAGGGCACTATCTGCATGACACACTGTACAAACAGTTCCAAGTCCTGTTTACACGATAATTGTAGGAAGATGAGACTCAACTCAAAGTAAAACTATGACAATTCAGTAATGGAATTGTACAAGGAACTGTTAAGTGTTTAATCATTTGGAGGCATCTAGTGTTTCAACTAACTCTTAACTTAGTAAGGAAGTTTAAAGCTGACACATTTATTTCACCCAAAGGGCACCTCATCGCATTTTTCCTCTGAGAGGACACATTATGGAGTGACTCATTCTATTTCAGCCCGGTCAATTTCCAATGGGGTTAAAATCCGTTATTTTCGTCACATGGCTTCGGCGTCTGTATGAGATGGATCAGGTTTGAAACTAGCTTCTGGATACAACAGGTTGCATTCGCTTGAGACCATCTTAGCAAAATGACAGGATTTATAAAGTGAGTAGGTTGAGAGGTGGGCCACACCTTAACGTTCAGCCAGAAGATCGCAGGTCATGTCCCATCTTGGACACAACAAAATGTTTCTCTCAAATGAAGCATGCTGTGGCAAGATTAATGTTATGAATGGCAGCTAGGGTCTGTGTGGCTTGGGCCTTTAATTATTTTGCACCAGTCATTAAAGTTCGTAATCCATTGAACCGGTAGTTCTGCCATGAGCCCCTCTCAAGGAAGATTGCATAATATACCCTCTTTTCGGGATACCTATTATTTGTCTGTACAAATACACTACACTAGACTTTGTGACTGATGGTCAAAGTTTGGTTTCAGTCTGACATCAGTGTTCCTGGCCCAGAGTCAGTTTGAAATGAGGCACTGGCTCCAACTCAGCCCTGGAACAGCTGTGGTGGAAAAAGGCAATTTAAAGTTCACTGAAAGGGCACCTTAGCCACTTTATCACGTTGTTTTTTGTACATTAGGCCAACCCTAAGTGTCACTTTATCATCCTTCATCTGCTATAAGGGTTTCTAGGAAGGCAATATCGTGGTTATGGTGTTAGTGCGTGAAGTTTGTCCAGTGGTCACACCCTTCTCTTCAGTTATTACGCCTAAATAAAAGCAGCTCTTTTCTCATTTTGACATTTCATTTCCTGCAAGAAAAACTTCACTGTAAAGGGGTGAAATAAGCTAACTTTGCATTTAGGCAAAACCTCCCTGCGAGGTATTTTTCTGCATATAACACCACTCGAGCGGAGCTCTTTACAAAGACTTTACTATAATCATCTTGAATGAGGTTGTCTCTTGGCACAGCTTTCCTCCAGTGAGAGCTCGGTCAAGTGGTTACTTGTCAAATAGCGTAGTAACATTCAAGGTTTTGTGCAATTAAAAGGAAATAAACCTGGACCTTGAAGCAATATAATATACGCTCTAAAACTTTCAATTTACAGTACTTTACTGACATCATATGACTGTCAACTGTTTTTGGTGCTCAGACTCTTCAGGAAAGTTGAACGAAGTTGGCTTGTTCTGCTGAAGAATGGAACGTAACACAGAGCAGGACAAACATAAAGGAGGGCAATGAACCAGGAATAAGTAGACTGAGAAAATATCAATGATTACGTTTAAAATCGGACAATGTGAACTCAATATAACCCACTTTTTATACAGACAAAGATGTCCATTTACAGTGTTCATCCTGCAAAGGCAATCGACAGATGGAGGTATGATTGGTGTTGGCCGCAAGGGTGTTCGACAGAACCAATTAATAGAATGACAGCCTTGAGACGACCCAAACAATTGATGGAATGCTCGGAGTGACATAACCAAGGCAATTGAAGGAATAGTAGGATAGAAAAAAACGATACGTCGTCCCCTGAGTGTCAGTTTGTTGTGTTCAATCAAAACATATAATGAGCACGGAGAGAAAGAAAAATGGTGGAACTGAAAAAAAAAAACCCGCGCAAGTAGATTGATCTCAGTTTCACCAATATGTCAGGTATTTACCATATTTCTAATTCCTGCTAAGGTTTTGGCTATCTTGCCTTCATCAGAAATTAAAAAAAAGCCTTTTTGCTAACTCTGGTCAATTTACAGAAATGTTTATTAATGTACAATGTCCCTGCCAAATAAACCAATAAAAAAAAAAATATATATATATGTGAACAGGAAGTGCTATGCAATAGGCCTTGGAGTTCATAAGAGGAAATGGGTTAGAGTAAATGGAGATCAGGCAGTTGGGAAAGGAAGGGCTATGCGATTGGTTTAGGCAGGTCCTGTGACCACCAAGATCCCTGACCTGTAGCTCCGGCCAAAATTCATTATGTAATTGAAGGAATTTTTGCCCTGACATGACCGATGTTATTGATGGAATACCAGCAGCGGCATGATGATTTCTTGAGGCTTGACTGTGACCAAGGAAGTATATAAGCGTCCAAACGTCACCGTCTCAACCCACATGCTGAAGAGTCCCCAAAAAAGAGACTTAATCTCGAATTCACTCCTGAAGGTTGCTCTATTGGTGCACAACTGACCCCCACTCAAAGACATGTGTGAATACGTCTACACTAGACCAGAGCTTCAGGTGCACTATACGAGTTTGACAGATGGAATTCCTGCAGTGGTATTACTGTTGCGGCTGTTAGCTGGCGTCATAAGAATGAAGCACTGCAGAAGGACGAACATAGTGCTTACTTTGCCAGCAATGTCTAGTTGTTAGCAGTGGCCTGAATTTCACTATTCAGACTTATTTTGTCAGACTAGAATAGTATGAAGAAGGGAGTCCTGGTTGTAATTACCCTGTGTGACCTCAGGGTTTCCTAATAATGGAGGAAACACATTAAATGTATTATTATTATTATTAAGTTCTTTTTAAATAAACCTTAAAATAGAGAGTTCCTCTTTAACAGCCCACCGATGACTAGAACACGTCAACAGCTTGAAAGTCTGTTGCCTTATCTTCTTTATTCAATAATGTAACTTGAAGCACTTTATCATGACAGATATTTATTGTTGGTGGTTGTTTAATGTATTTATCCTGGATGTCACTTGTAATAATATAATAATAATACATTTAATTTATAATGCACTTTACATTTGGATCAAATCTCAAAGTGCTACAAAGCAAAAGCAGATAAAAGCATCAATAAAAAAATAAAGAAATAACTATATAAAAGCCTGACTAAAAAGCAGCAATGTTAATTAAAGTTATAGGTTCTGCTAAAAAGGAAAGTTTTAAGTTCTTTTTTAAATGTGTCAGTCATCTGTGGAGCCCTGAGATGGTCAGGGAGTGCATTCCACAGACGAGGGGCAGCAGAACAGAAAGCCCGATCACCCATGGTGCTGAGATTAGTCCGGGGAAGGAGGAGGCGGTATGACTGGGTAGAACGAAGGGATCGTGTCGAGGTCAGTGGGGTGAGTAGTATGTATAGTGTATAGTGTATATAGTATAGTGTATATTGAAATAGAATGTTCTTGTCCTTTATCATTGGAAATGCAGTAGCAATTTACCTTGTCGGTTTTAACAAAGAAAACTTGAACCTTGAAATCCGTTTCCGACAAAGTACACCTAAAAAGCACGATCCCTACCCATGCTTTCCAGAAGTTGATATCTTCTGCCCTACACGTACGAAACAAGTTTTATCAAAGAAACTCGTGTGATTTAGAGAATACACCCCCACGTCTCTTTTTCATGCTGCGCAGTCGCACGGTTCTGTATGGGTGCGACTGAGGCAGGCATGGGTTCTAGAGGTTGGAGGGATTGGTACTGAGGCAGAGATCAACGGTCCCTGAACCGAACGAGAGTTCCTCTGGAACTGTAACCAACACAGTGGACCCATTTCCCTCGGGTCTGACACACACCCCGGGTGCATAACTCTCCTTTGTCCCCCCCCTATTCACCTCAGAGGTGGGCAAGGAGGGCCTGGGAGCTGGTTCCGCTTCTGAAATGACTCTTAATGATGGATCAGTATGTTCCATAAAATTGGGGATATTATGGGACCATCATCGCTGTTTCCGTCGCAGGTCCTTTTTGTTAACACAAAAATTATTCCTTGGGTCATTTTTTGGGTCATTTTATACCCTCATAGACGGTAGTGCGAGGAAGAAATTGTGGTATTGGGAAACGTTGGTTGAATATATCCGACACTGGGGGGAGCTTTATCTCCAAAATTGTCAGTCAAAAATTTATTTCAACCGTTATTAAGATTTAGTTAAAACTTTGTGTATTCAAATCTCCTTGAGGAGATCTAGGGCTCTAATTTTATACCCACATAAACATTAGTGAGATGAAGAAGCTGGATGATTTTGGAAAGATCTGTTTTCCAACCCGAGGGGATCTTTAGCTTAAAGTTTTCGGCCCATAACTTTTCAACCGTTGGTCTGATTAACTCCAAATTTGGTGCATATGAATGAACGTGCAGCGATCTATCGTGTATATGCACATATTATATTTCACTCTTTGGGTTTACATTCAACCCACCAGGGGGAGTTATTTTTTTGTTTTTACAAAAAACATGTTTTAAGGATTTGTGTTAATGGCTCTGAGGGTGAGCTGATGGCCGGAATGCAGAGGTGCTGCTTTGCCGGGAGGTTCACTCTGGGGCATATTTCAGAGTGGATATTCCACCATTCCAGTTGGTCTTGTTGTCTGCATCAGGAGCCAGCAGGCTAGTGTTCAGTTCAGCCTCGACAGCCCTGAGGAGGAGGACTTCTTAAAATATCTCCCAGTGTCTTCTTGGGCCCTTTGGGTGGGGGTGCATCTGTAGCATCTCCTTTGCCTCCACCCGGTGCCGTTAAGGTTGAGAAAGCAGCTTGTGATATGCTTTGACATTAATCTGGCTTCTGAGCCTCAGCTCTGGATTTCACAGCCTCAGCCTGGTCCTCCTGGATGTAACGTGTCTTCAACTGAGGATAAAGGAGAGATTGCCTCGTTGAAGAGGTCGTTGGTAGCAGCATCATCATATTTCTCATTCTGATAACTGGTGACTGTAGCCAAGATGGTCTTGGTGAACTCAGAGCCGTCAGCTCCTGGTTTTAAGACCTCATTGAAGAGCTGTCGTACAGGTTTCAGGTAAGACACATTGTTAGAAGAGAGGAGAGGTGATAGAGGAGAACCAAACTATTTTTGTTTTTTTACAGCTATAATCAAATTTCCCCACAGGTATCACAGTAAGACGTTTAACAGTCTTACCAAGGCCCCGGAAAGATAGAAAATGTTGCCTTTTATGCGGTTGGACTGCATGCCCTTATTGGACATAACCATTTACCATAACATTGTGTAGGTCATAACATTCAAATGTTCAATTTCGTCTAGTAAAATGCAGATGAACATAATTACACCCAACAATTCATTGTAATACCCTGTTGTAATTAAACCCCCAAATAGCCACATGCCTAAATTTATAATTAGTAAGTAAATGAAAGCCAACTACGAAACAACCCACCTCCTCTCCTATCACATGGACTCTACCGGAACCTTTTAAGAGTACTTGTTTCCCTTGGACTCCTTAGGCCAGAACACCCTGGAGGAGACATGGAACAGGTGAGTTATAAGTATCAAGGGGCTATTTGTTACACACATTCACGGTGAAGACGGCCAGAGGACTCACAGCTTTGTGGACAGACACCAGGACCTCAATATCCTACCTTGTGGGAACCAAGTGCCTTGTTTTCTTATCTGCGGATAGAACCGGCGCCTTTGCCATCTTTGCGTGGCGGGACCCCCATCTTGTCTCTCACACTTCCCCATTGAGGATAAATAAGGAAACAAAGTACAAAGATATATAATTATATAATTCATATCAAAAGAGAAGTACATTTAAACCAGATTTTGGTCATTCCTTTTTCCACCATAATGTTAAACTGAGTAAAGAAATGCTGCAAAATGAAGTTCTGAATCCCATTTCCCACACATCATTGCACACCCAGGACACGGTTGACTTTTGCGCATTATAATTATAGGCTAGTCATTATTAAATTTAGCTATATTTGAATAATGAAAAAAACGAGAGCTTATGATACAATGAATTTGTGTCTTGTAAATTCAGTTAGGACAGATATGTTGTCAAAACTCGTTCACTTCTGTGCTCTACTTTAAAAGTAAAAAATTATTTTATTAATTTACCGATGACTAGATGCAGCCGGTGAACCAAAGCACCATCTGACGACATATTTTGCAGACAGCCTTTGTCTGTTTGACATCACTGCCGTTGCGTAACCGTTTTCATCCTCAATAACATCTGTTTTCGAGGAAAACACAAGTCCTATTTCATCATCACCACCACTTTGCACCTCACTTCCGCTCATTTCCCCCTCTGCCGCTCATGCCGCTTTTGAATTCTCATAATCTCAGCGCAAATAAAGTTTGCAGTGAAAAATGGGCGTGTACTATGTCAAGCATCCCCAACGCTGCAGCTGACTGACTGCTATCTGTGAACTTCAGCTGGCTGACACGATTTTTGTATGTCTCTAGGTCTCTCCATATGTAAAAATGTCCACAGATTATCATCGTCATCGACATGCATTTTATTGTGTTTTTCGAGATTGTTTTTTTATCGCCCAGCCTTACGTGTATATATATAACCCTTTACTCTAATAGTTCATATTTTACTCACCAGGGGGAGCTTTCTTAATGAAAAACACGAGTCCTATTTCATCATCACCACCACTTTGCACCTCACTTCCGCTCATTTCCCCCTCTGCCGCTCATGCCGCTTTTGAATTCTCATAATCTCTCTCGTTTTATGCTCCCAAAACAGAAGCATAAAACATAGAACCAGAAAACAGCAAAAAAAAAAACGGGTTGAACATCTGATCTAAGTCCACAAAAACAATCATTATTCGGAATCCCAGAGTTTTTAACCTTGAGCATCAGTACCTTGTTACTCCTATCCTCAGTACACACACCGGGGAGAACCATAAATATGCTGCATTAATATGAATGACTCCAACTCCCAGTCGGAAGGGTAATTGTTTTGTGAGGTGAACCTTGTCTCCACTTTGATAAATATGTTCAAAGTTTGGAAAAGTGAAGCAGAGCCCTCAGAATAGATGGGCTCTTGAGTTTACCATAAAATAAAAAACTTTTTTGATTGACTCTGTTGAACTAAGTAAACCACGGTGAGCCACGCATATCAGCTAAAATAAACAAGAGGTGAAAGAGCTAACATTATATTTAACAGGAGAGGCAATAATCAATGAAATACGCTATAATCAGTACAGTTATTGTTACCAGGGGGTCCATCAGCTAAATTAACATCTAACCTTTTACTTTAACTCTAGTGAGATGTATGACTTGGGAGAAGCTGTAGATTTTGAGTCCCTACTAACCAAAAAAAAAGGTCTTAAAGACAAACTTGCATTCACACAATGTAAAATTGTGCAATGCAAGAATGCAACAAAGATTAGTTGTTATAAAGGCTATATGTCTTTTTTTTACTTTGTGACAAAAAAAAAAGTTCATGTAGGAAAAACCTAATATTTCTAATTCTACCCAGATGCTTAAGATCCAAGTCAAACTTCTGATTTGCTACAAACTATAATTTTTAATTTAACCATAATCACGATGTTTTCTTCAGTCATGAGCCGCACTGACTAAAGAACACACACCCATTCATCCATCCAGTTCAGGGTGTGGGGGCGCGGGGTCAGATATTGGTGAAGGGTTGGGTATACACCCTAGAACCTTCTTGTGTGCTCCACCCTACACCACCATGTCCTACGTGAATACAATTGCATTATTTGTGTTTCAACATCTTGTTTTTTTTCACCATAAATCTAAAAGCTACATTTCCTATGATATAAACTAGAATTTTAATTTGATATTAAACAAAATCCATCTTAAACTAGACTTAAACAGCAAAGGTATATGCCCAAAAAAGTCCCCACCGGCACCGCTTTTTGATGCTTCATTTAGTGAATAAAACAGATATAATACGCAAACATTTCATGATGTTTTGATGAGCCGTGGTAGCTTCGCTTAGCTTATGGAAATCTATTAACCACCATTGTGCATACTGACTTCAGCTGTCGCCAAGCCAAGGTGTTCACATGACTTTTTTTGTTTTAAAATAGCTGGTTGTCACGCCTCTGGGCTCTGTCACGCCTCTGTGTTCCTTTCTCCCTCTGTCTCTTTCTCCCTCTGTGTCTGTCTGTGATTGGTGATCATGCTCACCTGTGTTCCTCTCCAGCTGTGTCTCATTGTCTCGTTATCTGTCTATAAAGTCTGTCCTTCCCTTCCCTCCTGTGCCAGTTCGTTCTGTTAAACAAACTTCTATGGGGTTTTTCCCGGACCCAAATGCAGACGCATGGAAGTTATGGCTGGTACAAAATATATTTATTTCTCTCCAAGACACGAGGAAATTACAGGAACAGAAATAACTGGAGGAAACTTTACCGTACACTGGGAGGGGTTGGAACACGTGACGACACAAGGACATCATGCAACGAACTGGTACAGGAGGGAAGGGAAGGACAGACTTTATAGACAGATAACGAGACAATGAGACACAGCTGGAGAGGAACACAGGTGAGCATGATCACCAATCACAGACAGACACAGAGGGAGAAAGAGACAGAGGGAGAAAGGAACACAGAGGCGTGACAGAGCCCAGAGGCGTGACACTGGTTAGCTAGTTTAAGATGGCCACACTAACCAAAACATGTATCCATTATTCGTCTTACATCCATATAAATTGTAGCAGCTGTGTGTCATATCTGTCATTATAAGTCAGATATCGTTTTTTGGACAAAAGCCTAACCCTCTAACCACTTCCAAACTACAGCCTTTTGAATCATTTATATAAAAATACACTATTTTATTCAAAGAAGTCTGGTGCCTAAAGAGTTAAAAACAACTTTTTTACAGTTCAGTTTAAGGGACATCTTCTTCACTCCCCTGAATGTTACTTAATGAACAAGTGCGACTCTAACCGGGATAATTAATTTCCTCCTCTGTTGTGTGTGTGTGGCTTCACTTGTATAGCACTTGTTTAGAAAGCCTTTGAGTCATTGGGAGAAGAACTACAGCCTCTCTTCACTTGTTATGAGAAAGAAATCAACTTCAGAGGAAGGCACAGACAGTTTTGAAGGAAAGAGTTGAAGAAGCCATCATTGACTCTATCATTTAAGGTCAGCAGCTTCTCAGTGTTGTTGAACAGCAGGGTTTAAAAAGTGCTGTGCATCACTTTCAACCGGATATGGATGTAATGTCTCGAGCTGCAATGATAAATGAAGAATGACCTTAAGGCTGCCATGAGTGAGATTGGGTTCATCTTCACCACTACTGAATGCTGGACAGCACACAGACGAAGTTTAATTGGTGTCACAGCACATCGGACTGAGCCTGAATCTCCGGAGAGTGGCTGTGTTGCTCCGGTGCGCAAACGATTCAAAGGATCCAATAAATGTTCTGCCCTTGCTGGTACCTTAAGTGACATCCACACTTAAGGAGAACAGCATCCACGAGGGGATCGTTCTCACAACCAGGATTAATGGCTCTGATTGTATTAAAGCATGGCTAGTCTAAGGTGAGATGGATGAAAACAATAGTTCAGAACCACTTAAGGGCCGAATCTCATTACAAACAGGAGAAAGAGGTAATGTGGATGAAGAGGAAGAGAGGATGAAAACATTGTGGCTGTTGAGTATTTTTGATGTTGGTGGGCCGGGGCAGCAACATCAGGCAAGGATAGGCAAGGATACCAACAACCTGAACGAGGTCATCAGTACGATTGGTTCAGTCTAGGGGTTCAAACTGGACTCAGCGGAAAGGTGAATGCTGGCTAAGGTGACAGCCATCATGAGGAATCCAATCCATCCTCTCTTTGACTTGTCACAGATACAAGTTGTTTCTTCCTGAAGCTATCAGACCGTACAACTCTGGACTGTGATCCAACTCCACCAGCACTACTGTCGTCCACACCGGACGCTTTTACATCATACTGCATTAGCAGCCAATCCTATTTCTGGGCCTGCCGTTCTGCACAACACAGCATTAAGGGACTGGACTGGACCGCACTCACTCATGATTCATATTCATACTAACCCCGCCACAGGCTGGTCACAAACCAGTGTACTTCTAGTGCCGGTCCCAAGCCCGGATAAGTGGGGAAGATAATGTCTGTTAGGCCATCCGTCACAAAACCTATGCCATGTAATTATGTGGAAGGAGATGATGGACTGTTGGGACCCCTAAAACTAGATAAAATCATGGACCCACACTCTGCTGAACCTCCACAAACATTTACATAGTATTTTATTTTTGTACTTATTTAGTATTCTTTATTTACTAATATTTTATCACGGTTTTTCTGTTTCCTCCATTGTGTATTTTGTGTACTTGGTGTTCCTGATTGACGCTGTAAAACTATAATTACCCTTTGGGATTTTGTCGTGTTCAACTCTTCGAGGCTGAACACGAAGTCCAGGCCCAAAGATCCGGTCCCTTACGAAAACCTGATCCTTAGTGAGAGGCCGAATAGAACGATGACGTCACTACAAACTCTTTATAAATGAAACAGGTTTATTTCAACCTACAAGGAAATCATCACTGTGTCCCAAGCATTACATAAGCACCAAACTCCCGATTTTGCGATCACCTAGATTCCAACCCGACTGACCTATGGATTAGGTTAGCAGCCTGACGATTTTCTACCAAGTGACCACGAGCCCCGTTTTCCAAACAGTTTTATTCTCCATCTTCAGCGGCCCCCCCTTCTTGATCCTCAGCAGGCGTGTCCCTGCCTGGGCACATCTGCTTCACTCCCTCGGATTTCAGCCAGACGCCCTTGGATCCCAGCTCCATTCATGCAATAACAACTCCATATTTGGGCCATTTTATCCTGTTACCTGCAAGATTTTTATGCTTCAACGGTAGAGGTGTGTTATAACCTCCTTTCATTTGGTTCATTACCTTGCGTGACGTCATTACTCTGACTCCATCTTATATCTACTGCTAAGCTAACATGATATGCTATGCTATTCATAATTCTACCTAAAACTACTTTAAATCCACAAATCTTGAAGTGTTTTATCTTAATTGAATAAGTTGAATCGATGTTTCTTGCACAAGTGTTCTTGTACTTGAGTCTATTTTTCCTGTCTTGAAGGTGGATGGACTGAACCAACTGAGGTCATCAATTGTACTCTTTTCACTAACTGAAGAAAAGGGAAAAGAAGCACCTGAGATTTAAAGCATGGAATTATTATAGACACAACACATTGATTTTGAAGCCAACTCACGTGTCCTTTTTCTCTCTTTTGTGCTGTCTCTTCTCTCTGTTGCTCTCCTGAAGATGTGTACGGTACACCGGTGATACTTATGATTCATATGCTTATGTTTAAGATCACCGCTGCCTACAGGCTTGGTTGAGTCATTCTCAACAAAAACGTTATGTTTTTTCCACACACAATTGCTGTACAGGGTAGAATAGAATACAATACAATGGAATTCCTTGATTGACAAGGAACATAATCGTACAAAACTGTTACGCAGTTCCAATTACTGTCATTTCATCATGCTATCATAAATGGAATTCCATTATTCTCAGACCAACAGTGTGCAATGTCGTGACATTAAAGGGCCTTTATCAACAACATGTAGCTTTTGTATAGCCCAGGCAGAAAATAGACCTAATTCAAACCATTTCCATTCAACTGGGAAAAACAGACGAATAACCAGGGTAATTATGCAGCGATTATACATGAATAAAAAGCATGAAGGACAATAAATGTTCAAAAATAGACCAATAATTTGTTGAGCTGATTGATATTCTGTGTGTTGAGGGAGGGTTGTAAAGTGAGAGAGAACAGTGATTGCACCATAAAAATACGGATTGTACTAAAACAAAAACAAATTGCACGGATGTATATAGGGGACCGCTGAAGGAAAGCTGGTGGTGTGGAGTTCAACTAATGAGTGATGGGGGGCTGGAAGGGTTCATTGGCGTCCAAGCCTGAGGCATTAAGCTGTTCGTTAGACACAGGCAGATAGTCTCTATATGAAGAGGGGTGTGAAAGGGTCCGTGATCATCCTGGGGGCACAGCACAGGTGGTGGATCTCCAGTAGGGATGGACGGATGATGTTTACTACTGCTCTCACAAACCTATGCCGCTGTCTCTGTGTGGAGGTTGAGCAAGATTCAAACCAGATTGTGCCGGAACTCTTTCACCACGTTCAGACTTTGTTAGCCAGCACGGGCGACTTAACAGCTAGAAGACATCTCAGAACCCAATATACATGTATAGACAGTTTGAATTGTTGGGACTGGCAGGACAAAGTAATTTGTGACTTGCTCAAGGGCCGCAGGACAAGGTGAAGGTGTTGGGCGCTTGAGTGGGTCAGCCGGCCTGTTTGAGCCTCTAGAGAGGATGAAACCTCTGCTG
The DNA here is from genome assembly GCA_037951165.1 of Lophius americanus. NCBI lineage: Eukaryota > Metazoa > Chordata > Actinopteri > Lophiiformes > Lophiidae > Lophius > Lophius americanus. The sequence continues at coordinate 1,198,360 of JBBDHG010000224.1, read as the reverse complement.
GGCCTCCTTAACGATAGCTGGGATGTCGCTGGTTGGCGTCAGGTCAGAACCTTGGTGCTGCTGACCCTCTCCATAACCCCGCCATTAGTGGTCAGTGGGGAGCGAACTGTAACGGGCCTCCTGGAGTTAACATTCAGGGAGAGGTTGTGTCTCCTGCAGCATGCTGTCAGCTGATCCACCTCCATCCTGTGTGCTGACTCATCTCCGCTAATGAGTTAGTCTTCAGTGACCAGCGATGTGTTTATATAATTAATCCGGTCGGACAGTCGTGGGTCAGGAGGTGAACAGCGGGGGACTCATGACACAGTCAGATGAGCCTGTCTTTAATCATGAGGGGGTTCTGATTCTGTTTCTCGTCAGAGCATCTAGGATCAATTTATAAACATTAGTACCCTCTAGCAGTGACCTCAGCTTTTCAACATGTTACTGTGGTATGGTGGTGCTGAGCAGAACTACGTGAAGAGGCGTGGACTTACCCTGACTGGTGTAGTATTTTTAGTGATGTTTTTCATCATCCATCGAGGCTCTCATCACCAACGACACGCATTTGTCATAGAACAACTGAATTGGCTCTGTGTGATACCTGCATTCTTCTCTGGGTCTGGTCCAGTGATAAATAATATCCTTTTCTTCTTGACATGCCCATAATTGAGCTTCTACACATTTTTTTCATCATTTCATCATTTTATGTTGTTTAAGTCGAAGCCAAAGCTTGTGGTAATGTGAATATTGCTCCTCCTACAGGACATAGGTGGTATACCATAGGTGGTACCGTAGCTAAAATCCAACTTTTGGTATATTATGGGTTCATTGGTTATCCAACTTGGCCAAAAGGAGAGTCCCACTAGTTCTATTTCACAGAACCTGTGTAGAATAACATGAACTTTGTAGCATTTCTATGACATTTGATGTATCAGTTAACAAAAAGTTTCTGCGAAAATTTATCGGTTATTTTATTTCATTGTGTTACTGTTATATAATGATGTTAGAGCCTTTTTCATCCAAGAGAAAATGAGCTGAGGATAGAAATATTAGTGGGTTTTTTTGTGTTTAATCACAGATTACTCACAGAAAGTAACAGGTACAAAGTTGCTGACACTGAAAATAAATGATTTGAGGTCTTACCTGTTCATAGACGCCACGGTTATGCAAATACACCTGATAGCTGTGGAGCTATTTTAAGTTTGTTTTGGGTATGAAATTCAGTTGAAACTTAAAATAAGGGATGAGCAGAAGGAGTTAATGATTTGTTTTTATCTTCCTCCCTCTGGTTATGGACCCAACAGGGCCATAACCCCTCTGGTCTTCATCAGCCATGCTGAGGAGAGGAAGGATCTCTCTGAAAATATTGTCTGCTACTCGGCTTTATTTATTTCTCATAGCGCTGGAATACAAATCGGCTACTGTAAGACATCACAGGAATTTCATGCTCTGAAGCTCCTCCCATAAAATGTCCATCCTCCAACACCATTTTACAACAGATGCAATATTGTTTATTTTGAATCTAATTATTAACACAATTATACATCACACTGTGAAATGTACTGCATCACACAGCTCTGTTGACTATTTGTGTCTGAAGTGAGATGCATGCTGGGAAGCCGGATTATATGCCTTATCTTTGTGTGATCATTATTTCATCTACCCCAAGGAGGTTGTTTTCTTGTTTGCGTTTGTATCTTTGTTTGACTTGTAAGGCAATAATCCTAACAATAATGTATAATGATTTTATTTTATAATAATGAATAATTTCATAGTTTGGGGTGGATGTGGAGGAATGGGTGGAGTTTTTTTTCTGCTATTATGATCATAGCAAGGCTTTATGGACTGCCACTGGTTTATACACATAAACGACTTGATGGATTCCCTGGAACTGGTGGGAGGGGTGGGACGAAATAAATTTGGAGTTACATCCTGATGAAATGTGCCATGAATAAAATATTATTTTCTACAGTAAATACTAAACCAAACCAATGCGATGCAAACTTTTAGAGCCAAGCTGTGTGGTCCAGGAATCATACTTTGGGTTGAAACTAAAGCCTTTCGGTGCAATGACGTAATGATGACTGAACTGCCTTGGCGGAGAAATGCATGCCGGCTAGTTTTTAATGTAGTAAGAAAGTAAGTAAACCCTTCAGGGATCTGATGAGAGTCTCTTTAATACCTCCGCCTCACTAATGAAATATTTTTAATATTGAGGTAGGAAGTTTTTCTTCTCCTGCTGCTCAGACTCAACTCCAGAGAGAAACCCACATATAACCTCATCAGCCATAATAATAAAACCATCTGATCTAATACTGTGTGGGAAGGTAGGTTTTACAATAGCTTTGAAACAACTCCATGACCCTGTCACCAGATCAGTAGTTGTCCTGCCAGTCTGGTGGTTATTAAGCACCACAGACAGCAAACATTTGAAAGGACCAGCAGAGTAATTGATGCTGTGACCAACTGGTCACAATTGTCTTCTTGTCCAAAACGCACAGCTTCTTATGCTTGTGCATTTTTTCTGCTTCAGGCACATCGACTTCAGGACAAAATGTTCAATAGCTGCCTAATATTTACCTGTCGTTGACGGGTGCCATTGTAAAGGAATGATCATAGTATTTATTTCACCATATTATAGTATGGCTTATCTAGGTAACTACATTGAGAATGCTGTATGGTCAGAAGATTCTCAAAACAAATGATCTCTAAATGGTTTTGGAAAAAGTGACATTTAAGCCTCAAGGCAAAGATTTCTTCTATTTTTCCCATTGAAATCTTTGTTCAATATTGAGTTGTGTTATAAAGGCTTAAAAAATAAAACTTCTTATCTCATTTTTTCTCTTTTTTTGGGTTTTGAAGCAACAATTGAGCCTGAAGAGATAAGAAGAAAAAATATGAGCAAAAATATTTATTTAATGGTTTATGTATTCCAGAATCCAAGATCAGTTTTAGAGCCCCACACTCCCGCCTTTCCTAATCTCATGTGGTCTTCCCCCTCTCCCCATCCCCCTCTATGATGAATCTATGATGGCCTCCAAGTTTCATATATATATATATATTTCTGCCAAGTAATAAGTTCCTTGAAAGACACTGGTCTGTGCAGTCCATCCAAGAAATTCAACTCGATGGGCGACGGTGGACCACAGGGTGATGGAGTGATCCATCCTCCAGGGGAGGAAGGCCGCAGCGAGGACTTGGGCCAGCGCCCGAGCGAGGGTACAGGGAACCAGTCAGGTAGCACCGCCGTTGAGGGTATGCAACCAAACGGGAAAGAGGTACGAACAGTCACCTGTTGAGTTGAAACCACAGTGTGGACCCCACCAGTTTACCCCAGAACAGTTTCACAACTTTTCATGTTTCCTTTGATGGTAACGTCTGAAAGAAATTTTTGATCCTCCGATTGTAAAAACACAAAGCGATCATCCAGCAGCAACATATTCATCATCTGAATCCTTCTTGGCTACTTTAACCTAGAAACAGTTTTTCTCTCTAGGGCCAAACATTCTCTCTCCATTCCCTCTGGAGAGAGAATGGGCTTTTTCTAAGCTAATGCTAAAATAGTTTAATATTCTGCTGATTATGAACATATAATTATTAACGTAGAATATTATCTTCCATTCATTCAAAGGAATTCCCATGAATTTTACACATTGATTTTTCTTGTTTATTTTACAAGTAGATTTTTATCAAACCTGATGTTTATATCACATCCAGAGGTTGAAATATGTGCATATAACTTCATCTAGTGGACACAGGTGGTATTTTACTATATACTAAATAGTAAATAATACTAAATACTAATACTAATACTAAATTTATATACTATATACTACTGATATTTTACTTCTGTTCCTAATACACATGTTACACATGTTCCTCCGCAGCTTCTCCATCCTCATCGTCATCATCATCTCCCCTGTCAACTCTCCGCGCTTGTCTGGAGGAGATAAAGGTGTGGATGAAAAACAACTTTCTCCAGTTGAACAGCTCCAAAACCGAAGCTATTTTAATTTGCACCCCAAATCAGACCCACTCTTCCTCCTAAACCAGTATTACCTTCTCTGGTCACGACATTCCCCTCTCTTCATCAGTCACCAACCTCGGTGTAAGATTTGACCCTCAACTCACTTTTGAATCCCACATCAAACACATCTGCAAGATGTCCTTTCACCATCTTAGAAATATTTCGAAACCCCGTTCTTCACTCACCTTGAGTGATGCTGAAAAGCTGGTCCACGCGTTCGTCTCCTCCAGACTGGATTACTGTAACTCACTTCTCATCGGGATCCCTGATAAAAGTCTTCAAAGACTGCAGTATGTTCAAACCAGTGCTGCAAGGATCCTGATGAGAGTTCGTAAACACGAACACATCACCCCTGTTCTTCATTCCCTTCATTGTCTTCCCATCTCCACCAGGATTGATTGTAAGATCTCTCTCCTCACTCACCAGTGCATCCATGGTAACGCACCCCCCTACCTGAAAGAACTACTCACCCCACTGACCTCGACACGATCCCTTCGTTCTACCCACTCATACCGCCTCCTCCTTCCCCGGACTAAGCTCAGCACCATGGGTGATCGGGCTTTCTGTTCTGCTGCCCCTCGTCTGTGGAATGCCCTCCCTGACCATCTCAGGGCTCCACAGACGACTGACACATTTAAAAAAGGACTTAAAACTTTCCTTTTTAGCAGAACCTATAACCTTAATTACCATTGCTGCTTTTTGGTCAGGCTTTTATATAGTTTTTTATTTTTTTTTATTGACGCTTTTATCTGCATTTGCTTTGTAGCACTTTGAGATTTGATCCAAATGTAAAGTGCATTATAAATTAAATGTATTTTTATTATTATTATTAAAACAAAAATCCATCTTAAACTAGGCCTTTCTTGTCATTCCCAACAGCAAAGGTATATTCCCAAAAAAGTCATGCAAATCAGGCAAGTTGTAATTTCTTTGTGTAACAAAATGTCATTTTAAATTCCAATACTGTTTTGTTGATTTACACTTTATGACTAACTGCCAGGTACTTCCGCACAGACGATTTAAAAAGGGAAGAGATGAAAGTCAAACATTCATAGAATCACGTTTCTATTGAAAGTACATCTCAAAGAATGTGTTCACACACACACAACTGCCAAAGGCTCGTGCAGTGAATGACTGCGCGCGCGGAGAGAATACTTTCTCCCTAATCACGAAGTGGCCGGATGCAGCGTTTACGCACAGCGTGGCAACCAGTGCGCAAAGGCTGAAGGTGCTTTTTTTTTATTGCGGATGAGATTTCCATTCATCTCTCTACTATGGGGCGATTGTGAAGTTCCACGACGCGCGCAATTTGTGTATTTCACTGAGAAGAGAGCAGCGTGGATCCGTGTGTCAGAGAGTCTGAGCCTCTTCCTCACGCGGTGGCACCAGGACGCGCCACTCATCTCCGAGAAGTCGTTTCTGATTGTGCCGCAGAACTTGGATGGGAAAGACACGTGGAATTTGTGATTTCTCTTCCACATCATTCGTGCAGCAGCCTTGGAGCACAAACTTTGATGCGCTTAAGAATCAGAGATGACTTTCATCCGCAGCTTTGAATTCAAATCTACTTGGTGAGTTTTTAACTCTGCAGGAGATGAAGGCATCTGCGTGGGAAATAGTCTGCAAGTTTTTCTTCTGCTGGACTTTTGCTGGCGCACAGGTAAGAAACAGGCTTTGTTTCCAGCCATGTTTCATGCTGAAATCACATTTGCTCTTCATAGAAATCACATATTATGCATGTTCCTATACAGACTTATTTACACGATGACATCATTTTGGACGATTTCCTCCTAGAAGTTGCGCATGAATATAACGTATTAAATACCAAGCTTTATTCCGTTTTTTGTCTTCATGTGGAGTAAAGATGTATATTTATTAATATCTAGGCTACTATATATTACTTATTGCCCTAACCCAGAACCCTCACTCCAAAAAGTGAAATCTGTGAGTTGCTTCATTGAATAAATCTACTTAAACCAAATGTAACTAATATGTTTCCATTTTTAAACCTCAGCCCACTTTAGCAGGTGTAAGTCAAAGTTAATACTTGTTAAACAAACCGAATATGTTTAATTTGACAGAACTTCATAAGTTTTGAGATAATGACAATGATCCAGTACATTAAGTTTGTCCCTTATTAGTTTAAGTAGATAAGATTTAACACAAATAAGTAAGGCGACAGACTTAGCATTTATTTTGAATTTAAGATGGTCAGTTTAGATAAATAGACACTTATAATCTATATTGTGAGACAATGCTGTAATTACCCAACTCAAGTTATTTTTTACATCTCATTCATGTTATTAAATCAGATTGAACACTATCTGTTTTTTTGTTATTATCCCGTAAATTCAACAATTTTTGTTGAGTGCAGCTATATGTCCCACAGGGGTCAGTGTAGCTTACTAAATTAATTACATATTTTTGGAAGAGTGTGCAACAAATGTCAAAAGTGTGATAAATATCCTTTATATTGTCATAAAATAGTAAAGAAGTATATTTATTAATATTATAACCTAACTTCCAGTATGTGGCTATGTAGCGTCTTAATACGAAACGAAAGAACACTGAAAAGTGACTATAGCCTTGGACATGAAAGTCATGAAAACCTGGAATCCTGGTGTAAAATTGTTCTCTGCAGCTCTGAGTTTGATAACTGGCCACTAGAAAGTCTCTCTCTTTCTAACTGGCTCTCCAGGAACTGTCTGCTCCTAATGTCAGGGGTTGTCTCAAGAAGCATGCTCGGCATGCTATTTGTCTCACACTCTGCCCTAATTGGGTGTGATTAAATTTTTACAATCCACTTAATATTTAAATAGTTTGAGAGCTAATATCCTTTCAAATCAAAATGCACAAGTGTGATGAGTGTTGAATGACAAAATGACCATGTCTCCGCTCACACTCCATGCCACACTTGAATCTCATAAATAAGAACTATGTCTGTATTTTAATATGCTACACGCAATTTTTTCTTGGTTCCACATATCAGTACGTACTCTACGTGAAGTTCTAAATGTATATCCTGATACTGGTAACAGTTCTGCCAGGGAGTTACTGTATGTTTTCCATATGTAAAAATTTGTTTTAAAACGAGGCTTATGCTGTCATCACCGACAGAAAGTCCCCATCCCCTGCAGCAATCCCCCTGATCAAACTCCACGCATTAGATGTGAAGTTATGTTCACAGTATTTTGGGTTGAAAAGAAAAACATCCCCATGGTGAGTAAAATATGATACACACTCGATAGACCTCCTTGAGTCGATTAATACGCACTAAAGTTGGACTAAATGAGATCAATGTTTACAGAGTTAAGTTCCAAAAACTGTGTTTTTTTGAAAAGCTCCCCTTAGAGAGTAAATTATGAACTTTTAGGGTAAAATACAATGTAAATAAGATAGACCTCCATGAGTCGATTCATACGCACTAAAGTTGGACTAAATGAGATCAATGGTTACAGAGTTAAGTTCCAAAAACTGTGTTTTTTTGAAAAGCTCCCCTTAGAGAGTAAATTATGAACTTTTAGGGTAAAATACAATGTAAATAAGATAGACCTCCATGAGTCGATTCATACGCACTAAAGTTGGACAAAATCGGATCAATGGTTACGAAGTTAACTTCCAAAAACTGCGTGTTTCGGAAAAGCTCCCCCTAGTGAGTAAATTATGATATTTTAGGGTAAAATACAATGTATACCAGATAGACCTCCATGAGTCGATTCATACGCACTAAAGTTGGACTTTCTCAGATCAAACATTAACAAATTATGGCCTAAAAACTTTTCGAAGATAAACTCCTCCTAGTGTCAGAAATATACAACTGGTCTTTCTCAAAATCAATCCAGTTCTTCCTCACTGTAAGGTCTACGGGGGTACACAACTTGAAATTGATCCTTTAAAAAGTTTTTGTGTTATGTGCAGACTATAGTGTTACTTGTAAAAATAGGCTCCCCCTCATGAGTTGAATATGAACTACTAGAGTAATATCTGACAATTAAGATCGAAAGTTAGTCAACGTTTTTTTCCGTCTTGTATTCAGTGGGGCCCTGCTTTTTTAAAAATGTTGAAGACATTAAGATCTATTTAAGGATGTTGGTCTTTACTTGATAACTGATAGTAATTCCCACAGGCTCATCTTTCAGATCTACGACATTCAGGAATAAAGTTACATCCCCAAAAAGGTATATGAAGGAATATCATATAATAGACTGATTTATCGTATTAACGCGATAACTCAAAAACTGTTTGATGGATCCTTTTTAAATTTAACACCTACAAAGACCTTAGTGTGATGAAGAACTAGTGGGATTTTTGGGAAAGGTGGGTTGGTATGTTTCTGACACTAGGGGGAGCTTTGTCTCCAAAAGTTTTCAGGCTATGATTTCCCGGCCGTTATGTTAGAAAATGATTGATTTTTTTTTTTTATACAAAAAGCTCCCCCACTTGGTAAAATATAAACTATTAGAGTGAAGTTTGATATATACAAGATAAAGTTCCTCAAGTCAATTCAATTTGGATCAAATCAAACACATTGTTGAGAATTTATGGCCCAAAAACTTTTGGAGATAAACTTCTCCATTATGACGTGGAAAATGATGAGGCCATTTCCCATTTTCCAACACTTTGACCCCTTCATGGTCACGACCATCACGACCGTCAAAATGACCCAGATTCCACCACTGCTACTGGAAAAGCTTAATTTGTTATTTTGTGACTCTGTGTTTGGACCACCACCTCTATCGCAGCAGAAAAACAGCGGGATGACACTCACCAGAGTTCAAACTACGTACGAATGGAAACCGAAGCCGATGTAGACACCCATTACAGGATACACACTTTCAGGCCTCCTCCAAAGCATGTGTGAAATTCAATTATATTCTCTCCAACAGTTGTGATGGATATGTAAATAAGTTAATTTCCCTCTGGCAAACCTGTTGCAAACGGTTCTATGGAGGAGCAGCTTTTCATTTGGACAGGAGTAACCGTATACCCCTTCGTTGGATTCCCATAAGCACATTTAATATTTACGTTTTCATAGATTTCTTAGTGAAGAAGAAAAATTGTCTATTTAAGTCTTTTACAGTTTGATGTGTAAAAAACCCCCACATTGCATAATCTTTGAATTTCTGGTAAAGTTTGTCTGGTAATTATGGAAATCCACCCTCCCTCCATGTTCATATCCACGTTCTTCCAGTTTAAGAACACATGCTATCATTCAATGGGGATTAATTTATGTGTAACTGGGTTTTCTGACTCCCAGGCATCATTATTTCATGCATCAACAGAAACAGAGCTGTTTTTTCTCATAGTTTAATTGAACCCACTCATGCAAGAATAATTAAAAACAGGGCAGTATTCTCGTCTTACTATTGATTAAGTCTGTGTTTTATGAGCAAATTACCGACATTTCCACCAGTGTCGAAGTCCAGCTCAGTCCATTCATGCACAATTACCTCAGTTAGAATTTCCCCCAAAGGCTGTTTGTTCTCCTCAAACCTGATTGAAGGATAGACTTGACTCCTCGTCTTTCCACCTCTTACTTCTCTCCTCTGCAGCTCCTGTTCAGCTACAGTGAATATTGTTGTTATGTTATTATTGAATATTTGATATTCAGCTGTACCTACTACAGTTCCAGGAAGTGTGTTCTGAAGAGCTGTCCCCTGTTTGGACCACAGGATATGAAAGGGCTAATTAAAATGGGGAAGATGTTTGCCCCTTTGTCTTCACTCAAAAATTCTTTCTCTCAGACAATTTCATGGCAATTCATCCTTTGAGTCACATGATTGTATGATGTCGTAAATCAGTGTTTTGGACGTATTGGATAATATCATGCCTCAGACGACGCACCGCGTGACAAAACCTCAGTGGGATCAGTGATCAGTGGGAAATATGTCTCTAAGAGTGAAAGAGCAGTTCCTGGGTCCTCTTTTATAAAAAACATGCACCCTCGGGTGCCCTTATATAATGAATATTAATGACTGCTGATTGATGACGTCAGTCATGGCGAATGCTGACAGGAAGATAAAAAAAAGACAGGAAGATAAAAAATTTAAAAAAGCCTTAAAGGTCTGAGAGCGGCAGGAAGTGTTGGACTCGGTGAAGCTGCTGATGGTCGGACAGACAGGCTGACGGATATCTCTCTAACTTCAACCAAATGCCACACTTTGCCTGAATTTAAAAAAAAAAGAGAAGTCGACCGACTTTATGGAATGTAAATTACGCCAAACAAAGAGCTTATGCGTCTGACGACAGCAAGTGTATATCCCCCGGATGTCCCCAATCCCCGGCATTGTACAAACAGTCCCTGATTGAATTGAATGTTAAATTATGTCCACAGTATTTTTTTTTTTTTTTTTGTGAAACGCTCCCCCTTGTGAATAAAATGTGTTTCTCGTCACCGTGTGATCCGGCGGGGTCAGGGGTCCCCCCGTCCTCTGACAGCAGGGGACGGACAGGCAAAAATCAGATTCATCAGTGAAATTACCAAAGAGTTTCTTCCTCCATACTCCAAATTCTCATCACCATGCGTCATTACACGTTTTTATACCCAGTTATTTGAATAAAATGTAATATTTACACATTACTAAACTCAGTTCATGAGATCAGAAACGCTTCAGTTTAACTTCTTTTGTCCGTTGGTTTACTATTTTTTATGAAAATGTATTTGAATGACGTATGAATATTATGTAATAATAACAGAAACAGTGTTTCTGAGTGTTTGTTTGCAAGGACAAATCTCTCTCTTTGTATTTATTCCATAGAAAGAATCAATCAAACAGCTGTTTGATTAATTTACCGTAAAATAGGCTTTGAATGGTTACGTTTGGATTTATTGTACACACTGTTATTAACTCCACAATCCCTTTGGTAAGAGTTTGCGTGGTGGACCGCACATTTTTCCGTCAGGTTAGCTTTTTATAAATCCCAAGGACATTTCTGACTTTATTCATCCGTGTTAGTTTTATACCATCAGGATTAAAACCTCCCGTGAACAGAGAAGACATGGTGAAGATTGTAAACGCTCAAAACAGCACTAGGAAGAAAAGAACTCAAGTTAGAAGAATGATGATCAAAATGTCAAAGATTGAAACCTTATAAAAAAAAAACAATCCCTGGCTAGCATGGACTTACAATAAACCTGTGTCAACAGAAGAATAGTATGGTGCTTTGGGACCTGCTTGATAATTCCACGATTCATATACGTGACGATAAGACGCACGAAAAGCCATAAGAGCAACTCTGGGAGAACGTGATGCTCCATGAACTGATGTGGATGATTTTATCTATGAAACAATCTGGACACTACTGAACAAACAAAACTCTGATAGGCTTAAAGGAGAAATGTATTCTTAGTTAGCTCACATTTAACTCGAAAAAAAACAACAATGTTTTCCGGACAGAACTCAAAATATTTTTCACGGATTATTTACTAATTTTATACCCACACAGGCCTTAAAGTGAGGAAGAAGTGCATTGATTTTGTTGTAATGTTCCGACAAGCGGGCCAACTTCATCTCTGAAAGGTTTCAGGCCATTATTTCTCAATCGTTGGTTCCAATTTGGCCAAATTCGGTGAATAGTAATCAAGTTGAATGGATTGGTGCCTGGGCTGATTTAGATGTTTCTTTCTTCTGTGGCAATATGAAGTTAAATAGACTTCTGCTCATCGTATCCGTTCCTTCAGACTGAAAACACTCATGACTATTCTCCAACTACTTTTCACAATAAATGTAAGCAACGTCATGTCTTTTCTTGTTTTTAACGCAACAGCTCTGACACATATTCAATGATGATGCTGGAGGATGTGAAAACCTATTTATATTATACATGTGCGACTTACTAGTAAGTTTATTAAATATCCTTTTAAAAGTTTTTTCTCACCTACTCCACTAGCCTAAGGTTTATTTGACAGACTGGATAATTTCTGATATCCGATAACAGAGGAACAGAGAGAAGAGAAGCGCTGGTGCTCTTGATGCCGGCGATCGCAGTGCATTGTGGGAATTGTACTATCTGTGGTGTTTGTGCTGTGTAACAGCAGGCCAGTTATTATAAAAATCCGATATTGTCTCGCTGGCATAACATGACTTCCTGACCATTTTCGATTCACTCCAAATTGGTGCGTATGAATTGACTCCAGGAGATCTTTGATGTAAGGATAATATTTTTACTATTTCATATTTTTTTGACTTGAGGGAAAAATATGAAATAATAAATAAATAATGGTGGTCACCCTACTAATGACCGTCAGTTTCCTCGCTATGACTGTCGCTGAAGTTTAAATATTTTCAGCATTCCGAGGAGAAAGTTGGTTTATCGTGAAATATTAGACAATAAATTAGTAATGATAATTAAGTCAAATTAACGCTACTGTTCTAAGAGAGAGGAGAGACAGACCCTCTTGAGGGAGGAGCAGTAGGGGAGTTTTTAAAAGCAGGCAAAGGGACAGTTTGTCAGAGAAGTTCAGTAGTTCTTGGGTGTATGTGGGAAATATTTATGTTTTTATGCCATCGAGGTTTAGACAATCACCCGCGCAGAAATAACGTTTATCAGATCGAACTGCATGTATTTTGTTCTTTCTGAGAGTTGTTTTTACCAGTCTTAGCGTTATGCATACATACAAACGCAGACGGATTAAATAAAACAAAAACAATAAAAGAAAAACAAAAATGAAGGTCAGCGTGTTGCAAATGAACCCAATAAATAACCGGCTGGATTCATTTAAATCAGTAGTGGACATTGGTTGCCCACATTGCGTTTGCTTCGGCGCCAACTAACAAAATTGTGTAGAGTCAAAAGAAACTATTTATGCTCAGTCAACACGAATCTTGTGTGTTCATTCAACAGATGTACTTGGTGTTGATTAAAAGTTATTGAATTTTGATAAAAAAAGTAAATTAAATCTTTTGATCATATTACTTCAACCCAATTCGATTCCTTTATTCCAACACTATTTCACATAATTCTCAGTTCATTATAACAATATTTAAGTTAATATTTTTGTCCACTACATTATTTTAATTGGAAAATTTATTTATAAATTGATATTAAATTAATTCAAGTTGCTTAAGATATTAAATTACAATTACAGCAATAAATGCCATTTTTCTAGTACTTAATTGTCATAAAATAGACATTATAAACATTGCCCACTTCTCCCACAGTGATGATGATAAGAGGTTTATTTCCAAACTTTTATTCCAGAATCTGGATGAACAATAATGACTCCACATTAAATGTAAATTGTCGTTGCATCTTTTAACAGTCCTTCCTCTTAACTACTCCCTCACTCAATATGCCTTCCATTTCCTTCTGCCCTCTGGGAGAGTAAAAGTTCACACACCTCTTAAAAGAGAAAATGCTTTTGCGTAACATTGAATCACATATAACAAAATTAAAATACCAAAAATGCAAAGACCTGCATTAATTACTCCGAAGAACAGTCAAAGTGACATCAAATCTGAAAAGTCAGCATTTGTTGCACTGTAAAACATTAAAAGGAACATCAAAGTGCAAAAGTGTGTATGGAATATTAAATGTGCAAACTTTAAATTTTACTCTGAGGAACCAGCCACTCCAGTCTAGAACTCTAGCTGTCATTATTTTACGTACTACAGAAAACAGTGAACAGGAATGACTCTCTCGTCTCACTGGAGTATTTTAGTTTTCAAGCTTTGGGCCTTTCTTGACAGTTCAGCTGCATTTAACTCAAGTATTACCTTTTGAATAACTTCAAAGGTGTGTCGGAGCTTTGATGGGTCCCTCATATTTAAGGTATAAAAAAATCAGAACAACATGGCAGACGCAAGGGGCCACATTCTCCAGATCTTGAAGCACCACCAGACCCTCGAGAATGACTCCCATATCAGAATAGTGACTGCTGGGGGTCTCTCTGATGACATACATCCCTGCTGTCATTCCTTCTATGCACTTAGACCGTTGTCCTCAGTCATGTGGTGAAAGGAAAATTTAATTCTCGAGCTAACATTGGCATAAAATCTTACATACATACATACATACATACATACATACATACATACATACATACATACATACATACATACATACATACATACATACATACATATATATATATATATATAGTATAACCTGTTGTTGCTTTATGTGGTTTGTGTCCACAGCATGTTTCAAGTTGGTATAAGATTAACTCTATTCACAAAGTGTTTTAATAGTGACCACACATCCACCAGAGAATGTTTCCCTTCAGAAAGGACAAAATAGTTAATCACATTGTTATGGTCATCTCATTTCTTAAATAAACTGGTGTGTTTAATTACATTTTTAAATAAACTGGTGTGTTTAATTACATTTTCAAATAATCTGTGCTGTGCCTCAAACCTGAAAGTCCCACAAAAGGCACAAAAAACCTTATCGGCTTTTGATAATGTTTAATTTAGTGGTGTTTTGGCAGCAGTTCTTGTTAGGAAACAGCTCTTTACGAAATCTTTGTCTGATTTCTTACATTTTTATCTCTAGGAAGGCTCTTGAGATAAAAAAAAAGAGAGAGAAAGCTATCTCAAATCGAGCCATCATTGTGGACCTGGGCAACCGCCAGCTCAACAATCTGTGCAAAGCCCAACAAAACCTAACATGCTGAATCATGCTCAGGAATCTTGCGCCCAATTCCAAATGGGAGCAATCTCAACAAGCTCCAGTTTTCAAAGGCATTACCACCTAGGGGTTTTCAGCTTTGAGACATTTTGGGGCACTATATGAGGCTTTATTTGTTTTGTCTACCCACTTGTATGGGAAATGCTAATATCATCCAATGTGATATACTTCTTCAATATAAGTAATGTGAGGCAACATGAGATTTCAACATATACAATGCCTTCAATTGTGGGAGGGTAAGCCATTGACAACATGAAGGTGAGAAATAACTTTTGTCAAGGACAAGCTTTCTGTACTCCAAAACAACCAAACGCCACTATCTAGGGCTCCTCTGACATGAGTCTTTTGTACTTCTTTTGATCTCAGGCTGAAATTCCTGATCTGACCTCATTTTATTTAACGTCTGAAGTTAATGCAGTACATAAACGGCAACAAGAAGGGCCTGAAAAATTCTGAACAAAGCCTGCTTTTCCACGAGCACTTAAATTGTCCGCAGCAATAGTCTGAGCTTTGGCTTTCAGCAATCTGCCCATTTGTGGGACAAAAATTCCATCAACCTCTAAGGTCCTCATATCACATAAAATTGGCTATAATATCTTATAATAGCCAAACAATTTCCGATTATTCAATTTTCCACAGAATTTCTTAGTAAACCCCGTACAACTACCCAGACTAGATACTCGATGTAGAGAATATATTTTTACTTAAGTCTGGCTGGGACCAAGATTTTGAATTAAATGCAAATTTAAGGTCCAGGATTAATAAACTGACAAACAGAAATAAACATTTACAGAGTAGCACTGCCATGAACAGATGAAATAAAAAAAAAAGAGCCCACAACGAAAGAGCTGACTCCAGGTAATCACACAGTTTGCTTCTGAATCTGGAAAGACAAAGGACAACAAATAAGAAAAAAACACCTCAACATGCCCCATAATACATAAAGTGTGATTGTCTACACATTACATATTTTGATAGTTGTTGCAAGACAAAAATACTAACGTTTGTTGCCTCTATTAATTTAAATAACACCATGACCTCGTCCAATGTACAAAAGTTAAAAAGTTATACACGCCAGAAAAACATTTGAGGTTGAGGCTAGTGGTTTGTGCAGTACCGAACATGGGCCGACACACAGCAAATATAAAATTTACGGCATTAATTTGTCGTGTATTTTCCGTCCTTCTAAATCTGAGTGCAGACACTTGCTTTATTTGAGAATATAGCCATGGTACTCGAAGCAATAACAGAGGTTCTGAGCGACAGCAAATCTGCCACGGTCCTGAGAACAACAACAATAAGCAACAACAAAGTGGAACAACAGAAGACAACGTTTGTTTATTTTAACCGGAGCTACAGACAAAATCCTTCATTTCGTCCTACGTCACCGGAACTCACAACGTTACGTTGTGCTGCGGCGTAAATCGCACAAGCGTTGACACGATAATGACAACTTCTGATGACGTAGTTAACTGAGCCCGCTAACTCTATGAGCCAGGAGGCTGATTAGCCGGCTGTTAGCATATTTTATGATATGCACCAACCCAACAATATGCTTAACATTCACCACATAAAATAACCTGATAACCCACCGCTAACAACACAAGCCTTACAAAGTAACCGCCCGACTGTCACGTGACCACAGCAAAGCACCGCTTCTCCTCTTTGACTAAAGCTAAAGCTAGTTTCGCTGGTTTACGGCTAACTTCACTGATAGCACCCAGCTAGTAACGAACCACGTTACGAAGATAAACAATGTCATTACAGCACTATATTAGTACTGTTTATACAACAAATCATCATTGGTACCAATTACCTCACTAATATTCCACTTCTGCATTGTCTAAACTTACTGCCGACTTGGAGCAGGCTGACATTGTTCTTACAGTAATGGCGCCTGCTGACATGTGGCGGAAATTAATATTGAGTAAATACCATCATAAGTATTCATCTCAGTCGTCGTGTACCGAGTAGAGCGAGAAACGGCGTTGCAGATCTTTCTGCTCTGCATTCAAATGTGCAAATCCTGCACAAAGCACGGGCTCCGATAGAAGAAAACGGATTTGATATTTTATTGGCTCCCTTAAGCCCAACATGAACTGAGCATGCTCTGAGTCATGCTCACCCTTTGCATATAATGTAGATTCAACATCATATAATAACAAAGTTATTGGTATGAAGTTTGACTTCAGACCATGAAACAATCATGTAAAAAAAGTGCATAAGAAGTTTAGATAAATTCAACATATAGACATTGCATGGGTTTGGAAATTTCAAAATAAAAGTATAAAAAAGTATTGAACCACAGCTCAACCATGGAGAGATCCTTTCCTGCAGAGCGGAGCTGTGTGACTTCATAATTTGCTAAAAAGTTGATTCTATTGATTAATTTCTAAACTGCTGGAGCTTTTTAATTTGTGTCACACAGTTGAAAGTGGGCGAAATATACTCTACTGTGTTATTATCACCGCGTAGGATTAATTTACTTAATTTGAATAAAAAGACCAGATGCGCACTCGACCCAGATTGTTAAAGAACCGAACTGAGATGATGGATGGAACATTTCGACTTTTAAAAACAAATGTTTGGAACAGGTTTAGATAGCATCGAGAAAACAAGTTCATCTAAGTAATGGGACTAAAGTAGCTGCTTTCACACAAGTTTGCAGGAGTATACAAGTGCACTTTTTTGAAATATTGATGAGAAAACTCTATTTTGGACACAATGGCCTCTCCGTAAAGGCAGAGGCCATACTCCTTCATCCACCCCTTTATCTGTTCCTCTTGAGAAGATGTACAAAACTATAAGTAATGTGTACATAATATAAGTAATGTGGAGGATACGTTCTCACTGTAGCTCTGAACATGGAGGATTTAGCAGGTCTCTTTCAATAACTTTCACTCTTTTCTTTCACCTTCCCATGATGCTCTCTGACGCTTCTTACAGTTAACATTACTGATGTAATCCTTTTTGGTTTAAATAGGTGAGATGTTTATTCATCATCTTTCTGCCACTTCAACCTATAAATCTGAAAAGTCCACTCTAGAGTCGGTGTTTGTTTTGTCCGTTCCGGCTACTGTACAACCATAAGCACAACTTGGTGGTCTCCATGGAAGAGGACCCGCCCAATCTGGAGGTATAAGGGGTTGTTTACAAACTAATATTAAAAATAACTATTTACGGCTGATTATATACTTATATATCTGGTTATGAATATTAAATACCATATATATATATATAGAGTCAAACCAATTGTATTGTATATGTCCTCACCTGGCAGTACCAGAATTCACCTTACCAATGACGTCAAATGTATATGAGAATGAAGAATCTTTGAAGAGAGGAAGAAAAGAAAGGCAACCATTGTACAACAGGCTAACCACAGCATTTTTTGTCTAGGATCAAAAAGGCTTTCATTTGAAGACATTTTACTATTTATCATATAACTGTTCTCCTAGAGACGGAATCAAGCACAAACCACAAAACCGAATCTAATGGCTCAGGTTGTTAGGTATTTTATTTTCACACTATTAGATTTCAAATTATTTCCAATTGCTCCAAATTATGGGATAAAGCTAGTAGAAAAAATGGGACAGCGTGTCTGAACCTGTAAAACTGTGTGAATAGGGTCGACCTCAGAGCCCGGAGTTCAGTGAACCTGTAAAGTTGTTCTGTCACCATTTCGTAAAGAAAGCAGGAGATTCTTCCTGCTTTCAAATCTGAATGCAGATTTGATTTCATGTTGAAGTGATCAACAAGGTGACATTTTTAAAAAGTGAGTTAAATTGAAACCTGTCTTTCTGAAGGTCTGAAATAACTCTTTGCACAAAAGAGAAAATGCCATTTGAGAGGTGGTCGGTAAAACTTGGTGACTAAATGGCCCTTTTATGTATAGATACTTGCCCTTGACACACTTGATGTGTTCCTCAGACAGTTTCTCAAAGCTTAATTATACGGCTTTCTATGTAAGAAAGGTCAGGTTGTTTACCTGACATGGAGATGGCACCAGGATGCACTCTGGGAGGCTACCTAAGCACTTTTACAGAATAAGTCCTGTCTTTCATGGAACCCTCTTCCAGCTGGATGATGATGATGGATGAACGTCCCTGACACATTGCAGAACTGGTCCAGGAACGATCTAAGGAACAATACCGAGTTCAAGATGTTGACTTGTCCTCCGCCGTCAGAGGTCTGCTGGCTGTCGTGATTGTTCGGAGCTATTTCGATGTCAACAGAGGGACAATATTAGGCAGGTGGTTATAATGATATGGAAAATCCATGTAGATATTTTGATTGAATTTTGCAGAAGTGTCTGATTTCATACCATAGCCTTAGAAGCCTTCTAGACTCTCTAGTAAGTTTGCTTCGCTGAGGCGGGCTTCCATCACCTAAGCAGTGAATTTACATTTTGATTAACTTAATCTATACAGTTTGATTTACAATACAATTTTACATTTTTGGGAGACGCTGCAACTGTAGTTTATTTTTCTCTAACAGCATTGGCATCACAGTTACTCTACCAGCTACTAACTTAGGCCCCCTACTTTAACCACACCCATAATGCATCAATCTCTCCATTCGTAAATCCTTGCACCTTACTAACTGAGAGAATCAATAAAATCTTATAATGCTCGGCACCACCTGACAGATTCTCCCCAGCACACACACACATACACACATTCAGTCACTGATGCCCGGATCCCATATGACTCTATTAATGAAGAGCACACACTGACACCACAAATAGCCGTAAGCAAAGAGAGTGAGCGTTAGACAGAGAGGAAACATGACAGGATGGCAAGGAAGTAACGAGATGGAGATGAAGAAAGGAAGGAAACGAAGGGATCACAAGGATGAGGTGAAGTCAGCAAGGAAACAACAAGGCTGGACTGACACTAATGAGGAGAGAGGAGTTTCAGCCGTAAAGTTGTATTTTTCTTATTGAAAACTTTAAAACTTTTGATTGCAGTGCCAAGATGGGAAGTAATAAATCCATCCATTTTATACTGTAATACTTTCTACTACTACTCCACTACATCTCACAGG
Source organism: Lophius americanus (assembly GCA_037951165.1). Classification (NCBI taxonomy): domain Eukaryota; kingdom Metazoa; phylum Chordata; class Actinopteri; order Lophiiformes; family Lophiidae; genus Lophius; species Lophius americanus. The sequence goes on along the minus strand of JBBDHG010000224.1, from coordinate 1,178,676 downwards.
ATCGGCGTTAAGTAGATGTTAAATGTTGTACTTTCTACCCCACAGCATTTGTCTACTTATGTGAATGCTTCTGCTGAACTGAAGGATTTATATATTTTTTATGGGTTGGGAAAACATTCCTACTGCTGAAGATAAATTAAACACTTAAACCCATCATGGGTAATCCAGAAAATGTTACGAGGCTGAGAACAAGCTCATTTTATGAAAAGTGGACTTTCCTAGAAATGCTTTATTCTCACGGCCCAGCGATGCAGTAAATATGGTGATCGTATAGATTTAACTGCCCAACGGTAAATAAAGTGGTTAAAAACCCCTCAGCTTAAATATATTAAATGTCATGTATGTTAAAAAATGTTAAATGTCACGTAGGCCAAAACAGTAACGCAGCAGTTATATTATATCTCAAAAATAATAGTCAAACACTGGGAGGGATCATTGTACTGGACATGTAATTTTATTTTGACAATATAAACAAATTACGAGCTGTTATGGAATCGTCACCATGTCCGCCGCAGATCCTTCTTCTTAACGCGATAACTCAAAAACTATTTTATGGATCATTTTCAAACTTTATACCCCCATAGTCCTTAGAACGAGACAGAACTGGATTGATTTTGGGAACAGCCAGTTGTATATTTCTAAGACTTGGGAGGGTTATTTCTACAGGTCTTCCAGCCATAATTTCTCAACTGTTCAATCCATACGAATGGTGATTTACTCTAAATGTTCATATTTTACTCACTAGGGGGAGCTTTTTATGAAAAACAATTTTTTCGGACATAAATTCCGGACCATTAGTCCCATTTAGTCCACATTTGATGAATTTGAATTATCTCAAGGATATCCATTTTGTAGACATAGCACTTTACTTAAATAGTTTATATTGACTGACTAAAGTGAATTTTTTTATAAACGGCACTGTTTACCTAACATAACTTCTTATCCAAATTTGGTGCATATAAATCAACTTGACATTTGTCATGTGAATGTCATATTTTACTTTAATAGTTCATATCATATCCACTTTATGGCACTGTTTTACATAAAAATACAGTGGACATATCTTCACATTTAATTTGAGGATTTCAATCAGGGAGATAACTTGTACAATGCAGGAGATTAGGGACTTTTGGGGCATATACCAAAAGCAATAGCAATGGCAACACTCCAAACGTGACATTAAAATCAAGCAGAGCTCCAGAAATATGAGCGAAAACAGAGGATGAGAACAACAACTGTACCTGATGTTGACCTTAAAACCCACAGTACACAAACCCACAGCTGAGGTGTACGGTTAATGAGTAAATGGTAAATGGACTGTACTTATATAGCGTTTCTCTAGTCTGCTCGACTATTCAAAGCGCCTTTACAGCACAAGCTGGCATTCACCCATTCACACAAACATTCATACAGTGATGATAGAGGCTGCCATGCAGGGCGCCACATGTTCATCAGGAGCGGTAACCATTCACGCCATCATTCACACCCCAATGGAACAGCCATTAGGACAATAATTTGGTTAAGTATCTTAACCAAGGACACTTCGACATATTGTCTGCAGTGGCCAGGGAGCGAACCACCAACCTTGAGATAAGTGGACAACCGCTCTACCAACTGAGTCCCCATCGCCCGAGGATAATACTCGTTTAACCAAATTTTCATCCACTGATGGAAAATTGTACGTTTTGTATTCTGGCCATGGCGATAAAAGCGATTTCTGCCAGTGTCTGAACTTTGATTGAAATGGAATTAGATGTTTTTTACAAAACAATGCAAACCTCTTTCTCAGTATTGAGTTTAATTTATGGTATTCAATAGGTAAACGTTTTATTCTGGGTCACATGACAGCACGACCAGGAAGTTAAACGAGCAAGTTAAGGCCATAGTATGAGAAACAGCAGTTCATTTTCATAGTAAATCCGTTGTGACCTGTTGTTAACTTGCCTGCATGAGAAAAATGGTTGCTTATTTTCTTATGATAATGAGTTAATGATCTCGTTATTACAAGAAAACGGCCAAAAATAAATATCTGTCACCATGGCCACCATGGTAATATTTAGCAGAAATGGAAAGCAGAAAGAGGTATTTTATTCAGAATAAGCTTATGTGGTTACACATTTTTACCTTCAATCTTTATCTTCAACTATGCAATCTGATACAATCTGCTTCTTCTTTGAAATTGTAAAATGTATGCATATATTATTTCATGCATCAGAGTACTTCTTTAAAAAAAATACAGGATATGAGATCCGCTTTGTTTTTGTTTGTTGTTGTTGTTTTTAAACTTTATTCACAGATAGTATACAATAGCTAAGAGAGAATAATAGTCAAAGCTTGATGTATTATACAATATTATCAAATAATGACTTAATAATCAAGTAACAACAACAGAGAATAAAAAGAAATGAAAAACATTGTAATACAAATTTGTCACATAAGGCTTTAGTTTTAACAGGTTTTACCTTTTTGCAAAAATTCAGAGTGGGTACATGGTGCTTAACTGAAGACAGGAAGACAGTGAGATGTTAGATATTCGCTGGTATGGACGTGGAATTTAGCTAGTAAAGAGAATAGGTTGATAATGCATAATTTCTTCTTATGCAAGTTTTCTGAAGTCTGACCAAATAAGCTACTTTAAATCTTAAATTAGTACTGGGTATCTAATTAAAAATGAAATGAAACAAAAATAAATAAAAATGACTAATTGGACATTCCCAAAAGAGCTGATTAATTGTTTCATCAAACATGTGACAAATAGAAGATAGAGGGTCCACATTTATCTTGTACTTTGCAGCTGCTGAGTTTACCGAATAACTTCTGTGTAATATTTTAAGAGACACCTGTCAAACGTTGTTTGAGACAACAACAGGATTTGGGGGGAACCATTGCATTCTTCAAATCTATATAAGAATACAAATTATTCCATAAAAAACCACAGATCATATCTCTTTGAATCAACTCTTTTATACACTAATTATTTGTTTTTGTACTCAAGAATGGTTCTGAATTGAAAATGTATAACTCTGTCGAGATGGTTGGGAGGATGGTAGGCACGCATGACGATGACATCAGAAACTTAATGCCTGATGGGATTGAAAAAAAACAATATAGAGTAGTTTCTGGGAAGTATGGGGATTTTATATTCAGACAGGAATTCACTGTACTTAAACATCAGACCCTCCTTTTTAAACAGCTGACTGACCAGAACAATCCCGTTATCAAACCACCTCTTCTTCAGAAATAATTCTAAATCTCCTTATAGTTCCATATGTCAGCTTAATGGATTCAGAGCCTAGAGCACATAAGGTGCATAGAGCTTAAAAAAGTGTTAAAGTGTTCACCAAATCCATATAGAGCTTTAAACATAAAGTGATGCTCTATAGAATCTAACGCCTTGCGGTAATCTAAACAAAAAAGAAAAATGAAAGTGTTGTCTACTATCAAATATTTATATTCTAACAGATCAAGGATACGTCTTATGTTGTCAATTATAATATATCTACATGACATACAGTAAAGCCATTTTGGGATTCGTCAATGATATGATTTAGGACTCTCTTCAATTTATTAGCTGGACGCTAATAAATTGTTAGCTGGACGCTAACAAAACTGAAAAGTTTGTTGGTGTTACAAAACACAAGTTTTACAAAACTCTGCCTGGAAGGGCAGTAAGACACATTTCTGTGGCTCGGGGATAAAGAGTCATTAAACCCTTGCACAGTGAAGGAGGGACATCTTCACTATTTAAACTTTCAATGAAAACATAAGGCAGAAAAGGGGTGAGCTCTGCTGGAAATATTTTATAAAATTTCAGAAATTGATCCATCTGTTCCTTGGGATTTGTTTAATTTCTATTTTTAAACAAATAGTATTGGGACAATCACATAATGTTTTATTATCATCTGAAACTGTCTTAGTCTCACCTATAGAGTTAAAAAAAAAACTTAAATTCAATTGTTGAGAAGAAAGGTTGACTTACTAAGACTTTTTAATAATTTTCACAAAATTTGTGTTTTTGACTAACAATAATAGTGCTACTTACAGAAAGTCTTCTTCTAAGATTTCTTTTTATTCTGTGTTTCTCCATTTCTCCATTCTGTTCCCTCCCTTCAATCCATTTCACCCTTGAGCGATAAAGGCTCCTTTTGCTTTGTTGATTTATAAAAGATCAATTTCAGTTGCAGAGTTTGTGATTGGGCTCTTTGGATATTCTCCAGTAACATTGCGGATAGGCAGATAAGTTCGTCTACTAAACCATTCTCGTCTTTTTTCTTTTCTTTTTTAATACTTGCACCTGTTCAAGTTAAGAGTTTCCTTAATTCATATTTTAATAGCTCTCGATATTTCCCATAAAATCATTTCATCATCACATTTTGTCAGATTTATTTATTTTAGTATCTTATTTTTAATTGGTAAATTTAATGATTCACTGAGTTGGATTATATTAATGAGCTTCCATTAAGCAGGCGTCTTGTTGTCTTCTCCATGTGGTGACAGATTCAAAGACAAACAAATGTTTTTATGGTCGGTTACGATTTCAAATTATTTCAACTATACAAACCAAGCAGGATGGGAATTCCGATATCAACCAAAAGTCGATTCTGGACTGCAAAGAGCCAGGATGGTTTATCCACGTAAATTCTTTAGAACTTCTCCATCTGTCAATTAAGACCCTTTCATTCATTAAATCAATAATAAGATAGTTTTCTCTTTTCCAATTCACTGTTACGTTGAAATGTCCGCCTGAAATAATTCATATCAGAAAATATTTCAAACAGTTAGTGATAGAGTTTGAAACAGCTCCATGTTTTCCCTGTTACTGTCACAGGTACGGAAAAGTGTGGTTCACGTATAAGTGGAACAGCTTCATTGAGTATAATCTTCCCACTCATCAGTGTTCCTGCCGAGCGCTGGCTTCCATGTGATATCCGTAGGTCTTCCCCCCACCGACATATCCAAAAGAGTCTTCCTCAACAGAATGATTTCATGCATGCATAATGAAATAAAGCCTTACTTTTAGTAACGTCTCTTAAGCCTCGAGCATTAACAGAAAGTAATTACAAATGAGCAATAACTAAAACAAAACAACTGGCACTGTCACCTAAACGCTGGATATGTGCAAAACGCAGAACTTCTCCTCGAGGTAGAAGCATCAGTTCAGTCAACCACGAAGGCTCTATCTCCGAGAAAGTATGTAATCTTCTTTTCCTGACGAGCTTTCTGGATCACTGGCTATGAACGATTCCGTTTTCTCACGGTCCTCTGGCACAAGATCCTCCTTGACAGTACAATTATTTTTGCTCAGGTATTTGCATTGTTTGAACATCTTTCATATCAAATCCCGAACATCACTCTTAGAGAACTCAATGATGACATCGCGGACCTGCGCTGTGGCTGGATGTTTCCTGCCAAGCCTGTGATCCGAGACGATGACCTCCGGGAGTTTTGTCCATTGAGGCCGTGGCAACATTTTGACATACTGTATGTTGGTCACTTTCAGTCTCACCTCCTCATCTGCTCCCTCAGGCAAACCTCGTAAGCGCAGATTCCTTCTGCTCTAGCGACTCGGTAAACCGTGTGATCATTGTACCACTGATATCTTGAAGGTCAGCAGAGACAAGGTTAATGGAAGATTTGAGTTCATCGATGGATTTCCCCGTCAACGAAGCCTCACTGGATTTCTCAGTGAGGCAGAATAAATGTCCATTTAAGTCTTTTTCAGTTTTGAAGTGGAAGAACATCTATATTGCGTAATATCTGAATACTCTCTATATTTAGTGTGCTTGGTAGTTAAGAACTCTCGCCCCCCTCCATGCTAATCAGAAATAAGGATTCATTCATGCAGGACTAGGTCGGTTAAATCATAGTTTCACATGCAGCAGCAGAAACAGAGCAGTTTTCTAATTGTTTACTGTAACCCCTTCATGCAGGAATTATTACAAACAGGAAAGCTTTTTTCCAAAGACAATAAGGACATTCAAGGCGATGTGAATTCTTTCAAACTGTCAGAATTTTCAGGGAGTTACAGACTTAACCAGTGTTTTTGTTCCCCAAAGTGCATTTATTGTCATTGAACCTCATTGAACCTGACTCCTCAGCCACTCACCTGTGTACACCCCTCCCTCCTTTTACATCCCTCCTTTTCTCCCTAAAAAGTGGGGGATAGTATGGGGTTGTCATCACGTCCGCCCCTGCCACGTATCCTCCATGTTAACGCAATAACTCAAAAACTAACTCCAGGGATCGCTTTCAAATTTTATACACGCACGTAGACTTTAGTGAGAGGAAGAACCGGATTGATTTTGGGAAAGGTCGGTTTAAAGTTCCGACACTAGGGGGAGCTTTATGTCCAAAGGTGTTTAGGCCATCATTTCTAAACTGCTGGACCAATTTAGTCCACATTTGGTGCAACGACTACAGGAGATCTATTTTGTATCTATATATATATATATATATATTGTATTTCTAAGGCCAACTTTATCTTTGTCTTTGTTTATTATGTTTTGTCTTGTATTAAGACAAAACATATTATTTTGTCTTAAATATTAGTCAAGGTGAATATCAGCCTCTTTGAGGATTTTCTTTTTTTGTTGGAAGTAGTCTCTGAACCATGAAATGTGTTCCTTCTTCTGTTGACAGTCAGATAATGGTGTTACCTAACCCCAACCCTAACTCACTAGGGGGAACTCTTTGTGAAAAACACTGTTTTCTGACATAACCTCAAAAAAAAATTAAAGGAGTCAAATCAGAGGGATTGCTTGTAAAACGCAGAGGTTTGGGAACTTTTCGTGGATATATATTTGTTGTCAGGGTCGACAACATAGGCTTGGTTAAATCCCTGAAAAGTGAGGGATTGTATGACGTCAGTTGGTGAGATGGAACAGTCCTCTCTGAACAACATTTACAAAAAAGCTGTTGTCAACAAGCCCTACAGAGGTCCTAAACAACACTTCACATATTCTGCACAAAGAATAACAGCTTTTACCATCAGGTAAACGCTACAGAACACCAGAACACAGTTCCTTGTGTTTGTCCTCTCTACCTGTTAAATTAAATATTTCTCTATTTTTCCAATGACTAACATTCACCCCATACAAAATAATTGTCTTATTTCAGCACATGTGGATTTTTTTTCTTCAATGAAAATTAGTCTCTAAACAATTCATTCACTAAATTCTAAACACCTCTTTAACGAAATGTGGCAAAGTCATTTTGTAACAGAATGTAAAACAAAACCTGTAGTTTGGCTAACAAATCCAACTTTGGCGTTGAATCATTTCTGTATATATTCAGTTGAAATACTGCAGTTCACATTAACATTTGTTTTATATATAAAAAAACAGTTAAACATACCTACTTAGGCCTACTTAGTTGTCAACAAATACGTATCCAACTTTTGTTTTTTGAACACAGCAGGTCCAGGTTATTTTTGGCTTCATTCATCCACTATGGATACACATGTTTGAGACATGTCACCCACCCAAAGTCAACCTGTCAAGCTAAGAACCTCCTGTCAATGGAAAAGACATGGTGAGGACAGTAGAAGCTCAAAATAGCTCAAGGAAGAGCTTAAGTCAAAAGACCGATGATCTATATGTACAAAAGATTGAAAAAATATATTAGATGGTTTTTCCCAAACAATAATAGTATTGTGCTTTCACTGTAATAGCAGTAATTTACCCGTCTGAATAATTTCAAGATTGATTTGTGGTACAAGAAAACACACTAAAAAGTCCCAGGAGCATCCCTGTGTGAATGTGATGCTCAATAAACTCTGGAAACAGTATTTCTGCGCTCTGAAGGTCAGCGTGTTGGAACTGTAGACTAAACTGGTACGGCCTTGAAAGTTACAAAATTGATTTAAAAAAGAAAACTATGAGCCCTCTATCACACCACAGCCCCCCATTTGTGAGATCTTTCCCTCCCCCTGCAGCACAGAGCAGTCTGTTTTTATCATTTTGTACAATTTCAGAAAACTATGAGGTCTCTTCATAATGCAATGGATTTGGTCCAGGGTTGATTTTATCTAGTAAATTCTAAACTGCTGGAGGCTTTTAATATGTGTCACAATATTGACATTGGGATAAATCTATTGTACACTTTTTGTTTTTTTTCCCAATCTGTCTTGGCACAAACCACACTTTTGGTTTGGGAAGAAAGCATGTCTTAAATACGTGCAGTTTGATCTTGAAAAGATAGCTATAATTTATGTGCGCATGTGTTTGTAACTTACACAAGACCTCCTTGAAAGACTAGGCTGATACTCTTTATTTTGAAGTAACACCTATTTCCATCAGAGAAGGCTTATGCAACGTATGTGAAATATAAAGACAAAAAAAGATGAAAAAACAGGCAGTAACATAAACCAGTGGTGTAGTGATATGTTTTATGTTTTTTTTTTTAACCCCAGCCAGACCACAACCTAAAGAGTCTAGAGAACCAAACACAGAGCAGTGATGTAGGGGCACTAGCTCAGCAGCCCCTGGTTGCCCTGATCGACCCTGTAGACCGGCCTTGTTTTGGACTACAGATTCAGAACCATGGACAGCTCCGCTCAACCACTTTTATTTCAGATATGCGGTGACAAACAAAGGATCCTAGTCCGAATGTAATTGTGTCATGAAACTGTGGGTTCTCCGGCTTCCTCCTACAGTCCAAAAGCATGCAACACAGCTGAACTGGCGCCTCTAAATTGCATGTAGGAGTGAATTTGAGCGGGAGCAGTTGTCTGTTTTTAAGTGTCAGCCCTGCAATGAGTGGCCGACCCGCACAGGGTGAACTTGGATAGCAACCATGATTGAATACATTAATTAATATTAATAAACCAATCCCATACAAGCCATTTTTGAAAATAAATTAGAAACTAAAGGGAATTGATGTAATATATATATATATATATATATATATATATATATATATATATATATATACAAACTGGTGGAGATCCACCCAAGGAACAAAATTTAAACTTCATTGAGGAACTTGGCTCGGAGGAAGGGTTCAATTCCGGCGGGTCTCTTACACGACTGAAGGTATTATTTTTATAATCATTATGAATATGAATATGAATATATATATATATATGTGTATATACATATATATATATATATATATATATATATATATATATATATATATATATATGTGTATATACATATATATATATATATATATATATATATATATGTGTATATACATATATATGTATATACATATATATATATATATATATATGTATATGTATATATATGTATATATATATGAATATATATATATATTTTGAGGCTTGACAGGCAATAAATGATACCCTCTCTTTTGTTCCCCGCTTCAGATCATGCCATCTCCTTTTACAGTCTGAAGGCACAAGTATTGGTTGCAAATGATGCGCAACTCATGTTTGGTGAATTTGCCATTGAGCAGTTTAATCAATATGTCTCCATAAGTCAACTTTTCACCAGATCAATCTGTTTCCAGCTTTGTGCTACATTCCAATTAATAAAAAATGGTGTTTAAAAGCTTTACTTATCACAAAGGATAGGATCCTTTTTTGGTCCCATAAAGATACTCCAGTTTAGCACAAACAGTTAACATCAACACATTTGGAGATGCGTGATGTGTATGAAAAATTATTAACCAATAAAGTTATTAGTATTTACACATTTCAGGGAAATACGGTAGAGAAGAAAGAAGAACATTTTTTCTGAAATAGTGTATAGCAGAGTAAAATATTAAAGTAGCGTTAAAAAGAAATACCAGAGTAAATTACAAGCATTTCAAATTTTTAACCAAGCACTGTACTTGATTAATCCATCATGTCCAATGAGAGATTCAATATCCTCTTTCCTTTCATACATTATTCACTCAAATTCAAAATGCCAAAAAAAAGCAATTTTTTATTTAGTTTTTGCTTTATTTATACTTTTGATACGATTGGCTCTTAAAATTGCGCATAATTACATTATTTTTAAACTTAATAAAAAAAAAGGCTTTGCATTGCTTTTAAAATAATTTTTGACCCCTTTGTACTGCAGGATCCTTCATGTGAGGGCTTTGGAGCCATGATGTAATCACAGAGTAGAAGTAAGATTAAATGGCTGATATTATAATAAGGTAAATAACATGTTTATTCAATCCTGAAATCCACAATACTAGAGAAATAAAATACATGATACATTCAATTATAAAAATGCGGTTATTCAGTAGTAATTAGTGAATTTAAAACAAAAACAAATAGTCATGACTTTGCTCCTGTCGGCAGACACAAATGTTAGTTCTGCACTTAGCTGAGGGGGAATACGGCCATTGATTTGATCTTTTTTGTGCTCGACAGATGGACATTGATGGACCTATTTCTGCAGAGGAGCAGATGTACATCCTTTATGAAATCAAACTGAAGTGCTACCAGAACCTCTCCAGCATTCAATCTGTCTCCACAGGTACGACATCTGTCCTAATGTGAACAACAGCAGTGCAAACATGGACCAGTGGTTCCCTTTATTTTACACATGTACTGTAAGAATACGTTCATGATGGTTAAGACCTAAAGTTCCATGCAGACCCTGTCTTCTTATTATTGTTAGAGATGACTTTATTTATTGTGTCAACTAAAGATGTGTAGTATGACCAGATGTCCATCCATCTCTCTACTACAATCCCTCCTGTGAGTTCTGAGTCTACAACGGGGTCTCGAAATATGGATGTGCCTGGCTCCCAAGTGAGGCGTCCGGTAGGCATCCTAACCATATGCCATAAACTACCCTCAGCTGGCTCCTTTGTTATCAAAGACTAGATGCTTTACTACAAGTTCTCTCAGGATGTCTGAGCTCTTCAACTTTACTCTAAGGTTGAGCCCGGCCACTCTCCGGAGAGACTTAATTTCGGCTACTTGTAGCTCATTCTTTTTGTCACTACCCAAAGTTCAGGACGACTACTGAGGACTTGAGAGTTAATTAATTGGCTCATTGAGAGCTTTGCCTTTCAGATTTGCTCGGTAATCACTGTAATGTTCTGAAAGAATGAAAGCACTACTGCCTTCCATTTCATAGTCATTTTTTTCATCACGGTGAAAAAAAGTAATACCCAAAATTAATAAAGTCTTTCACACAATGTAGCAACTCAACCCCAATTTTGATGGATGAATGTGATTGCGAGATGCCGAGACTCATGCCAGCTGCTTCAAAATGAGCTATGAACTCCTCAAGTCGGTTTTGAATGTCACAAGGAGGTGAAGCAAACAGAACCATATCATCTGCAATCCACGCCTCATCTTTATCCTGTCCAAAAGTATTACAAGCAGGTCTGGAGTCAAGGGTCAACCACAGCAGGCTAGATAAAAGGCTCGGACCCAGCTGCATACATAGACGGAGGCAGTGACAAGTTTCGAAGTTCCCAAGCTGAGGGAGCTGAGACAGAGGACTAAGGAAGAAAAATCAGGGTGTATAGGTCTGAGATGGGGAGAGAGTTGGGGAAAATAAAACGAGATGAGATGAGATTCCCACTCTTTGGGTACAATTAACTTATCACAGGTCTACCACTAGTCAGCACAATAAGAGCACCCAGAGGAAGAAGGTTCATTCACAGCGACGGTGGATCAGTTGGTAGAGTGCTTGTCCACTTATCTAAATATCGGTTTGACAATCCCCGGCCACATGTCGAAGCGTCATTGAGCAAGATACCGTACCCCCAGTTTATCCCAATGGCTGCCCCATTGTTTTGTGAATGGTTACAGCTCCTGAATGTTTGTGTGAATGTTTTTCTCAATGGTTGAATGCTGGCCAACAATGTAAAGCGCTTTGCGTGGTCAAGCAGACTATAGCAGTGCTATATACAGGGTAGCCGCAGGGTCTTAAAAAGTCTTAAGGGTCTAAAATCCAATAACCTAACCCTTAGGTCTTAAGAAGTCTTAAATTCTGTTGAAGCAACGTCTTAAGAACTACTCTGGAAGGTCTTCAAAATGAATTATGAAAATGTAACTTTCATTTAATAAAAGAAATTCATTGTCTTGATTTTAAATATTTTGATTTAAAGTTCATCGTAACAAAACTATAATGATCAGTTGATCAGCTATAGATTGTTACTGCGCTTACGGTCCGTTTTAGACAGAACCAAAAGGCAAGAGCTGTGCTCCCCGGATAGAATTTGTCAAAACACCCATTCATCTTCAGTCGAGATGTGTGGTGTGTGTGTTTTTATTCGTCTTTTTATCTGGTATATATATATATATGTGTGTGGGTGTATTCGTGTGGGTGTGGGTAAATGTGTATGTGGTGTGCTGGTTTCGTGTGGAGAAACTTTGTGGAAAGGTAAAGGCTAATGTTGCTGACTTTTATTTCCTCAAACTGTAGGTCACTGTAATTAAACTGAAAAGCAAATGGGTAAATGCAAATTCAATAACCTAAGGTTAGAGAATCCTCAATGTAGTGCGTTTTATAAGCCAGTGCCTGGAAACCTTTTTGAAGCCTGCTGCAACTTCTACAAGAGAAATCTGAAACCCGGAACATTGGGCATCGCTTCTCTGGAGTTGCAAACCAAATCAGAAAAGCATAAAGCGGTTTTACACAACCAGCAACAAAGAGTTGCAGCGTTTTGTTTCATGTCTGGACCTAGAGCATCAACACCAATTGACCTCGGGACAGCGCTTGGAGCTACACCAACGCTAAAAGCTGAGGTGCTTTACACACCGTCTCGAGCCGTCCGTCATATACCAGCAATGAAGACATTGATACACTTTGGGATACTGGAAAAACTGCAAGAAGAAATGTTTTTCACTGAATAAATGGATTTACTTTTCAGGTAAATCTGGAGTTCTGAATGTCTTTCATATTCTTAATACTTTCTTGCCAGTATGGACGTGACATAGGTGTTAAATTGCGTTTATAGTGTTCTTAAATAGACGTCAAGTGGGTCTTAAATTCCAACCATAATGGTCTTAAATTTGACTTGTTGAAAGCTGGAGATACCCTGTATATAAGTACAGTCCATTTACCATTTGCAGCTCAACAATCAAATAATGTTCAAATAATGCTGAGCGACTATTGGATAGTATTTTTCTTTGATCTATATCGCTACAAGATAGTGGATGGCTGATACCACGAACATCTCATAACCTTACTCAGAACATCTCCAAAAGACTCACAGGGGTTAGTATCTACAAAACAAATGTAGACTGAAATCCCATCCACTCCCCCTTGTGAGAAACTCCTTCCTCTTAGACCGCTCAGATCAGTCCCGGGTCATGGTCATATATTCGACTGGTCTCCAGACTCTGCCTCTACAACCGAGCATTATAGTAAATCACTGGTCTTGGGTGTACCCCGCCTCTCGCCCAATCCCCACTGGAATAGGATCCAGCCTCGTGACCCTGAACAGGACAAGCGGATACAGATGACGAAGATAATTTAGACCAGAGAGTAGAAGATCGATAAGATTATAGGAGATATTTGATTCACAGCCTGAACTATATAATCCACTGACTCAATGGTTTATCGTACAATTGACCATTTGAAAAGATGATTTGTGCACAAAATAAGGAAGGTTTAAGGATATTTGAACAAGATTCACACCACAGACAACATTAGCTGCATTTATTTAAAAAACAAAAAAGATGACTATTATAATCATCCTTGTCCTGATTTCTTGTATTTAATGAAAGGCGATTATATAATTGTGACAGAAATTAATGAATTATTAAAATATTTTAAATTATGAACACAGTGTAAGAGAGAATCAAGGCCAGGGTCTTTGATTAATAGCGGTAATTTAAATTAAAACGGTTATATACAGTAGTGGTTTCATCAAGAGCCTCAAGTCATTAGAAGATCTTTGATAGTGCGTGAATGCCCCCAAGCGGCATTTGGTTATTGTAGGTTTTGATTTGCTCAATCTGGCAGTGTTTATCCTGTTGTGCAGAGGATAAGGTTTAAAGTTTTTATTATTGCAGAAATCTATTTTATATTTCGATCAGAAGCAATCTTATGGCTATCGGGGAGCAGTTGACAATGCACTCCCCTGTGGCTAATATCCTCCACCCTGTGTTACGAACTCCTGTGGGGTTTTGCTCGGACCCAAATGCAGACGCATACGCCGTAGAGCAGGTGCAAATATATTTATTGTTAACCAAAAGGGGGAAAAAACGAGGAAAAAACAGAAATAGAAATGATGGAGGTTACTCACGACACACTGGGAAAGGTTGGGACGCGTGACGACGCAAGGAACCTCATGCAACAAACTGGCACAGCAGGGAAGATAAGGACAGACTTTATACATGGACGTGACGAGACAATGAGACACAGCTGGAGGGGAAACACAGGTGAGCATGATGACCAATCACAGGACAGACACAGAGGGAGAAAGGAACACAAAGGCTTGACACCCTGGTAAGACCTGCATCTGGTATAAATCATTCCTGATGGATTATATGAAGCAGATTTTTGATATTCTGTGATTCGGCTCAGAGCACTAATTCCGCTGCCTAGGTAGATGCATGCGTGGGAAAACAGAGTGAGCAGGAGCAGGGGCAAATGGAAATTGTCCCACCTCCAATACCTTCTTGTTATTGGGGCTACTCAGGCATTGGAAGTTGAAATGTCAACAGGACAAGTTTACCATTTTAATGAAGGATGCATTATCAGCTCTTTTGGCTCTGAGGAGCTGAAAGTTCAGCCCATGACATCCCTGTATGTGGTGTGACACTAAATCGGGCTGTGTCCGTCACGGTTTCAGGGGGAATACGGTGCCAGTCTGCTTCGGCTTCCTGAGGTGTTCTCTAAAATGTGATGGCCGGATGTAAATAAAATAATTCAGCAACGCTTTTCCATAGTGAGAGAACTTTATCTCTTTTGTGCATTTACGACATATTACTGCTAACAGGGCCCCCTTCTTGGTTACCTCCCTTCACCCTCCTACAGGTAGAGCAGTTAGAAGTGGTAAGCTTCATCCTGGAGTCATGCCAATGGTCCAATATGATATATTTCTCGAGTATTGTACATCTGGTTCAAGGACTCAATTGGGAAATCCTTGTCTGGTCTGATTCGTCTCACAGGAACTCTTTTCAATCTTTTCATGTGTTTTTTACAAGTCTGTCAAATTCAATTTGAAGTGTGAGCTCAAGCTTGTTGTGCCTAACGTTTTCGTGGTTGAAGAGATTCCTTATTCTATCCCTACTGGTGTTACAAATTGTGAGCTTTGTGTTTTCTGGTTTACTTGTGAGATGTATGGAGCATGCGTCCAACCGGGCTCAAGTAATACTGCTCGGCCGATTGCCAATTTCATCAAACTAAGCCTTCCTTCTACCTCTCTTGCAATACACCTGAAACTCTGCACACAGTTCCACCCTTAACTTTAATGATAATGTTGCATATATTAAGGAATCCATTGTTTTCCTTCGCAAAAGGATGCTTGACTTTTCTGACTTTGTTCTTAATGGTTGGTAGCCTTGCTCCCTTAACACATCGATTGGCTGCTCCTCCATGAAATTTGAAGGTGTTGCTATCACCCTTGCAACTTGAACCTTTTGAGCCCCCAATAGTTTTTTTCTTTCCAGATGGTATTATTGCTGCAGCCGTTTTAACTGATAGAATGAGAGAAATTAACGAAAGTTCTATACCTGAGAAACGCTGCTGCGTCTTCGTGACTCTGGGGTGTGGTTGTTTGAGAACCTAGCATTACACGGTAATGTCTTGGCCAAGTCCCTCACTAGACAGCCTGGTGAGATGTAGTATTTTCATCTTCCTCTTGAAGGAGGAACAGGGTTTAATTTGGTATCATTTTTGCTCCCCTCAGCTCATTATGGTACATCATCATCTGATCAATGCTCTAGGGACATAAGACCAGTTGTTTCTTGGTCATAAACATAACCGCCTTGGACAACCATCTACACCCCTGAATGCAAATTCAACCACAGCAGAGGAGGCCCGTCCAAAGAGGCAGAGAAGGTTGGCTCTCCTCTGTTCTTTGAGAAACAAGGGGGATATTAAAATAAGTTGTTGGAATTAAACATTACCAAATCTCAGTATCATTATACTGGAATACAGGATTGAGATCACGGTCAGATGAGAACATCCCACATTTCTTCTTCAGTTCTCTACCAAAATAGCTTATGAATTTCTCCTCTGACAGTTGCGAACACGTTACCATGGCGACATCTGATGTCAGTTTTCTTAAACATGTATAATTAATGTTTAATTATATAAAAAATAATAATGAAATATTGTTTTTTGTAGATGTTGGTAATGGTTGTGTTTTGGTCATTTTTAAATGTATTTGTTGTTGTCACAATGTTGATTAATGGTTAGTTCACACAGGGCAGCTGTCACGCCTCTGTGTTCCTTTCTCCCTCTGTCTGTCTTGTGATTGGTGATCATGCTCACCTGTGTTCCCCTCCAGCTGTGTCTCATTGTCTTGTTATGTCTGTATAAAGTCTGTCCTTACGTTCCCTTCTGTGCCAGTTCGTTGCATGATGTCCTTGTGTTGTCGCGTGTCCCAACCGCTCCCAGTGTATGGAAAAGGTAACCTTCAGTTATTTCTGTTCCTGTTATTTCCTCGTGTCTTGGAAAAATAAATATATTTGGTACCAGCTATACATTCTATGCGTCTGCATTTGGGTCCGGGCAAAACCCCACAGAAGTGTGCCTAACAGCAGCACAACCTGGACGTTAGTTGGCGCTAGTTTTGCCGGCGGGTCCTAATTTGGCATCCTACTATACTGTGTAGCTCTGCGTTGTATTTTTCGTGTGTTTGATGAGCAATGAAGCAGTGACCACTGCTTGCTTGTCAGCCGAGGGGGGTTTATTCTGTTCAAAACAGATTAATATTAGCACACCAAACTATTCAAGGTCTCATAAGCACACCTTAATAAAAGGGAATAAAAGCAGACCGCATGAGAAAACTCTCGTCTGATCTACTCATCTCAATTAGCCTAGCCTGAACTCTTAACATTGGCATTTGAATTACAAGTGCAAAACAAAAGAAAAAAATGGACACTGTATTTCTGAAAATAAAAATGTAATTTCCAAACGATAAAAAGTACATTTTTAGCATTTTCTTTTTTTTTTAACCATATTTTCAGATACTATCAGCATGAGTGCTGGAATTATCTTACCTCTCCTCAGTAGAGCTAGTAGCGAACTGAGGAGGACGGCGCGAAAACACAGGAATTGATGTCACTGTATGTCGGAGTCCAGGAAGTAACAGTACCATTTACAAAATAAAAGCTCCCAACAAAGAAATGTACATTTTACTAGACATACACATAACGGATAGGCTGCTTAAAATGATTGTGTCTTGATGAAGTGGTTTTCGATGCGATTATTGCTGCAGTCGTTGGGATACAGTGTGAAGCGATCAGGTGAACTCAAGCAGCCTTTTAGTGAACCTCTATTGCAGGTCTGCTCTCCCAGGGGCAGCCATTTGCTTTAACCTGCCGGGATCTGTCCGTTAGGATGAGTAAAACCACTTAAGGATGAGCGGGTTTACAAGGAGGTCATTCACTTTATGCACAAGCAGATGTGGTTGTATACTAACTGATTCAATGGCTGATGGCAGCGTCCTCTGTGCTACGCCCCAGCCTGTACGCTAACTGAAGCGGGTCTAACCCTGAGATTACATCACTCTCAAACCTGTTGACGATGATTCTTTCTGAACACTTCATAATTGTGGTCTTTTTCCAGAGGGCTGGAACAGTGTGGCTCCAGACTGTTTGAAGATGGGAACCAATGAAGCGGTTCTGTGTCTGTTTTGCTTGATCTGAATACAGATTTATTTGTGGGCATGAGATGAACAGTGGACTGGTTAGAGTTGGAGAGCTTCAGCTTTGAAGGCCCCTTTAATGTTCCCATATATATATATATATATATATATATATATTTATGTATAGCATATACAAAGCATTTATCCAGTATTTTGTTTTGTCTGGTCTCAAACTTGACATACCGGTAGAGTGCTGCTGGTGTTATTTCAGGTTTGCAGTGATCAAAGTCACCCAGGATAAAGAGGAGCTGTGTGTAAATACATTGCGTCCTGGTTGTTTGCAGGTCTTGAACCATTACCATTTGGAGGGATGTAAACAGTACAAATGATGCAGGGGCAGCTCTAGACATGTTTTCATGGGTTGGCAAGAGGGTTGGGGCTATTAAAGCGTCTTTTTATTCATCTGCTCATGTTATCAATTGGGGGGGGTCGGTACATGTTGACTCGGAAACTGTTTGCTGTCTGATACAGCGTGTTGTCCGAGGTTGGAAGCAAGGAGGCAATCTTGAAGTGTCCTTATTGTCTCTGTGGTGCAGACATCTCTTCATCTCTGTGATATTGTCCCTCTTCTCATTTCCCCGCTCATATTTGCCTTCCATATTTTCCCGTTCTCTTGTTTGTCCTCTTTGATAAGATAGAACTGGAGACGTCATCCTTCCTGTTCATTTTTACAGGTGTGGCGTACACAATTTGATAAGATAACTTGCTTTTTTCATTTAGTAATCCTTATAATTACAGTCTACCAATAATGAATATTAGACAAAGTCTGAGGGATAGTGTGTCGTTTTTAACCTACTGTCTATTTCCTCCTCCTGTGTGACCCTCAATGATCAGTCTTTACATGAATTCAAGCCTTCTTTAAGAGTTTATATAGGTTCCATGCTTGACAAGTTTAAGAACATAATGATACTGATGGTTTAATACTGTATGTGACTCATGCTCTCTGAATAGAGAGAATCAAGCTCCACTAAAATCCCACTTAAACTTGGTCCAATTGGAGTAAACAAGAGGGGCAGTGCTCGTGTGGTGCCTACACTTCTTGTATTTCTATTTGCCATTAATCTGTTATATTTTTATACTGCTGTTTTTATTTTCCGTTTCTGATTTGATTTTTGCCTTAACTAGAGCTGCCAAACGGTGTTTCGTTGTTTTATAAACAATAATAATAAAGATATTCTATTCTATTCTAAATAACTATGTAGTGCTCATCGATGTTAAGTCACCAGTCACCAGTTTGAAGGTGTCACCAGTCACATATATCCGCAACACACTGTAGATATGAAATTACTACACTGCAAAATTGTTACAGATACTTCAAAGTTCTTGTATTGAAAGACTTACTGTAACGTATATAATTATTTGTGTATTAAGAAAACTCACAATAAGTCACAAAAAGTAAAAAGAAGTGGGAAAGTAAGGAATAATGAATGCTACAAAAAAAAACGTCGGGAGTCATGACCGACTCTGTGAACAAATGTGAAATTGACGTAAAACTTTTAAAACGCCAATTTTATAATCGTCAATTTATTCTTTAGCATTAACAAAGCGAATCAGACCAACCAACTTTACTGTTTATTAAGCATGAATTAAGGCATTGAAAAGGAGGAAGACCACTGGTGATGGTCTCTGGCCATCGCTGGATCTGGGGTTTTCATGATGACAAGTTTCTGCTTTTAAATTGTCTGATAATGTTGAAATCATAACATTTCTGGTGAGTTTACCACCCAACAAGGCCGCAAGTATAACTAAACGTATGCTATCATCGCAATGATGTAACGGTAGTCAAAGTAAAACCACCCAGAGGAAACCTACAACACTTTTATGTCAATTAAGATTGATTGATAAAATATTGATATTATTGTTATTATTGTTAAATCTGTTTCTCCATCAAAAGCAACACAATAACGGCCCAAACTGCTCTGATCAAATGACAGACGCTCTTCTCTTGATAGAACACCTCATATATTTAGGTTGCTTTTGTACTCGCCCCTCAGCTGTTGGCTGCTCTTCCGATTGAATGTGTCAGTGATTGTCGACACCATTTCAGATTATATCACTGCTCATGTAAACAGTTAACCAGAAATATTTTGTCAGAATGATTTCAATCAGAATGAAGAAAAGTGTCAAATAAATCAGTTCCCAGTACGTTGATGTTGGCTTTCTCTTATTCCTCTTCCTCTTACTGCAGATGAAACATGCTATCCAGACTGGGATGGTCTTATTTGTTGGCCCCATGGCTCCCCTGGATTGGTCACCAAGGTTCCATGTCCATCTTACATCTATGACTTCAATCACAAAGGTTAAATATTTTTCTTTTTTCTGATGCTCTAGCACTGAAAAAGAGAGGTAGATGTCTGAAAGCTGCTTTAAAGATTTTCTCTCGTTCTCTTCTTAAATTCCCAAAGGTCTTAAACACTCACACAGGTATATTCAAGCAGTCTGGCTGAAAATAATTCAGACACGGATGGCAATGAGTTTGATACGCTGGGAATTTTCTGAGAACTCCAGACATCATGAATCGATAGGAATTTTTCTAATTATTAATAATATTATAAGTATTACAAATAACATACCCCAATAAGCCAAGAACACTGTTAGAAAGTATTTGACCTTCTCATGCTTTCTTCTCTTTTTTGAGTGTATCCCACTATAACTCTGTTGGCTCTTCAAACATAATTTATCATGAAACCAAGACAACCTATAAAAATAAATAAAATATAAGTTTTAAATGATAATGTTTTCTTAATTGGATCATCAATGTTAAACATATTTGGACCTGATCACTACCAGCCATTTTCAATCACGTCATCACTTAAATGGACCATATTTATGAGGAGGAAGTTGGCTAGTTGGTCTCTACAGTAGCACACTATGTTAAAAATAAGTATATTATTTTTAGGGAGAATAAACTATAGACTGACTATATGACTGCGACGTTGAGCTGTTGCAGGCCAGAGGTTAAGTTGCATTCGGTGTAGGATATAGTTTTGCTCTTTACTAGAAATAGCTGAAGGAGACTGTCAGGTAATCAGTCTGCATCTGGGGAAGGTAGCAAGAAAATGATCCCCAAGAAGAGTAAGAGGGAGAAATATTTTTGTCATGCAGATCAAACAGGTATTGGATGATATTTCATATTTCTTTCTTATTTTATAACGTTTCATATAAAACATGCATTTGATGTTTATTCAGGTTCCTTTATTATACTGTTGGAAGATCAGCCACAGTTTTTCATGCGATACATACAACAATTGAAGAAATCAGTAATGGGCCCAATATTTTTTCACAGTGAGTCAGGATGCACTATTCCCGGATCGTTAACCTGAGCACGATCTCATGTCTAATAATATATGAAAAAACCCTCAAAGATGTTAAACATGTGGTTTGCTTCACTTCAGCGGGTGCAAAAAAAAAAAAAAAGTATATGGAGACAGGCAGAGAGATAAACACAATCATCACTCCTACAAAGTCCTGAGTGGTGTAATTATCTAAAAATAATTACATTTATCTTGGAGGAACAGGGTCTTGAATCTGTCTGGGCTGTTAAAAATTCCCCCTCAAGTAGCTGTCATTTTAATGTTCATGAAATGCATTCATCAAGACTGGAATGGCTGTAAATATCCAAATGTATGCTTCCAGGACACGCTTACAGGAAGTGTGACGTCAATGGTTCCTGGGTCTTTGAGGAACGCTGGAACAAGACATGGACAAACTATTCAGAGTGTCTCCGCTTTCTTCAGCCCAGTAACGAGGAAGGCAGAGTGAGTAAGACTAAATTATTCACAGCATAGCATAGCATCTCGTACATACTTTCCCTACATTAAAGTGTAAAAAAACTACATGTTAGCAAAATGTATGAATGGTTTTAAAGTTTTGACATTTCTATCCGGAGCTTGGAGCTCATTTAAACCGGTGCATGACATTTCAATTAAGCAAGTGGAGTGTGTCTCCTAAATACCATCTTTTTTTTAAATCTCTGCAATACGGACAGAGAATCAGAATCAGAATCTTAATTGTCATTATACAAAAAACAAAAAAATGTTAAAAGTGACCCCATAGTACGTGTCGGATGAAATATTTTGAAATGGGATAATTAAAAATATTGATATTACAAACTTTTCATGCAACTAGAAGGTGCCAACAAAAAAGACGATGAAGAACCACAAACGAGGAAAAAGATGATGAATACATTGTTGCTGGATAACTATTTAGTGGTTTGAAAAATGGAGGATTAGATTTATGAAAACTTATTAAATATCAAAGGAAACATGAAGACCAGACTTGTGAAACCATTAAGAGGTAAACTGATGGAGTTTTCATAGGCAGGTGAGTGATTGCTGCGCTCTGTGGACTGCAGCCATCCACCGTCACCCCACTGCCAGTTGCATTTCCTCTGTGGGGGTGCAACATGGCAGGCTGAAAAGGCTCGGGGAAATGCGGTTTGCAGCTCAGGCCCAAAGTTTTATTGAGCCCTGAGTTTATCACCTTTATAGATTAATGGAACAGCTATCTGTAGCAAGTTGAATTCCCCTGCATGGCGCTATCCGTTCACCTCGGAATGGTTTCACAGTTGTGTCCTTAAAACTCGATTTCATAGGTAAGATAGATAAACTCAGGACAATAAGATTAAGACAAAATAGGCAACAAGGCTTGGGTGAAATCAGGAAAAGTCTTGGATAAAAATGTTTTTTTAAGGTGAGACTTGAACAACCTTACCTGTGGAACGTTTAAAAGACCCCCCTCCTGAGGATATCAAGCTGCACAGGGTTTTTTGAGGGATTTAGAAAATCTGAGATGTAGTCTGGAGCCAGGTAGTTAAGATCCCTAAAAGTAATCAATAAAATCTTCAATTCAATCCTTAAACAAACAGGGAGCCAGTGAAAAGACGCTGAAAATGGGAATGAGTGTTCATGGATCTTTGTCCTGGTTATATTCTCAAATTAAGACAGGTAAAAACACTGTTTTTATATGAAAAG
The DNA here is from genome assembly GCA_037951165.1 of Lophius americanus. Classification (NCBI taxonomy): domain Eukaryota; kingdom Metazoa; phylum Chordata; class Actinopteri; order Lophiiformes; family Lophiidae; genus Lophius; species Lophius americanus. Next base: position 1,155,958 of record JBBDHG010000224.1, on the reverse strand, counting down.
AAAAAAACGAAAGGAGTAAATTATGAATGTTATCAAGGCATGTGGAGTTAATAGCATGTACAGTTTTTTTCTCTCTGATTTGAAATAGGTTGAGTCTTTCCGATGTTGCAGAGGTGATAAAAAGAAGATTTCATAAGCTTTGTAACATGATTCTCAAAGTTTAGGTTGCTGATAAAGATGTTGCTGTGATTCCTCTGTAGGCTTTATTTATTCTGACAGGCGACAGATAGATCTAATTAATTAACATCCATTTTTTTCGGGTCAATTAAGAAGACTTAATTCTTATGAAGCAGCTACTCTATGTGCCTTTTAATTGCCCCTCGGGGACAAATAAAGTGATTTGAATTGAATTGAATGGAACACTGTGTGGGCTTCAGATTTAGATACAACTGTGAGTCATCTGTATGAGAGTGGAATGAGATACCATGTCTGCGGATGACATCACCATGTAGAGGGAGAACAGTATTAGCGCTAGGATGGATCGTTGGGTAACAACGTACTGAATATTAGAGAGCGAAGACCTGAAATTGTTTGAGGACGTAAAAGATCGTCCTGTTAGTCAGGTAAGAGGAGAACCAATCCAGAACCAGATATGTCCACTCAATGCCTCAGTCCCTCTTAAAGAATGAAATGGTCAATTGTGTCAAATTCAGCGCTAAAATCAAGCAGCACAATAATGCTGCAAAGATCAATTTCAGCATTCATTAACAGGTAATTTGTTACGCTTAAGACGGCTGTCTCAGTTCTGTGGCATTGCAGGAAACCCGATTGGAACCAAAAATATTGTTGTGTTCCATGGTGGCAAGGAGTTGATTTGAGACCATTTTTTCAAGAATCTTGGACAGAAATGCCAATTCAGAAATCAGGCAGTAATAATAATAAAGTAAAGTAATTAATAACAATAAAGTAATTCTCAAGATTCGTTGGATTCAGTCCTGGTTTCTTTAACACCAGTTGGACACAGGCAATTTTAGAATTGTCCGGGACACAGCCAGATGACAGTGAGCTTTTAGAAATGAAAAGCAAGTGAGGGGCAATACAATCCAATATTTCAAATAGTAACATTTTTGTCCAGAGGGCTGGAGGAGATTTTCATATGATCCAGGACTTCCAGAAGATCAGACAGAGTAGTGGAAGAAAAACTGTGTGCGTTTCTAGTATGAATCCTGATTGTTTTCACCTTATCCGAGAAATACTGAAAAAACAATTCACAGCAATGGAAGGGCTGGATTTTAAGTTGATCAGTGGAATTAAAACAAAATTTCGGGTTGTTCCGGTGGGAAGAAATCAGTGCAGAGACATAATTTGTTCTTGCCACTTTTATCATTCTATTAAAAATGAATAAAGACCCTTTAATGTCAATGAAAAGAAATTAAAGACCTGATTCCTTCCAACGGCGTTCAACTTTTCTGCATTGTCTCTTGCAGGCACAAATATTGTCACTAAGCCAGGTCTGTTTCCTAGTCTTAGTTATTTAGATCTTAAGGGATCGATACGATCTAGTGTCAAAACGTTAATGTTTGAGAGATCAGGAAGCGTGTCGTGTTAGGTCTCCAACGATGTCCAGAATTTAGCAGCACTACACTCATTAAAAACACAAGACCGTGTCAACAACGTAACTCACAATTAAAAATGTATTGGTGGGCAGATAAAAATATTTCCATGATCTCTAACGAAGGTACTGTCAGGCCAAAGCTAGGAACAAGATCTAGAGTGTGGCCACGGTTCGGCGTTATGTAGTTGTTAAAAGATCAAGGGATATTTCAAAAATCGGTGGTAAGGGCAATACAAACCTCATCAATATGGATATTAAAATCGCCAAAAACAATCATTTGGCATAATTTTAAACAAGGCTGTATAAAAATTCAGAGAGCTCCATCAAAAGGCTGCCAGCCAGTCTAGAGGGGGTGAGAAATTAAAGCAAAAAGGACGAGGGGTGAGCCACCAAGTCTAGATATAAGCAGTTCAAAAGAAGGAAGACTTGCTACAGGATAATACATTTCATTTCCATTGCTTTCCTTTCGACAGTGAGAAGACCGGTGGGCACAATTCAACTAATTGGCTGTGACCCCCATGTTGTGGCCAGGATTCAATAGGAAACATAAAATCTAAACCAAAAGATGAAATGAAATTGTTGAAAATAAATGTCTTATTAGAGAGAGATCTAACTTGTTATGGATGGAGGGATGGATTGATAGATAGATGGATGGATAGATGGATGGATGGATGGATACAGACAGACAGACAGTTAGTGTATTAATCTTTAGAACTTTATTAATCCCCCTAGAGTGGATATTCGGTTGATACTGCAGCCATTTAAAAGGTGGCTAAAGTACTATGTATGTGTACATACTATGTAATAAGAAATATTATAGATGTGTAAGAAGATATAAATATATATACATAATATGAATAAAAAATAACCATGTACATTTAAATATAGAAATAAAGTGCAGAAAACACAATTAAAAGTTCAATCTCTAATCTCATGTATAAATATCAATTAGATATACATGGTAAAAAAAGAAGAAGCCTAAAGTAAAATTGAAGTGAACAAAGAACACTAAATTGGAAATAAAATAGAGTGTAAATTGAAATGTATGTACAGTATTTCACCAGAATTTCTTAATGTATAAGTAAGAATTGCTTTTGCAATAAAAAAAAAATCCAGGAAGCTTAATAACACAGATGTAGCTGCAGTCCCATATGTCACTCCTCCATCATCAATCTGAGTACAGATAAGTGTTGTCTAAATATATTCGAGTGAAGAAATGCCAGCTCCCCCTTTCCGCCTGCCAGACACCTCATCAGATAAATGACTGCTTTCTTTTTCACTATACCGATAACGTTTTCTCTCCGTGGTAACGGAGAATCTGTATGCAAATGCAAATCACTCATGATGAAATTTAAGTTTCATGAAAATCATGATGCCTGGACCCACATCAGGCTTTTTTTTTTCCATCAGCTTGTATGAAGTCTTTGAAATCCTGACCAATGGTAATCATCCTTCTCACCTTCATATAGAGGCTTAGCTGTGTATTTAACATAAACCAGTAAATTGTGTTTCTTGACTTGCCTGAATTCTCAGACCCTCTCTGACTTCTTCATACTATAATACTATAATACTTCTTCATACTATAAATCCATAAGTTTTTCTCTCTGGTTGGCATCTTCAGATCATTACATTTTTATGACTCTGACTTTTCCCCCCATTATTAAATTCTATTGTTACTCAACCCGGTTCTCAAGTTTTACATCCAATTAAAAGGTTTCCATCACCCCAGCTATTTATTTCTTATTTTCTCACCAGCTTCCTGACATCTGCCTCGCCCTCACCTCATGGTGCCACCAATTTCCATCTCTATCACTCCAAAACACCTCCGCCTATCTCGGCTCCATGCTTCTACTATATTATTTAGAGTTGTTTTGGTTTAATTCGAGAGATTGGTTGGTACCACTAGAAGTGCCTTGAACATTATTTGCAACTTTGGAGTGCTTTTACTCATTAGATCGTCATTGCATTAGCAAACATTAAGTTATTAGCTGGGCCTTGTTGTGTTGTTTACTCACCAGAAACGTTATGTTAACATTAACATTGTCTGTCTTTTTACATGTTGTCTTTGCTAACATCATTCCGAAAGGACTTCTACTACCCCCTACAAAGGAATGAAATCTCAATCGGGAATGACCTCCATTATTGGAAAGGGTTTTTTAAATGCACCAATGTTGTGCATTTAAACAACCCTAATCTTTCTGATGAGAGTTTTATTCAAATTTATACGGAATAAAGGCGTCTATGTAAACCCACCCACTGCTGACTGCAGAGTAAGTAAACCCCATTAATGATGACGGTATTCCTTACTGGCAGTGACTTCTTCCTAAAGGATAGAGCTGCAGGATAGACGTTGGTTCAGGAAAGGTTGAAGGAACACAACAACTTATTCAAAGTGTTGGTATAACATCCAAATTTTCCTGATTTCAAAACAGCCAAGCCTCTTCAAATGTCAAAAAACGCCCACATCTTCCAGGACTTGAAGGATCTGCTTTTAACATTTTGGTGCCAGAGACCACAGCAGACCTGCTGCTCAATGTGTCGGACCTGTTTTGGTAGCAAAAGCGGGACTTAAACAGCACTAGACAGCTGGTCCTAATGTTATGACTGATTGGTGTATGTGTGTCTTTCAAAGAATTTGCATATGAAAGAAATGGGGAAAGATGAAAAATGTGTCCAGTCACTTTTAATTAGTGTGCTATTCATTTGATCTGACTACTCAAGTCAAAGAGCATGTCTTCATGTAAATAAAGCCAATTAGGTTTTGCATGGTCCAGGAGATTTGTCATCTTCTGACTCTTGTTATACATGTTTATAATCCGAAGAATTCAAACCATTCAGTGGGATGTAATTGAAACAGAACCTGACATGTCATTTGTATTCATTTGTAATCTTTATAATAATCTCAGAATACCTATTAATGTTTACCTAACCTTACCAAACATTACTCGAAGGGTTTTGATACAGACACAAAAGAAACTAATTTAAAACCAGATGCTAATCACACAGCAATGTTTGAATTCCATCCGTTTTGACAAAGGGAGACTTCCTCTCCAACCAACAAACCGAAGACTGAGGTGTTTATACAGAAGGTCTCTGTGAAGAAGAAGAAGCTGTTATTTATTGTCAAGGTGATCTGTGTGATGTTGTGACTTTGTGACACTTCTTCTCTCGTTTTGGGTTTATTTATTTATTCAAAAGGTTGTTTGAGTCCAGAAGACGGAGAACAATTTTGAGTCAGGTTTCTGGCTAACTGTAATTCCAACATCAATGCTATATTTTGTGCTCTTTATTTGCTGACGTCGGTCTATTGGGGAGGCAGAGGAAGTGCGCTGTGGTTTTATAAGAACCCTTTTACTGAAAATAGCTGCCTTCTCACTGGACTTTAGGCATGAGGCTTGGACGCGGGCCAGCCCAGAGTCACAAAATCCAGTAATTCTCCAGACTTCATTGCAGTAAGACTTACATTGAACTAGATTAGTCGGTTGTTAAGACTGATGTGAAAATTATCGATACATTTTCTTAATAAAAAGTTTTGATGAAAGATCTTCTTCAGATTTCTCCATGACTACATGGATAAACATTGTGACTAAATCAACAATCAAACTTGGCGATTGAGAAATAGACAAGACTAAAATCGAGACATGAAAATCACAAGGAGGTGTTCAGGTCTTACTAAAATGCCTTTATTGCCATGGCATGGACATTTTGGACATATGTAACACAATAAAACAGATGTCATGGAAATGTAGGACCTTTTATATGTTGATGATCAATGAGAATATTCCACATTCATAAAGGCGTTTCGTCTAGAGAGGGAGAGGAAAGACAATAACCATCAAGCACATCATTATGGCCCAAAAAAAGGACATATTCTATTCAATATTAGTGTCGCGATACAGTAACTGTTACGGAAGAGGGGGTTAGATTGAAATAATAAATAAATGTTTCCAACAAAACATTAGAATGTAAAAGCCTAATTTAGTCTAACTTCCTTTGCCACCTTCTCTCATGGAAGATGGGTTGAAGACGATACCAGATTGGATAACTCCTGTAGAAGTTCAGATGGTATCTAGCTATGGGATAATTGGAAATGTTAAAAAAAATTAAAGCCTGTCTCTTTATTTTTGCCAACAAAAAGAGGACACTAAAAATGGGTTAAAGACTGAATTATTAAATTGTCCTTCAAATATCCGGCTCATTTGTACCATCAGGTACGGGCATATCATTGGTCCCCTGCTCCATAAACAAGGTGGAGCATCAGCAGGCGTGGTAGGACCTACAAAATGGTGAGCCATGCCTGGTAAGAGTGAAGCCTGAGGAAACTCTGGTTAATGCCTGCCACATTCCTGATATGCAAACTCATAGTCCTGGGTCAACCGGAGTATAAGGGCAAAAGATTAATGGACCCATCTGTTCTCCAGTTCCCCCTGAAGTTTCCCTCTGGGTAGCTGGAGCTGTCTGTCAACCTAGAGTCAAACTTTAAATGGGCAAGAAGCCTGGCTCGCTGTTTTGAAGCCAGACATGGTTCAATAAATATGCAAATCACAAAATCATCCATGTCTAGATGAATTTCTTGAATTGACATCAATCATTTGCAAAGCTAGATTGTTAATAATTCAACACCTTTTTTCTTCAGATAATGATCAGATCAATCTCATGTGAAGACAGGTAAAAGAAAATGTTTACTCGTTTTGGCTCTACTACAGAGGATGGAATGTTAATGATAATCTGATATCTTAGAAAAGACAAGTGAACTGTCAAAGAGACTCGGAGACTGTGAACAATATTTGAAAAAGAAGAAAGAAGTGAAGTGAAAGATGCTTGTTTATTACAACGGATAATATTTAATTATGAATCCGTCGGAATGTCTTTAGACTCTTCAGGGAGATTGAGATCGAAGGTGAGCCGTATCGAGCAGCAGCAAGGTCATTCCCGTTTTTGAGTCTGGATACTGGTTACGGTGGCGGCAGATGGCTCTGCTGAGACTGCTGAATGAATTTGGTGAATCGGCAAAGACTGGGCGCTGACTAAACAATGAGAGCGGCTATTAACTCATTAACAGCCCAGACCGTGACAGCATGAGAGGTGTGAGCGACAGGACGCCATGAGACCTAAACTATGGCTCGAGTGGGGAAAGGAATTGAATTCGTGATTAATTATTTCGGTTTCAGTGTCCAATTTGGGGGGAAGAGAATTGCATCTATCCTGTTTGAAGATGATGTGGTTCTCTCGGCTTCATCGTTACGTGATCTTCAGCGTGCGCCGCAGTAGTTCGCAGCTGAGTGTGTAGCAGTTGGTATGAGAGTCAGCGCCTCCAAATCTGAAGCCATGATTCTCTGTTGGAGAACGGTAAACTGTCCTCTTCAGGTCGGGGGTGAGTTGCTGCCTGAAGAGAAGTAGTCTTAGTATTTTGGTGTCTTGTTCTTGAGTGACGGGATAATGGATCTTGAGATGTACGGGCGGTTTGTTGTGGAATCAGCTGTAATGATGGTGATTTGATGGTCTGCTGTGGTGAAGAGAGAGCAGAGCAGTAAGATTAAACTCTCCATTTTAACAGTCCAACTACATTCAAGTCATCCAAACTCATGAGCTCTGGGCAGAGACTGATGACCCATTAGATGATGAAAAAAAATGAATAACTTTTTAAATGAGAGTTTAAAAGATTCAAAAATAAATATGTGGGTGAATGACATTTAACGGCGATCAGAAACAGCTTTGCTTTTTTTCCTGAAAAATTCTAACTGCAAAAAAGTTATTCAAGGAATGTATGTCCTTGAATAATGTAAAAATTGCATTATGTTTGTTGACTGTACTTGTTTCCAGAACCCATTGTTCTAGGTTAACACACCAGCTGCGGGGCCGTGACAAAAACTCCAAATAGCTGAGGACATCTTTTGTACCAGAGTCTGAGTGGTGTTAGAAAAATATGTTTTGGATCGGAGACCCGTGGGGACTGTTCTCCTCAGATTGTCTTTGGTTTGAAAACATTCTACTCCTGTCGTAGATTAGTATTTGAGACACATTTTTATCACACACTTTAATCTGGCATTTGTACAGTTGATGTAGCAGCATCGGCATTAATATTCATTGCACCTTTTTATCATTCATATCATCGGGCCAAAAATGCCAATAGAAAAATAATCTGAGCCCAAAACACTGTGGTGCCGACTCTTTTAGTCTCAGTGTGGAGCCAAAATCCTCAGTCTGTTTCAATAAGCAAATCCTTCTCTTTGTGTTTACAGCAAAACTTTTTCGAACGACTCTACATCATGTACACCATCGGCTATGCTGTGTCCTTCAGCTCTCTGCTGGTGGCCATCTTCATCATTGGATTCTTGAGGTAGGAAGACAGAACCTGTAGTCTTCCACTGTTCCTTCTATCCTGTGTATCTCTTGGAATATATGGAATGTTATATTTATAACTATATACATATATATATTTTTTAGCTTATAATCAACTACAAATAAAATAATTGAAACCAAAATGTATATTTATTTTGTTTACCTTAATATTATAATTTATATCGCAAGAGGGGGCGGGTCCTCTTACATGGAGGCCACTAATGTTTTGCTGGCACGTTTGTTCAGTAGCCCGAACGGACAAACCGAACACTGGCTCCGGAGAGAGACCTTCACATTCATAGATTGAAGTGTCGGAAGCCTATTAAAAAACACATCACTTCTAAAAACTGGTGAACAAGATGATTAATGTACTGTTCCTGGATAACTGTTTTTGGCAAATGGAGGATCATACTTTAGTACATAGTTGTCAATGGAAACATGATGAGCCAACTCATGAAACAATTGAGATGTAAGCACCAGAATCTCTCCTGTCAGCCTGGGGTATTTAACGTGGCAGGCTTTGGCGCCCTCGAGGTGTGAATTGCTCGCTCCCCTGCAACTTGCAGGCGTACGTGGGTTGGCTTGGAAATGGTCACATGATGATGGCTTACGGCTGCGTGCATCGTTGTCCCAATCTGGATGTTGCTGCTTCCCAGGGCCGTGGTCCAAGTGCTAGATGTGCCTATTAACAGTTTCACAAGTTGGGCCTTCAAGCTTTTCTTTTTTTGATAGTAACAGCTTTAAACATCTGTTGTTTTCTTTTTGATAGTACTGAAAAATGAGTTTCAACCCACCCCCAGAGTCACCATGACAACTCTACCACAATGTGGAACAAAAACTAATGTTGATTATCTTACATCTAAACTTCGACCTATATTTTTATGAAATAGATATGAAAATACTATTTATAAGTAAAGGAACCTCATCACTTGACAGTATACTTGATGAGATCATTTTGACATTAGGACATTGCAAAGTCTGCCTTTTTCTGAGTTGTGCATGTTCCAAAGAAACAATTGAGACGTGTGTTTATGCTTCGGGAGGTACTTTTATGGTCAGACTTATAGTTCAATGACAACACTGTATGTGTTCCTGTTGGGTTTTTAAGCCGCAACATGCAGCGTCCCTGTTAGACATGATCACATGCTTGGCTCCCAGCAGGAAATATAAACAGGAATATTAGAGGAATATTTACTTTCATTAGTCGTATTTCCTCCCAGCTGGCTCAGGACGTCAATGAGACGTCAGAGAGACGTTAGACTCAGACGTCTAAGAGATGTTGGATTTCAGTTTGGAAATAGAAATCAGGTTGACGTTAACACCAACGTTGGTTAGATTTCCAAGTGATGTTTGTCAAATCTATTTATAATTCTTTTTCAAAATAATAAAAATATTATAAATTGTTTTGAAATCCAGGGTTGGGGTTTACTCTCAGGATAGTTTAATTTGATTCATGAAGTAACTTAAATGCAGACATGTAGAGGCAGAATATAACAACTTTTTCTAATGAGTTAGAAAAGAGATGAAATAGTACATTCTGAAATACATTTTAAGATGCGATAATGATGACTATTATTATCATCACTAATAATCATTATTTTTAACATGAAAACTAACAAAAAACAAGCTAATGCTGGTCTTGGCAGGATGGAGGTATAGTGATTATTACTGTTATCTCACAGAACAAAGGTCTTGGGCTCTGATCCAGTCTGAAACAATGGCCATGTTAAGGTTTCCATTTAGACTCGGGGACCGGAAAAAAGATCAAAATAAGTTTTACTGAGCAAGTGACTGGGGACACCTGACAGCCCCCCAAAAAAGATCAATCCATTCACTAATGAAAAATCTCAGTGGGAGAAAAATAAGTTGACAGCCGAGCCGATAGCTACCACAGTGTAAAACTAGCGACGTGTCGGAGGAGAGCGGACGCAGAAATGCTGAAGTGGAGGATGAGCGGATGAACTAAGGTGTTGAGCTGAGCCAGGAGCCAGGTGTGTGGGCCCACTTTCAGAAACAGAAGCCCACAGGAGGAAACATGTCAAAGGACAATAGCAAAAGTCTAGTTGCTTTGGAGCAATCCATGTTACCCACATGGATTGCAAAACAGAAACCACATAATGGCCGGGCTGTGACAGAACTACAAGTGTTCCTGCTGGAGAGGATAGATCTGATGAACTGGCTTGTTGTTAAAGGTGGACTCATAGGCTCCAGCGCTCCACCCTGCAAGTGGATGCTGATTTTTTGCAGATTACACATTTTGAAATTTAGCCAAAATTCAATGTCTGGCAACTCGAAATACATTTCGCAGCTAAAATCTAACTTAACTGTCCAACATAATGTTTCCTGCCAACCAGGCAGCTTTTTGGGACTACAGTCTTTTTCAGAAAGAGGGCTAAAACAGATATGTTATGTCCATGTAAAAGTACCCAGTTATTGTTTAAAGAAGTCTTCGTTAACATTTAAATATGTTGTAAATCAGTAAATTCTGAAAAGCTGTGTCAAATGAAACACATCTGCTCCCACATACTCTCAGAATTGTAAACCTGAGTGGAGAGTGGAAGAAAGATGGAGAGAGGATGCCGGGTTAGACGATGAAGATGCAGAATATGGGATACAAGGAGGGCTGTGTGTCAATAAAAACTATTTAATACCTGGACAGATACGATGGCTTTGATTATGCTTGCTAAAAGTGTGAATGCTTTAAATAAGATTATATCAAAATCTGTGATAACACACACACACACACACACACACACACACACACACACACACACACACACACACACACACACACACACACACACACCCACACAGACAAACACATCTATGTTCCTGTTCCTTTTTAAATGACTGTTAATCAGACTTTAACATCGCTTGAAGATTAAACATATTATTAACATATAATGTGGCATGAACTTAAACTGTGATTATATTATTATTAAGTACTTGTATAGGCTCCGGAGATTATTCAGATGTTAACGCACATACTCGGTTCGACAAAAAGGGCTAATGGCACCAATTCTAACAGGACTTTTACTCAACTCTACTTGACTGTATTCTTTTCTTTTCCTTTTTCTTTTAAAATCTCCTTCTTTGCTTAGGTGACCCCGCCTCAATAGTTCAGTCTGGGAGGAAAAATAAAAGGAGATAAGAAGACATTTGGGGAAGATAGAAAAGGTTTTTTCTGGCAGAGGCTGGGCAGAGATGAGTCAGCTGGAAGAACTGCTGAAAACATCTTTTTACAGCTATGAAGAGCAAGAAAATAATTCAGAGACCAAAATTAAAACTAATTTTAATTGCTCTACCCAATTAGCTACCCGCTAGCTAAGTGGGTAGAGCAGCTGTCTCCCATCGGAAGATCAGAAGTAGCCGGTTTGACGTAGGGTCCTTGAGCAAGACCCTGAAACCCTAGCTTCCTGGGCACTTTAAAGGTGCTCACCACTTCTCACTCAGGGATGGTTCAAACGCAGATAAATAACTTCACTGTGTTGTACTGGTTATGCCTATATGTGGTTTCTTCTTCTTCTTCTTAACATGCTTGTGAGTTTCGACGTGTCGACACCTCCTCACGTCTTTTTCCTCTCTATCAAAGTACAGTGTCTGTCTACAATGTTCAGCTTAAAATATGAAGCTTTAGTCATAAGGTGTATAAAGATTCAGAAACCACAGCTGACAATCAATTTAACCATGTTTCACCCAGTATAGCTAATATCACATACAGATGCTAGTGTAGCCACGAATAAATTCATCTTATTTCCAGGTACAAGTAACAAACTTAGCTCCTCTGCAGTGCCCCTCAACAATGACTAATCGATGGAAGATGAAATAATCATGTAGACTTATTTTGGTCAGGCATTTAACTCAACCTTAACTGAAGACAAAATCAGGTTGGAAATTTTCCCTGTAAGCAGCAGCAAAGATGAGATTAAAACTATTTCCAATGAAAATACACAGAATGTACACAGCTGTTTAAATATGATGGATCCCTTTCATGTGTTTTTGTGTTTATGTCACATAAAACTTCTATCTTTGAAATAAAATATGAAAAAAACAAGAGCAACCTCACAATATACACATTTCAAATTAGAACCTTATTTAGTTAGGCATGAACAGACGAGCTGACATTATTCTCTTCTGGTAGAGATTCACGTCAGTTATACTGAGTGGTCATGGTCCTGAATAATATTCTTCTAGTGGAATGTTGTGTTTGTTTTGCACCAAATGGAATGTGACAGCTCTCTTCAAGCAGTCCAACCTTTCCCTCAGCAGTCCATAGAATATTCTTCAGGAACCTCTGAGGGACATCAAGGAAAGTTTCGGCAAAATCCAGACCAGCCTCAATGTTCTTCTGGGCTTTCTCCTCACCACTCTCCTATGGATTTTATGTTTGCCAAAACCTTTAAAATAACGGACTCTGGCTTATATCCAAGCGAGAGAGGCTTCCAGTTCCTCGGATGTTGTCTTTGGATCAACTCTGACTTTCAACAGAAGCGTTCACCGTGTTCTCAGAGTAATTTTGGAAGGTGGGCCGCTTCTGTCAAGTCTTCACTAATTGTAGATGAAGTGTCTTACGGTGAATCTGTGGAGCCCCAGAACTTTAGAAACAGGTTTTTAATCACTTTCTTCTTCTCTTCTGGAATCTGGTTTTGCATAGTGAGCTATCTGTCAGAGCCACTAACTTCCTGCCTCTGAATATGGTCTAGGGAAGCGATGATGTGGTTGAACACGGCTAGTAGTGATCGGATCTAGTCCGGTCCAGTTGGAACCAGTTGTTAACACACCTTTTGAACCTTTTTTAGTTTCTATGGGGGCAAACCCTTTTTAATACAGACTCGGTTTGTTTCAGATGACCATTTTGGTTCAATATTTACAATTATTAAATATGCATTTAGCATGTTGTGTTTACATATATCAAATCTATATCTTCTTCTATTAATTAAATTAGATCCACTGATCAAATACAGCCTAGGTTCAGCATGGTCAACCTCTGGGGAGTATTATATGCTTTGAAGGCTTTAGTTTAGTAACATTTAGGTTTGGATCAGTTCGCTCTTAAACCTCCTTGCCAGCATAAAACATTGATATTAAATTATGTGATATTCAAATAAACTGAAGGATTAGGTTTTCCTAAAAAAAGCGTAATTGATTGGCTTCAATATGCAAAGTGTAAACGTCTTTCTCAGCTTTAAAAGTTAACTAATTGAAGCCATAAAACTTACAACAAAGAATTGCAATATAGACATACATTAAAGCAGCAAAACCACAACAATTCGACAATTATGAATAATTTGGACTTTGCTTTGCGCATTTAGCTGATTATGCCAGCATAAATCTCCTATTTAAGGTTTTGAATGCAGGACAATTACCTGAATACGTCCTTGACTTTTAAATTTGTTTGTGGTACTGGACACAAATTACTTTGAAGTGCCTATTATATTTTATTGTAATATTTTTTTAATAATCTAACTTTTACTTGTTTTAATGGCAGACGTCTTCACTGCACCAGAAACTACATCCACATGCACCTGTTTGTTTCCTTCATGCTGCGGGCCGTCAGCATCTTTGTGAAGGACCAGATCGTCCATTCTAGTGCCCGGCTGCAGGACTTTGATTCATCCCTGTTGGACAACTTGAAAACCGTTAGCATGGCACCACTGGACAAGTCTCAGTATGTAAGTACCCGCTCTACTTTTTCTCTTAACTCAGGTAGAATAAAGGGGAATTTGATGTCAGGACTCTAGGCAGCCTGAAAAGCCAACTCATGAGGCGTTGAGAGGTAAATGGTGGGGTCCACGAAGCCCTCCAGAGGGATTCATCTCAGTAGGTGACATATTTTCAAATGCTATAGTGCGAAAGTGTGACAGTGCTCGCTTCCCGGCATGTCATATTTCCTCCATGATTATGCGATGTGACTGGCTTGGAGAAAGTTCAGGGGAAGGTGTCTCGCAGTTTTGCGGAGCTTTATGGCGCCTCTATTCCTTGGTGAGCCTTGCTGCCTCTTTGAGCCATGGACCAAGCTGTACACTAATGGAACTGCCATGGAACAACGGCTGTTCCATTGGTTTGTGAATGATGGCGTGAATAGTTACCACTCCTGATGAGCAGATGGCGCCTTTATACAGCAGCCTGTATCATCACTGTGAATGATGGCTCGTGTTGTAAAAGCGCTTAGAGTGGTCAAGTAAACAAGAAAAAGCGCAATTTAAGTGCATACAATTTACAAGTCATGTCTTCCTGTTTGTTTCCCGGCGATGTTTGACGCTCCTGTACTAAATAGTAAGTATGATCCTCCATCTGTCAAAACACACACTCTTTCTGCCATTTAAGGCTACAGAAGCAAAAAGTCAACTCTAGAGCGAGTCTTCAGTTTGTCCATCGCGGCTACTGAAATACTGCTACTTCTATTTTGAAGTTGTAGTGGGCTTTTTACAAAACTAATGTTAAAAAAACAACAACAACAACTGGTTATGCACACATTTATTCAAAGGGATTTCAAAGGAATTTGCACATGTTTTCTGTGAGTGCATTAATTAGTGTTTTTGGAACTGTATGTCCTTAATTAGCTGAAATGGAGGAAATAAACCAAAATAGGGAATTGTAAAGAGAGGTTTATTGAAGTTTTCAGGTCCCCTCTGGTTGTTTTTTTTATCTGATAAAACTGCTCTGACTAATCATTAGACTAAATGGTATTCCCAAAAAAAGGGTTTGATTTCATAATTAAAATTTTAAAAATTCCTAATCATAAATTAAAATAAACTACTTGAAAAATCTATGGGATTAGTTGGAAAAGATGTCATACCAAAGTTGAAGGCCGATTTGAAGTGATAATACTAATTTAATTAATGTCTACTTTATTTTATCACATACTCATACTCATGTTCAACTTATACACATTTGAATTTGAATAACACTTCATCAGCACCTGCCCTGATCAGGGAGCAAGGTTTTTCAACGTACCTACTTCATGTAAAGTAGATTGCACAACTGCATATATACAAACTGACAATCTTCTGACTGAGCTCTCGTAGCTGCTTCGTCGGTGGCTTCCTCTCAGTAACGAGGCCAGACAGACGAGGCTGCAGACAACCGTCTTTTTATATCTCATGCACACAAGTCAAGAAGTGACAAAAGATCTTTTCAAAATTGTCAGATTTTACCTGGGAAAGACGATAAAGATAAGAGATGGACATCAACGTAGAGATATAAATGAAATGAAATGCTCCATACATGCAGTATGTTCACACATTTTTGTGCAGCCTTGGTTGGATCACTGCACAAACAAACACATGTTTTGTCTCTGAAAAGCGGTTGGTGCTGTATATGAGTGTGTGCGTGATGAGGGGAGGGGGGCTGATTTATTCTCCGTGGTGGGAAACAGGTGTGGGGGGCTGTGTGATTTCCGGGTTGAGTCCTCCCACAATGCTGTAGGCATTTTGTGAGACGGGTGTCGCAAATGTCTGGGAGGAAGAAAGGGAAGGTGGGGGCGGGAGTTGTTGGACTGAAAATTACCGTCACTATGCGCTGCAGACTCTTTCGGTTGGAGACGATCCAGCTCCTGTACCTCACAATCATGCAGCTGGCAGGATGGGTCAGTACCCCCTTAGGTCCAGCACTGTACAATAAATAAAGGAGGGAGTGGATGACTTCAAAAAAAGACATATGTACAAATTACATTCATTTAATCATGATGAAAGGACAATCCTTCCTTGAAACTGTGTCCCATGATGCTCATGTTCAACCTTTGGACTTTCAACACGGACATTTCACGAAGAGATGGACTGCATTTGGTGTTCCTTATTTCTTATTGGTCAGAAAATCCCATTTCTAAAGAATGCACCTTTTTTCTATTTAAAAATATTACACAAAGAATGATGCCTCATCCCATCCTAGATATATATATATATATATATATATATATATATATATATATATATATATATATATATATATATATATATATATATATATATATATTTATATATATATATATATATATATATAGAAATATATTTATTATTTTAAATAAATACACAGAGTACAAGCACCTTTATTGAAAACCTCCGACTAGAATGCTGTTTATATTTCTTGTTTTCCAATTGAATACTGAAGATAAAACGTAAAAAGGAATAATCAACAGTCGTTCCCAACAGAAAAGGCATATTCTATATAAGCCCCCAATCCCCTGCATAATTCAAGCAACTGCCCTGACTCCTCCTACTACTCCTCCAACTTCACAAATTAATGTGAAGTTATATTCGAGAAATGTGTTTTTCCTGAAAAAGCGAGTAAAATATGATCTATTAGAGTTTAATATTATATAAGCTAGATCTCGTCCAGTCATTTTATATTCACCAAATTTAGGCTAAGTCAGACTAGTGGTCAGGAAATTATGGTTGACAAGCTCCTTCTTGTTAGCTAAGTTTGTGTCAGACTGGAACCACAGTTTGGACCCAAAAGAACAACTCCAAAACATTTGGTGACAACAAGCCTCTTTAAATGCAGGCAAACATTATCCAAGGGGGCAGGCTAAATAGGATGCCCAATACACAGGCAGAGGTCAGAACCATTAATAACTGGGAACACACTCTACGAATGAACGCTGGAAAGGTCGACACAAAGGGGTTACACGATCTGAGACAGGTGGACAGGTGAGCACAGATTAAATACACTAGGGGGACAGAACATCACAGTCACAGGGCGGAGGAGCAACAGGGAGTTATGAGTCACAAGACCAAAAAACAGGAAACAATGTGAAGCCTAAACAACTACTGACAAAACATGACAGTATAAATTATTAGAATAAAATCCATTTTTATTTAAGATTGAGCTCCTTGAGTCAATTCATGTGAGACATTTTGGATTATATGTGAACAAATGAGGGGGTCGGTGATGGGTCAAAATAATTACAACATTACATTAAAAACATAAAGGTCCCCCCCCAAGTGTCAGATATATTCAACTGTTATTTCTCAAAATAAATCCAGACCTTGCTTGCACCAAAGTCCAGTGGTGGGCCGTGGGTTTTCAACCTGGGCCATTGGTGCTATACTCCGTAAGTAAGCGTCCCTCAAATAATTTCACAGTGACTCTACAGCTACAGGCTGTCGTTGGACTACGTAACCAGCCCATATTCAAAGAAATAGTAACATTTATCAAGTTGAAAAAGTGTTAAAACGAAGTTCACGACTACGACGGATGAACACTAACTTGCATAGACACACACTGAAACTGTCAAGGAAGTAGCACTGTTAGACAGAATGACATGATGGTGCATCACTAATAAATGCCACATATATCACAGAATACTACTAACTATTACTTACTACTAATTAATTACTAGTTACTAACTAATAAACTCTCAATAATCAGCTCATAATTACGTGAACGAAGTTCATACCACAACCGCTGCAAGCACCCAAAGTAAGCAATAATCTACAGATATTTCAGATATTTAAAAATTACAGACACCAACGCTGTTCCTCATCTGAAGAGAAAGTCTGTCCTTCTTTCTGTATTTAAAAAGTACCATAGCGTGGTAGTAGGGGACACTGGTGTGTTTTCTCTCTCTTTTCCATTGGCATGGAGGTCCTATTTCTCCAATAAGTTTTTGTTTGTTGAAAATGAGCAAAAGATATTAATAAAGCGCCTTCCTTATGTGTAATACTGATGCACGGTAAGCCTAACTTAAGAAAACACCCAAGCTAACTGGTCTCTGTGAGCAGGTTAGCTTTGGTCTTAAGGGCCTTGGGTAAGGATTAAAATGGGATTGGTTAATTCATCTGTCACTTTCTAAACAAACACAGAAGGCCGTGGCCTTTTCTCCTGCTGATGAATTGTTAGCCAAACAATGAGCCAGCCCTAACTTTTTCTCTGCCTAGCAACAATAACCCCATAAAACCTGGATAACTGGATAAACTTTGAATATAACTCTGTTCGGTTGTTTTCAGGACAGTACCCTTTCTTTTCTAAAGCAAACCTGATATAAAATGAGATCTAAATTAGTTAGAAAGAACAATTATTTTAAAAAATTCTAATTAGGAATGCTGATAGGTTTTGCCTTCCCTAAAGACATAGAAGTCCCTGAGGGTTCCCCTCCGCTGTCTATGGGAGTTTATGTCGTTGATCAAACATATACATTTTAAGTGAGCTTGTGGCCAGCTCCTTGCTTTGGCTAGCTTTTGCTGTTCTACAACCAGTGTCACACTACATTTTATGCGTTTTTGAATATATTTGCTGTTACAAGCATTTCTGGGATTGTTCCTCTGCAGCTGGTTTTGGCAGAAAGAGCATGGGTTGAGCAGAAACCCCCAGATGATAACATAACTCATTTACCACGCTTAACATTAATTAAACTCTGAGTCAGTTACAATGATGACTTACTCTGTGAACCTAACCCAGTTGCCTGCAGGTTTTCCCTGAGCTTTTCCTGTCTCCTCCCTACTGCTAAGCTTGAAGCAGAGCTGTCATACCTCATGTGTCCTTTTCTACTTTATTCTATTCCTTTAGCTCAATATCAGGAGAAAACTGTGTGACTGGTTATGCTTTAATTCTCTTATCAATACCTAGTTCAAATATACTATTTCTCTTATCATTCCATCATCTCTAAATGACATTCTCAAGCTGTACATCTCCGAAATCACAAATCGTAGACGTGCTCTAATATTGTCTTTGTGCTGGTCTACAGCCCCAGAAGTTCTCAGTTGGATTCAGGTCTGAGATGCCTGAGGATTTATTTCTGGTACCTAAAAGCAGTCAGTTGGCTAGTATGTGGAGGTCTGTGTGACCCTCCACGGATACACCTTCCGAGACCATCGCTGACCCTCCACCAAACATCTCATTTGTGATGAGAACTGAACTGCAATGTAGAACCTTCTGATCTGGCGTTTTGTGATGAGTGCCAATGGAACTACGTCGTGCTGGGCTGTCAGCAGAAATCCCTCTAGAGTGCGTTGGGCCCTAATACCACCTGCACGGAATTTCTTTCTGACAGTAACATGCACCCCAGTGACACGCTGGATGTAATTTTTTAGGGTTCTGGCAGTGCAGCAGCGCTGTTCAGGTCTCCTTATTGTAACAGCTTGTCTCCTTCTACCTCCTCTTGTTGGTTAGACTGTCCTGGGAGACACAGCAAACCTTCTTGCAATGGCAGGTACGGATGTGTCATTCTGGAGGAGCCGCTAATTTTAGCCTGGGCAACCTAAATGGGCTGCAGGTACGACCTAAACTCAGCCGTTCTAGGATCAAAAACTCTAAGTTTCCCAACTGAGAGTTAATCTAGCCAGAGTTCTGTTTAAATAATGTTTTTATACTAAAGGTATAACCACTGGGTATTCCAGAGCGCTGTTGGTATGTTGGTAATCACTGTAGCCCAAGCTCATTGTGTGCGTGACTTTGAAACATTGTACATGCATTGTGAGCCGTCATGCAGCTAGATTTGGTTTTTATATGGAGACAAAGGAATGTGGGGATCAGTAATACAGGTGTAGCCAAATTTGGTTGACTCTATGAGTGATTGGAAATAAAACTGAGCTGCTTTTGAAGAAGTTTACAGTAACATCCAGCATTATTGGCACATTGTAAATAGTATTCCTCTTCTTCTCATTCGTTTTTCGCTAGTTACTTTTGAGGGTCGATCATCTATGTCCATCTATATTCACGGCTGGTACCTTACTGGATAATAATACTGGTCACAATATTTCTTAGCCCGGACCGCAACCAGAAATAAGGTTCATGGGCCGCATATTGATTTGGCATTGGTTTTATGCCCTTCCTGACACAACCTCCTTCATTCATCTAGGCTTTGGTTAAAAAACAAACAAAAAAAATATTTAAACTAATCGCAATTAGAATAATGAGAACAAAAATATCTTTATTGTCTTTCTTCCCTTGAAAACGTGTGCCTCAAACATTGGTACCTGTTGGAAATTATGTGATTAAAAGGTAGCATGGCCTAATTCTCTTTTGACGTTATTCACAATGGGTTAGACCAGAGAACGTAGCAATGATGTGCCATTAAAAGTTAAAGAGATGCATAAATCTAGCAATGGATACAAGAAAATCTCTTAACAGTAAAAAAAACACCGCCTGGAGAAGGAACTGTCTACAAACTGACCCCAAGCACTCTTAGGAGGATGGTTTGACTGGTCAAAGACTGAGAAAAAAACTGTAAAACTGTAAATAATAAACGTATTAGTAAGTTGCAGTCGCGGATTAGTAAATAGAACACACATTTTAATTGCGAGTTGCGTTCATGTCCTTGAGACGTTTAACGCGTGTCAGTGCTGCTGCTAAAAACAAGAAAACACATGAAGTTTCCTGCATTCACTCAAAGTCATAAGACAATGTTTACTTTGGCCATAGAAATAAGATGCCAACCTTTTTAAAAAAGCCTCCAGCAGATCTTTAGGTCTGCAGTGCTTGAATGGTTTGGGGCTTCACATGCTGTCTCATGCTTCACTTTACCAGCTATGACCCACAGAAAAATCAGGTTCCAAAATCTATTTAACTAATGCACCTGTTGTTCTAAGGGTAAAGATATCGTACTTGATTCTTTGTTCAACGGTCTGGCCATTCATCTTTAACAAGATTATTGTTAACTATGCAGCTGTCAATTGTTGTCGTAATCATTTAGTTGTATCTATTTCATTGTGTGCCTGTGTGTAACATGTGATCAGACTTGTACAGTCCTCTGGAACAGAATCTCGTCTTGGGGACAATAAAGTCTAAAGTCTATCGTTAGCATCAGGCATTGCCATAGCAATAGGCTCTTTGGTGCTGGCAGAGTTGCTAATGCTAGCTTGCTGCTTCCGACTTGGATTTTCTGGCTCGATAGTATTTGACTGTGGGGTAGATGTGTCATCATCCAACTCCGTTCCGGTTTGCGTTCTCTTTGTGCCCTTTTGGATCCATGAAAACATTACTGTTGTGTTTTTATTTTTTTGCTTTTCCCATTCCTCCATTGTTGTGACTGCTGAGTTAGTGTTAATGTTATGTAACACTTTAGTAAGACCAAGTGCGCCCTAGGTAATGTAGTTGAAGTACCATAATGAATCGTCAAGAAACATACTTTGTTATGGAGAGGACATTAAAGGGTCCTGGGAACTTGCACCAAGTCCTGGTACGCTAGTCGGTAAAATCAAGAAGTGCCGGTACTGTGTACTGGTGCTTACCGGCCCACTGAAAGCATTATATAATATTATATAACTGTTTTTAACAACTAGTAAACACAAAGATACATTCATTTGTTGGAATGTATTGTGTATGCTCTTGAAATCTTTCTTTTGAAGCTGCTTTTCAATCTTTTGAAAATGAATCTGCCATCACAGCAGGTTGCTGACGGTAGGGATTTTACCGAGTCTTCATGACCCCTTATGAACTCCAGTTGTAAGTGTTGCCAGGAAACACTGAACTTTTTGGAGGAAATTGCAAGGAGAAAGAACAAAGTCAACAGGAAATTATTTGTAGAGAAGATTATCCCTTTTCCAGTGGTCTGTGCTCCCTGATGCAGCCCGTGAGTTCAGACTCAGATAGTTAAAAATTTGCTGTCAGGTCAGAAAAATCTGCCATCATTGGTTAAGAAATGACTCCTAACAGCACAGTTAGCCTCTAAAACAGCTAAATAAGGTATTAACAGTGATAAATTGCAAAAATAACTTATATTTAATTTTTAAAAAATATAATAACCATATATATAAAACCAAAGGATATATTTGTAAAGCAATGTTTGATTACAAAACTTATGGTACAACAATATAGTACAATTCAATAATAGCTGTATAGATGATGACGATAATAGTTTATAACGCACACTATAATAATGACTACTACAAATACTACATCTACTAAACCTGACAATACGGATTTTAATTAGAAGTGCTTCGATTGCAATTTTCTTTGCTGATCACTGATGACCAATTTTAGAGAGTCTGACCAGCCGTTGCTGATTTTGGGCGATTTTCTATCTTTACAGTTTTAAAATCCTAATCATTAATGTATTTTTAAGTGTTCTCATTTGTAAGGATTACAATGGACGTAAGGTTAGTTAGAATAATGTGTGTATTCTGACCCGGAAATTAATGTAGTGTCTGTCCTCCCAATTGTATGGCTTTTTGAAGTGAAATTAATCATTGTCTTGTTCAGTCCATTATGTGTTGAATGTTGGCTTTGTTCAAGGTCTTCAAGTTTCATGGCTGGCTCTGTGTTGTAGTTAGCTGTCGCCAATCGGCCAAAAATGCTTTCTTGAAACTTGCTATGTTCCTCGGGTGAATAAATTTGAAGCGTGTGATTAAGTTTGTTGTGCCGAACATTGTCAGTGTTGTTTGTCCGCAGCTTATTTTGTCCTTTCTAGTATTAGAAATTATGAAAAAAAGAACATGAAATGCTTCATGTTTTCTGGTTAATTTGCGAGATGTTTGGAGCGGTGGTAGCTCATTCTTGGTGTACATGTGCGGCACGCACGTTTAAATGGTGAATAAGACTGCTCAGTCGATTGCAGATCTCATCAAACTATGCCAAGAAAAATTGAAATACATCGTTAGATTGTTAGACTGCTCATCTGGTCACTGGTCATATCAAAATAAGCCAACAAGCGTTGTGTGCATTTATTAAGTTTTTTTTGTGTAACTAATGTTTTGGCATTGGTAGGAGCAGCTCAGTTATCAAGAGATATTGAGATATTCATGTTCGTTCACCACCCTCTTATAATTGATGGGTTAACTCACCTATACACACAACCAAAATTTAAATCAACACTACTAAATTAGCAATGACTAATTATCTGGATCACGTCCTCACCAACATCCCATATGCCTATAAAAACACCCCTCTAGCACATCTAGGACTTTCAGATGATCTGTCTCTGTCCTTGATCCCATCATATAAACTTCTCATCTGCAGAAAAAGACCAGCAATGAAAACAGTTCAGGTATGGAATAAGGAAGCCACCTCAGAACTGTAGGACGCCTTCAGTTGCAGCGATCTTTCAGGACCAAAATAAGGAAAACGAAAAAAGAAGCAGTCTTTCATTCATCATGTGTTGTGATGAAAGCTGGGTGTATGCCGAACCATTTGAGGCCGTTTCCGGCTCCATATTCAGCATCGCAATGGTCGAGCAGAGGGTCGCGCCTTGTCAGGCGTCTTTTGTACATGGGGACACGAAGACCGATCAGCAGTGAGCCTTTTGTCAGCCAGCTCAAGCATCTGCACAGTTGCTTTTTTTTCTCACTGTTTTTGTGCAAATTGGCTATGGAGCAGTCTGCCATAGAGACACGGCCCATGATGTGGATAATAAATAGCAAATAGTCATGAAATAGGAACTGTAGTTTGTCGCTAGTCGCAACTGCACAGCAAGGAAGAAAAAGAACAATCTTAGCTGTCAAAGCAGTGCTAGCTATCATGTTGACACGCTTTACAGTAAAGTGTAGCTCGCTTATCAACAATTCTATCTCCAAAATAGACAAGCGATACTGTCCAAATCGTCTCATCTACCTACAAGTCAAATAACGCTGGCACCACTTATTGAAGAGGTTTCGGCACCATGGAAGGTTGAAATGATCAAGGCCGCTTGTTTCTGTCTTTTTAGCATCTTGCTAATAAACAACATTTTTCCTGCACAAGGCTTTAAATTATCACACACCTACATAAAGATTCAATAAGATAGCAGTCTGTTGTCGCTATTGACAATTGACAGGCTGCATGGGCCTAGAGTGTGAGCACACCGATTGTGAGGGTCCACTGTTGATTTATTCGACAGTGTGAGTTGGAATTAAATCACAAATATTACAAAATTGTACATGTATGCCCAGCTTTAGGCCAATTAAAGGTAATAAAACATTTGTTAAGGTACCTCCTATGGTGACTTAAGTCACTGAAGGGCCCGATGGAGAGGTGCTTTGGGAGTCTTAAAGCCTTGGTGATGTCATGGAGACAATCCAGCTTCCCTTGGCCCTGATGTAATCATAAACTGGAGTTTTGGTTTGAATTCAACCTTTGCACACAGGTGTGAAGTGCAAAGCATTATGGGATTTTGGCGACTTGTTTTTTGAGATTCCCACACAGGTCTCTCTCTTTGTTTGTTCAAGAATTGTGGGGAATACTTATAAATATGTAACCAAATTTTGTTGACATTTACCGCATGGGTTATTTGGACAAAAGATAGTTGCATTGGCAGAAATTTTGCTATTTTGAAAAGTTGTCTATTTTACAGATCTTTCATTATGGAGATAAAAATATTGGCTCAGTGGAATGAGTGGGTCCAAACATAACCACCTAATTAGTATTGCTACAAGCTGTGATATGATTATCTCTCTTAGTTGCGCCTGTGTTGTGTGAATCATTTTGTAACTACTGGTATCACAGAAATAATCGGACGCAAAACAGACTGATCACATTCTTAATGTTTCAGATCGGCTGCAAGGTGACAGTGCTGCTCTTCATCTATTTCCTGGCAACCAACTACTACTGGATCCTGGTGGAGGGCCTCTACCTCCACAGTCTTATCTTCATGGCTTTCAGATCAGACTCCAAATACCTGTGGGGTTTCACGCTCATCGGATGGGGTAAGAAGAAAACTAATTTTTTATATCACAGACGACATCTCTTTGAAGTGGGAAGCCAGAGTAGCATCTAATTCCCAACGCCGTCACGCTCACTGTTGTTGAATTACTGCTATCTGTACAAATAGATCAAAGTTTTCTTCCCCCAGCAGTATATTTTTTTGCTTTTTATCTCTTATCTGAGCCATATGGATTTTAGTGTGTAGTAGAGTAAACACCCAGGATTGGTTTCTGTCATCTGTCACAATCCATGACTCTTTTTCATTTGTACTACAGATTCCTGGGCTTGGTTTGATTATTACTCAACAAATATCCGATAACATAAAATACATTAATTATTTTGAAGGACCAGCAAGTGCACATTTTGTCCTGAAGTTGATGGTGAAAGCCACAAAAATCAGCAGGTATAAGGATTTGAGTGACTTTGACAATTAGCAGAGTCCGATGTCTGGATTACAGGGTCAGAAAATCTCCAGAACTTTTTTCCAGTTTTTCCAGATAATGTATTCCAGAAATGTCAAAGTTGTGTATAGTTTGAACAAATATATTACGAAAATTTGAAGAAGGTTTTTGATAGCCAAAGGACGAGGAAATACTCCGCAGACCCACGGAAGAGCAATGGTAGCAGGTAGCCCGGTTTGTTGAATCCTGTTATTTTTTCATCATGTGGTCGGCCGGTTGTTTGAGTTATTGCATACGCACTGCCAAAATTATAATCGAAAAAACAAGAAGGGCGCCATTGTTTAGGCTGCCTCAGAGCAAGAAGGTACCAGGTACGAATCCACCTCTGCTGGCCTTTCTGTGTGGAGTTTGCTTGTTCGCCCCGTGTCTGCGTGGGTTCTCTCCGGGAACTCCTTATTCCCCCCACAGTCCAAAAACATGTAATACTGTGGACACTAAAATTGCCCGTAGGAGTGAGTGTAAGTGTGAGTGGTTGTATGTCTTCATGTGTCGACCCTATGATGAACTCGTCCTGGGTGAACCCCGCCTCTCACTCAATGTCAACTGGGATAGGCTCCAGCCCCCCATGACCCTGGACAGGATAAGCGGTTGATAATGAATGAATGGAAAAAAACAAGACAAAACAACATAGAATAGAATAGAAAATGAAGTTTTTATTGTCATTTTATGGTATTTTACAATACAACAGAATTAGGAGTTCTTCTCCTGGTGAGAACAAATTCTTTTAAAATCTCCAACCATCCAAATAAATTCAACCATAAATAAATCAAATGTAAAGTAGTACATGCATACACACTTAATTGTAATAAATATTTAAGGTTCGTCGGTATATTTCGTTAATTTTGATGAATAAATCATAGTATAGCTGGGATGAGCTCCCGCCCCCGAGACCCTGAACCGGATTAGCGGTTACTGATAATGAATGAATAAATTAATAATACAAGTCGTCAGTACCGTAGACAAGATGGCGGTAGATATAAAAAGTTTTACTAAAGCAGGTACTTTGTTCTCTATTCGTCAATCCTGCACGCGAGAAGCCCTGAACATTGGAACTCTATATATGCATGTTTCACACTGATGCCCACCGCTCTTCATGGAGGGGTCAAATGCAGAGAAATAATTTCAAAATGTTGCAATGTTTATGACTAAATGTGATTGATAAAGGTTACATTTATTGTTATTTTTCATTAATTACTCTTAGTATTTGCACTTCCTTGAAAAAAAAAAAAAATCAACAACCACGGGATAAGTAGTAAAATATAAATTTTAATAAAAAGTCAGATTTCCAAAAATATTAACAAGAGCTTGAGCGCTTAACTAAGGCACAACAGATGAAAATAAGAATGTAGCAAATTATGACGGAAAGTAAAAAAGTAGCAGACAATTATCATAAATACCAAACAATCAAATTCAAATCCATTAGAAAAAACAAAACTTACACATGACTGGTTTTCAGGGAGCACAAGGAAACAGAACAGGACCACAGGAGCTAACATGAGATGGAAAGCAGGCGAGAAATATATTACACTAGTGAATATGGTCTATTTAAATATATATTTATATATACCATTACAGATTGGACCCTTGTCCTTTTTTCCCCTTTCACTTTATTCCTTTATTCTTATTTATGTCCTGTTTTTGTATATGTATATATATATATATATATATATATATATATATGGTTCTGTATAAATCTACATAATATACAGAACCATGATAGTCATAGCACCCTTACCAACTGAACGTCTGTAGAACTAACTCAGTTCATTAATTAAGTAATCCCTTGTTGGATTCACTCACCTTCTTAAACACCCACACACACACATGCTCTGACGAGCATTCAAACAACATGCTGATAGAAATTAGTATTTGTCAGAGCACAAGCTAGTTTGAAACTGTTGCCTGCAACCTTTTCACAGGCACAGCGTGTCTCTATGCATGAATAAACAACCTCTTGCAACAAGAATGAACAGAATAGATTAGATGTCCTTTAATGCAGCATGTTCTCAGAGAATGCGAGGTTGAAGAGTTGTGAGAAAGAGCGAGGGGGAGTGGAAGAAAAGAGAGTGCCAGTCGAGCACAGGATTTATCGACTGCCCTTTCATTTATTTATGTCAGTCGATAAATCCTACAGCTTACCCGGGTATTACCTGCGAACAAGAAAACAAAATGTCTGTTTAAACTGTGACTCTGAACTCTGACTGGCTCTCAGTCAAAGTTAAAAATAAATAAATGTTGATTTTTCCAATTTTTATCATTGGTGGATCTATATTTTTCTTAGTATAGATCAGCAAGATGCAGTACATTTCCCAGTACAGCAGATTGCTGAGATGAGGATGCTCAGAAAACTGAACACAATAATGAGCAATCGCACCCACTTCACGCTCTGGAGGAGCTTCAGCACGGCACCTTCAGTCCTGGATGATCCACCTGGAGTGCAGGACTAAACGCTGCAGGAGGTCCTTCCTGCCAGCTGCCATCAGACCGTATAAAATGGACAAAAACTATAACATCTGCATATCAGGAATCTGCCAGACACTCTTTTATTTGATCAAAAACATTTGCACAGACATTTGACAACAATCGTCTTTTTAATCTGTTCATAATTTTTTATATTGGATCTCTCACTGCACCGTGCCTTACCACGATGCATCATCTTATTTATCTCAATTGCTATGTTTGCCTCTCTTTATAGTTGATTTATTTATCATAGACCTGTTTTGCCACTAAATTGCCGCTTAGTAACTCTTAGATTTCCCTTTATTTCAATTTACTTGATTGTTTTGGCTTATATTTACACAAATCTTTTGACACTTGAATGTACTGCGTTGGCAGAACAATCTACCTTTCCATCTATCTATCCATCCATCCATCCATCCATCCATCCATCTATCCAACCATCCATTCCTCTATTCAACCATCCATCCATCCATCCATCCATCCATCTGAGCAGTTATCTTAGATGGGCTCTATAGCACTGAGCAAAGACAAATATAGCCAAGCCTACGCTGGAGTAAAGTAAGAAATACAGGAGACGGATCTCCATGAATCGATTTGTGTGCACCAAATTTGGACTAAATCGGACAAAAGGTTGAGAAACGATGGAAGAAAACCTTTGGAGATAATATCCCCCAGTTGTGGAAATATACCATCAACCTTTGTCAAATCAATCCAGTTCTTCCTCGTGTGAAGGTCTATGGGGGTATAAAATTGATGCATTAAGTAGTTTTGTGGGTTATGGCCTTTAAAAGACCAATCTGGGGGCGATTACGATTCCATAATATCCCCTATGATTTTGACAAACTTGGATGAATAAGTTTGCCACATATTATTATTTATGTCCATAAACCTAAAAGGGATTGATTTTGATATTTATTTAATTTTGAAACGGGATTTGAAGAAAAAATGAGAAATGAGAATAATAATAATAATAATAATAATAATAATAATAAGGACAATTCAATTTTATTTTATTTATATAATGCCGATTCACAACAAATGTTATCTAAAGAAGTAGAAGACGAAGGAGATACTTTTCTTCCCAAGCACAGAGTGTTTGAAATACTCCCTCTACCCTAGGTGGCTCTGGTTTAAATAATTGAACAGTCAGAACAGTCAAACATAACAGAACAGTCACCTTCTCCCGCTCAGCCCCCTGGTTCACCAGCGAGCTACGGAAAATGAAGGCAGCTGGGCGTGTCCTTGAGCGGCGTTACAAGGCTTCAGGTCTCACTGTCCACAAGGTAGCCTTTCGGGAACACCAAAAGGTCTACTCAAAGTCGCTTAGAGGCTCGGTCACTGTTCTACTCCAACATCATCAAAACCAGTCCTGAAAAATCTAAGCAGCTGTTTTCCACTATCAATCATCTTCTTAAACCACAAACTCTCCCACTTACAGAAATTACAGAAGAGCACTGTAATAATTTCATGGCTTTCCTCAAATCAAAAATTGACTCAATCCGTTCTGTCCTTTCTAGTTCCTCCTCTCTACCTCTCCAGTCTGCTTACTCACAGTTTGAGATCTCCCAGCCTCTAAGGTGTTTCCCAGAAATCTCACAGCAGGAGGTTGAGGTTATCATCAGGACAATGAAATCCTCCACCTGTGCCCTCGACCCCTTTCCTACAGCCCTAGTGAAAACTAAAATCTCTTCCATCAGTCCCCTGATCACTGCTGTTATAAATCAATCCCTCCAGGCCAGATTTGTTCCATCTGACCTAAAAGCCGCCATAATCAGACCACTCCTCAAAAAACCTACTCTTGATCCAGAAGGTTTTGCTAATTACAGGCCCATTTCCAAACTCCCATTCCTCTCCAAAGTTCTGGAAAAAGTAGTTGCTGCCCACCTCCAGGACCACCTTAAATACAACAACCTCTTTGAAACCTTTCAGTCTGGTTTCCGCCCCGCCCACAGCACAGAAACAGCTCTGCTTAGAGTCACAAATGACCTACGGATGGCAGCAGATGCTGGTTCACCTTCCCTCCTGATTCTCCTTGATTTGTCTGCTGCCTTCGACACAGTTGACCCTGGAATACTCCTGCACCGCCTACATCACACCACTGGACTCACTGCCACCGCCCTAAATTGGTTTCAATCCTACCTCACTGACAGAACAGAATACGTTTCCCTTGGAAGTTCAAGGACCAGGACACACCCACTTGTGGGGTCCCCCATGGATCAGTCCTTGGCCCCATTCTCTTCATACTATACATGCTCCCCCTTGGCCGTGTCATCAGTCGATATGGACTCTCATTCCATTGTTAAGCTGATGACACGCAAATCTACATAAAAACTGACAGATGTTCCTCCGCAGCCTCTCCATCCTCATCGTCATCATCATCTCCACTGTCAACTCTCCGCGCTTGTCCGGAGGAGATAAAGGTGTGGATGAAAAACAACTTTCTCCAGTTGAACAGCTCCAAAACCGAAGCAATTTTAATTGGCACCCCTCATCAGACCCAGTCTTCCTCCATAACCAGTATTTCCTTCTCTGGTCACGACATTCCCCTCTTTTCATCAGTCACCAACCTCGGTGTAAGATTTGATCCTCAACTCACTTTTGAATCCCACATCAAACACATCTGCAAGATCTCCTTTCACCATCTCAGAAATATTTTGAAACTCCGTTCTTCACTAACCTTGAGTGATGCTGAAAAGCTTGTCTACGCGTTCGTCTCCTCCAGACTGGATTACTGTAACTCACTTCTCATCGGGATCCCTGATAAAAGTCTTCAAAGACTTCAGTATGTTCAAAACACTGCTGCAAGGATCCTGATGAGAGTTCGTAAACACGAACACATCACCCCTGTTCTTCATTCCCTTCATTGGCTTCCCATCTCCACCAGGATTGATTATAAGATCTCTCTCCTCACTCACCAGTGCATCCATGGTAACGCACCCCCCTACCTAGAAGAACTACTCACCCCACTGACCTCAACACGATCCCTCCGTTCTACCTTATCATACCGCCTCCTCCTTCCCCGGACTAAGCTCAGCACCATGGGTGATCGGGCCTTTTGTTCTGCTGCCCCTAATCTGTGGAATGCCTTCCCTAACCATCTCAGGGCTCCACAGATGACTGACACATTTAAAAATGACTTAAAACTTTCCTTTTTAGCAGAACCTATAACCTTAATTAACATTGCTGCTTTTTGGTCAGGCTTTTATATAGTTATTATTTTATTTTTTTATTGATGCTTTTATCTGCTTTTCCTTTGTAGCACTTTGAGATTTGATCCAAATGTAAAGTACATTATAAATTAAATGTATTATTATTATTATTATTATTAATTGTATTTTATTTAACAATTTCTTTTTCTACTCTGTTCCTGGCCCCCTCTGGGGCAGGAGTGTAACCGGAGAGACTGAGGGAGGTTAATTATATTGTAAGAAACAGTAAGAAAAAAAAAAGACAAGCCAGGGAAATTATGCCTTGTGTTTTATTTTGTTTTTATTTTTGTGTATACAACGGTTTAGAGCAGAAAAACACTAAACGTGGGATTTCTGTGACAAGTATCTGTCCTGAAAAAGTTTGGGAAATCCGTTATTAATGGGAGGATTTAACGAATCCTTGCTGGTTGTTCTTGAAAATTAATCTGAGTTTTGATTAGTCATCGCCTGAAAAAACAAAAATCATCTGCTAGCTGTGAGACATTCTACGATGTTACCTACAGATGGCGCTGTAGTGTCCAAAACATACATGAATTATGAATTAATTCATTAGTGTTAAGAATTGGGGGAAAATAAATTAGCCTCAAAGAAAGTCACACCTTGTGACAACAGTGGACAAATATAATAATATAATATATAGACAAATATACCAGTGTGTCCGTCTTTGACATTCAGTCTCACCTTACAGTCAGTTATACGTACGCGTCTACCTGTTTCATGGGTTTTCTGACCAGATGAAGAGTTTGGGAGCTGCCCTGGATTTGACCTAGACTGTCTTCAGGGCGGCTCTCTGTGTTTCCGTCTCTGTTTCTGTCCTGACTCAACGTCACTGGCCGCCAGGCTGGATTGCTTTTGTAAAAAAAAAAACACGAACTACCTGCTTGTCCCTCTCGTTTCATGCTTTCTAACCCAGACACACAGAATGATTTCCACTAAAAGCAAATGTCCACATACTGCTAAGCTCAGGAGATTTGTGGAAGAATCATCCACTATCATCCCATTCTGGGTTACCCTCTTGACCCTGTGGAGATATGGGGAGACAGCTAAGCTGTTGTCTCTTTCGGACAGCTACACGTCCCGCTACACGCTGAAAGCTCTTCCTGCACCGATCAGCTGCTTCTGCGACTGACTGATATAAGGACAGACACTGCAGATCCTGCCTCTTCATATTCACAGCAGAGGTTGCTCTCAGAATACCCTCCTCAACAATCCACAGATTTCTTCTCAACTTCAATACTTCCCTGCAATATTAGAAAAAAATGTGCAATACACTATGTGAAGTATCCTACAGTATATTATTCTGCTCGCCATGTTTTTAATGTTTTTTAATTTAGTATCAAATATTGCTCTTTGCTGCTGTAACACTGAAACAGCTACAGAATAATCATCTCATCCTATGGAACGTTCTAGTCACATCTGAAGTACCAATTCAAAAAATGATTCATCAAAAGTCCCATGGGACCTTTTTCCATTTTAACCTTCCTTCCCACATGATTTAAACACATCAATGTAGTTACAGTACATGATTGAGCTGCTGAACAAAAAAGACGTCTGATAGGACTAAGGCTACATCAGGGACCAGCCGAATTTCAGCGTGGCCCCCTCCGACCCCACGCCTGATAAGGGTCTCAATCTCGTAACTCCTATAACATAGAATTGTTACAGGAAGAAAAATGAGGACCATACCGTATTTTGGTATTTCCCACTGCATAGGCAATCAAAGGACAAACCCCCCCACAAAATAAAGAAAACTGTACATCCGATGTTCAACAGCCCATAAAATACATCTTAAATGTCGTTTATGGGTTTATGGGTAAATATATTACCTACTTTGTATTAGTGGCTTTTATTCCGAGGAATTCCTCCTCTTCAGTTGAGAAGAGGCGGCCAAGTAGGGTAGAATTTCTGAGTTGATCCACAAATGGTGAAATAAATCAGAACAGAAATTTTTTTTTCTCCTTTTCTATTCTGCATGACGAGAATAAAGTCTAAATATGGAATTGTATGACAAGCTGAAATCATACGTTGCTGCCATTAATGGATTTATTGATGATTTTATTAGCTATGTTGTGTTGATGGAGGCCTACAGAAGAAACAACGACAACAAAGTAATGGCAGACGACTTCATCACGTCCATTTTGCTTTTGGGAGGAAGACAGAGGCAGAGGCCGAGAAATGCCAAATTCCACCCCAAAAAAGGTCTTCCTCTGATTTAGTTCAACATTTTTCCAACATTTCAACTTTTTCTCCAAATGGAATATGAAAAAAATAATCTTCCTCTTCTCATTTTTTTTTAAAATTACGCCTGGCCCTGAGACTCTTTCGTAAGGATGATGTCGTTGGACCTGGAAAAACAAGTTATTTCATAGTTTTAGAGTCCAATAATATTGAGCAGGCTTGTTGTAACCAGACTTTTTTCAGTTTAGGACATAACCTGAGCGTGTGTGTTAGATCTCGTCAGCGCTCACATATGTGGTCTACCTCAGTATTCGTCTTAGTCTCTTGGCTGTTCCTTTTCAGGGTCACTCCAGCGGATCATCTGTTCCCATCCTGAGGACGGTACCCTTCTGGCTAACAGTGATGGTATTTGTTCCAAGCAATCCTGTTTGAACTCAGTTTAGTGTGGCACGTATTGATTTGGCAAAGGTTTTGTGCTGGATGCCCTTCATGACGCAAACCTCCCCATTTATCCGGGCTTAGGACCCGCTCTAAAAGTACGGACCGGAAGTAAGTTCGGACCTTTTTGAGGCTGGGTTGTCGTCTCAGTGTAACGTTTTTATAAAACTTAAAGTTCAAGTTTGGAGAGATGGACTTGTTGTAGAACCTTTGATTGGATCAAACTCAGACGGGCGCAGCAGAGAAGGAATCAGTGAGTTAATGTTCACGAATGGGTCTGGTTCTGGTGTGATAGGAGTCATGGAAGTAGTGATTGTGACTAAAAACACATCTAGACAGCTCATCTTTGATTTTTGTTCATTTTCAGGCGTTCCAGCTGTTTTTGTGGCGGTGTGGGGGATCGTCAGGGCAACGCTTGCAGACGCAAGGTGAGAGAACATCTCCTTCTGCATCCAAAGTCGTCCTCACCAAAAAAAAAGGAAAAAGGAAAAGGAAATACATATCAAGGTTGTTAAGAAAGACAAACTAAAGGACAAACCTGAGTGCAAACTGGAAAGCAGACAGGAGAGGATTAATAGGGTGAAATTAGAGCTTGATTGGGCTGACATTTCTACCATCTGCAAAACCTGACTAGAAATGATTAAATTATTATGCAAATATATTCTGAATACATATTTTTTTTTTTAGAGAAGTACTCATTCAAATTTGCTGTTGGACCAGGGAAACTTAACAACCTTGACCATAGGTCCATAGTTGATTCAGATCATTTATTGTGAATTTGAATGTGTTCTAAACAATAAACATAGGACACCAGCAAAAAACATTACTGTCTAAAAAAATATTTTTATTTATTCACTGTATTTGACTGGTTAAAATTCATTTATTCTCATGTGATGGAAAGCAGCTAAGAGAAAGTGCTTTTTTAATATCAAATAGGATTAAACCTGGTTAGCACACTCGTAGGTAGGGTGAGTTGTTTATTTTGTTTCCCCAATCCCCAATCCATCCACCCATCCATCCATCCACACACCTATCAATCCATCCATCCATCTACCCATCCATCCAACCAACCTTCCATCTATCCATCCAACCATCCATCCACGCACCCAATCATCAACCCATCTATCCATCCACCCATGAACTTATCCATCCACCTACCCATACATCCATCCATCCACCAATCCATCCATCCATCCATCCATCCATCCACCTATCAATCCATCCATTCATCTAACCATCCATCCAACCATCCGTCCATCCACCCACCCAACCATCAACCCATCCAACCATCTATCCATCCACCCATGAACCTATCCATCCACCTACCCATCCATCCATCCATCCACCCACCCAACCATCCACCCATCCAACCTTCCACCTACCCATCAATCCACCCAACCATCCATCCATCCCTCCATCCAATCATCCGCCTACCCATCCACCTACCCATCAATCCAGACAGACAGACAGACAGACATCCAGACATCCATCCACCCACCTATCCATCCATCACACATCATTGACATGAGTGTTTTGCATCGTTCAGACTTTCCACAGATACAATGGCTATGCCATCACCCTCAGTTGATGACATTTTCAGACATTAAGTTACTTCAGTGATGCATTGGTAGAAAAATATTGACTTTCCATCTCTACCTTTCAGTACAGGGCCTTGCGTTTATTAAAAGTTCCATCGAGAAGAGTTCTCTATAGATCCAGCTCCTTCATGCTACTAGTTCTCTCCACCTCCACATCCCCCCACCTAGTCCCACCAGCCTCTTCGTTCATCAGTCTCCACAGAGTCAGCAATCGCCACCAACCGCATACAGACTCTACAGGGGATCTCTACTTCTGCTCAGGCCAGAGACCGTTAAATCACAATATCCCTGAATAATTTGGACACCAAAGACTTTCTGACAAATCATCTGTTAGAATAAAAATTATTTATTCATTCTCTGTTCCTTCTGATTAAAATGCAGATATAGTTAATTAATCAGGCCTAATATTGCTCTTTACAATGGCACAGCCTAGGTTAAGTTTTACGATTGACTGAAGTTGGCTATAATGCTAATGTCACTGCTTCATATTAGCCTGAAGTTAGGTGACAAAGTGCACAAATATGAAATTATAATTCAAGTCATTGCTAATTTCTGACAATTTATCACTTTCGTTGATGCTTTTTTGGATTGTGTGCTGTAAGGTTCACCACTCTGAAGCATCTCAGCGCCAGACAGCAAAAAAACGTTGGCCGTTGTGGTGCTAACCAGCTAATCAGCGGCAGAGATGGGCGTGCCATGGCGTTGTGATTCATAAAGAAGCTGCTTTCTAACGTTTTAAAGGCATAGACCATGCAGTATTTATTAGTTCTAGCGGTTAAACTGTACAGAGCGTCAGCTGCTTCCGCTATGACAAATATTTAAGCGATTTGTTATATGTTTCTGTTCTTTTTATTTGTCTTTTAACGGCATTAGTCATCAACACACGCAACTATTGTTAACACTCTTTAAGTCAAGCTATTTACTTTGGGTTCATGTCTTATTATGTGCAGCTTTGTTTGACTCGAGCAAACGCCCAAACGTGTCATAGTAATTATTTCTGGTTAACGCTTTAGAACCCTGCATGACAGAAATGCTGTGCTGATTTTTCTCTGCAGTGCAGCAGAGATAACGTTTCACTTGGTGACCTGAAAGGATAATTAAATAAAACTTGATGAAACTTTAATTCATTTGTGCTTCTGATGGCAGAGAGGAGTTAATTAATTCATTGCAAATAAGATTAAGTTTTAAAACTAACTCCCAACTCCTCTGCTCAACTTTTAGAAGATACCAGAATACAAAGTGAGTTACATATTATTTCCCACACTAAGCTGTTCTGCTCGTCAGCCATTTTAACCACATCTTCAGGATGTAAAGGATGCCCAAGCATTTATTGAACCGCATCTACAACTTCATTTATATTCCATGGCATCACACTGCAGGAATGTTTTTGCATTCATGACATACACTTTAAACACAGTCGTGCTCACTGCTTGTAACATACACTCACACAAACGTACACACACACACACACACACACATACACTTACATAATCTCCTTTGATATAAGCTACATTTTGCGCTCGGAAAACATTTTATTCTAGCAAACATGAATTTAAAGTATTAACTGCATATAAATATTTGAAGAGAAAATATAAAATAAGAGACAATCTTACTCGACTACAAGGGAAAGAAACATTTGGCTAGAGGCAGGGTTTACTCTTGAAGTGTTGCCAGTTCATCACAGGGCCGACACATAGAGACATACATCCATTCATGCTCACATTCACACCTACAGCAAGAGGAGGTCTATTGAACGTTCAGTCAGACAGACTATCCTCTCAGGCACTTGTGCCAAAGTTAAGCCCACGCCACTATCATCCTCACCTCTCATGCTCAGTCTCAATTACCTGCTCCTTAGTCTGGCTCATCAGGTGCGCTCCAGCAGGGAGCCTCATTAATCGAATCACTGTGTCACACCTGCGTGATTAGCCCATCACCATCACCTGCTGTCTTTAAATATGACTCTCTCCATTCATCTAGTTATTTCATGCTGGTGGTTCATGCGCCTTCCCCCCCGCCATCTCTGCCTAGTCCTTGCAGATCTATCAGCCTCATCAGTCTTCAGCCTCAGCAGAGTCATCGGCCACCATCAACAAATCCAGACTCCAGATGGGGGATATTCAATGCTGCTGCTCAGGGCAGAGACCCTTCAACCAGAATCTCCCCAAAGAGTCTGAGCGCTTAAAGACTTTACAATAGACTAATTATCACACATTTGTAATAAATCATTCATCTTTTCTACTTTGTCTGTCTTATCTTGCTGGCATGTTTTTTGGACTGGGGGGACTGGAGTACCTGGTTTAGAACCAAAGCAGACACAGGGGAGAAGGTTTAGAGTTCAAACTTGGGCCAAAATGACATATGAGACCTTTGATTCATGACAACTCTGTTCACATCTCCTGCTGTTTCTCTCTGTCTCTCATCTTCACTCTCTACTTTCTGCCTGTTGGTATTTAATTTCACCCCCCGTTGTTCGGTTGTTCCTTGTATCTTTTGGGATAAACCGAAAACGTTTGGAACAGAAATTTGAGTAATTTAGAATTAACTTGTAATGTTGACCCTGAATCTTTGCTTTCATATGTTTTTTGTAATTTATTCGTAGCCACTTTATTGCTGAGTCATTCTTTTGAAGACCACCACCCACCATATTTCTATATAATTGTTTTCCTGCTTCTGAAACTCTGTGTCCTCTCCTCTATGTCGGCTGATAACTGCAGGTGTTGGGAGTTGAGTGCTGGCAACATTAAATGGATCTATCAGGTTCCCATCTTAACAGCTGTCGGGGTAAGAAACACAAACTCTCAAATTTAAACCATGTTGTAATACAAGAAAATATTATATTTTCTTTTCTGCAAAACTTATTCACACCCACACTGTTGTACCCTGACAGCAAGGGCATATCCCCAAAAAGCCCCAATCCCCTGAATTTTTTTTACAAGGAATCTCCCTGATTTGAACTCCTCAAATGAAATGTGAAGTAAAGAAAGAAAAATAATTTTTTTCAGAGAAGGGTTTTACTCTAGCGAGTGAGATATGAACTTTTAGCGTAAACCAGGATAAATACAAAAGAGATCACATTGGTTTTGATTCATGCAGTGGAGATTAGGGGGTTGTGCCTGAAAAAGTGTTTTTTGTAAAAAAAAAAAAAAAAAGATAAGCTCCATCTAGTGATTAAATTATGAACTATTGGAGTAAAATAAGATGTATACACGATAACTCACCTCGAGTTGATCCATATGCTTTCAATTTGGACTAAATCTGACTAACAGTTTAGATATAATGGCTCGAAAACTTTTAGAGATAAAGGTTGCCGAGGCGTTGGAAATATACAAACTACCTTTCCCCAAATCAATCCAGTTCTTCTTGACATTTATAAATAAAATAATTATCATTATTATTATATATATTATATAAATTTTTATATTTTTGATTATTTTATATATTAACATCTGCAATAATCAAGTCAAAAGATCAGAACCAGAGAATTGTTGTTATTGCTGTGGAATGTGTGCTCCACTCTCAATTGTGCCGTAATCAACCCCTTAAAGCTGGGCAGAGGATCAGGACTCCATATAGCAACAGGCCAAGATTAAATTTGACAAAACCGGTGTAGAACTCTTTCTCTGTGTATATCTAGGTCCCAACACAAAGAGGGGTAGGGAGAAAGCCTCCCCCAAAATCTCCACCCTTCGCTTAAGCAGATCAAAAAACCCAACAGCCTTGGACCTCCTCAAAGCTGCAAACAAAGAAAGAAGGAGTGTTTAAACTTTTTAAAAGACAATATTGCAAGAAGGGCAAAAGCGTCCCTCTAGGACCTAGAGCAAACATGTCAAACTCAAGGACACAAATTGGACCGCAAAACAATTATATCCATCCCGCGTGTCAATATTTAATTTGTATAACAATTGGCCCGCTGGTCTAAAGTACAAATACCACAGATACGGCGAATCAGAATGCAATGTGATTGCCGGCACGTCAATCAATAG
Source organism: Lophius americanus (assembly GCA_037951165.1). Classification (NCBI taxonomy): domain Eukaryota; kingdom Metazoa; phylum Chordata; class Actinopteri; order Lophiiformes; family Lophiidae; genus Lophius; species Lophius americanus. The sequence continues at coordinate 1,117,177 of JBBDHG010000224.1, read as the reverse complement.
CGCCAACATCCTGGTCCTCTGTTATCAGATATCAGCGCTCATTCAGTCACTCTGATAAACATTAGTTCAATCCTTACAGGAGATGCAGTGGAGAACGGGAGGTGACATAGTTGATAAATTTTTTATTTAAAACGATAAATAATAAACGTATTAGTTATTAGAACACAGTTTTTCATTCACTTGCGAAGTTTGTCACGTACTCCAGCTGTTCAACATGTCAGTGCTGCAGCGTTAAAAACAAGAAAACATGAAGTTGCGCTGATTTTATGTGAAATACACCTTTAAGCTGATAATGACTGTTTTATACGTTTACTGTTTTATTGTGACAGAAGTCTGAAATGGCCTAATTAGTTCAGCCATTTACCAAAGGACATTTAAAGTTAATTTTTGTTGTTGTTTAAAAAGAAATTCATCTTAGATGAAAATTTTAACTTGTATTTTTTAGTTTTTTTGTTATTATTATGAATAAAAACTTTTCATTGGAAATTATTCCGTGAAACTCTACTGATAGAGAAGGAGACACAAAAAGAAGTTATGCTGATATATTTTGAATTTAATCTGTAATTTGAGTATTTTCTATTCCATTACTTTTCCCAGAATTCAGAATGAGTACATAAAATAAGAATTAAATTGTCATAAAACGTAAGATTAAAAATGTCCAGTTTGAGTCCTTTAATGAATGGAGGGCTCCAACCATTAAAGATGGAGCAATCGATGTGGAATCCATCTTTAATCTTGTCCCCCTTCTGCGATTGAGTTTGACACCCCTGACCTTGAGTCAAGGTGGTCAAAGGAAAAGAGAAACAAATACAGTAGAAGCAGTTAACAAAGGGAGCAAACATAGTCTAAGAGTGTCTGTCCTGGAAGACAACATGGGGGGGAATTTATATAATGTCTATTTAGGCATGACTTAATGTTCTTCTCACGTCATGTTTTCAGTATGGAATGTGCTTGTGACCATAATCCCCAACGAATTCCACTTAGTTTTCCAAAGGTGATGAAGCGTCACAGTCAAAATCTCTCTAGCTGTTGACTTCTTGACCTTACTTTGCACTTTTACCATTTGGTTTTTAGCTCTATTTAAGTTGTTGAGAGGAAATCTCAATACTTTCTTACCTTGCATGAAAAATGTATTGATTTCATGTTACGCGTGGGGCAGCTGTAGGTCCTCCACAGTTGGAAGGTAGACGGTTTTGTCCTTGGACTGCCCCTGCTCTCCAAATGTCCTTGAGCAAGCCCAGAAACCTGAGCTGGGATGGGTCGAATACAGACAACTAATTTCACAATTATTCTGTGTGTATCTGATACTAAACTACATTAGGCTTAATGAGTCTCAGGGGATTAGAAGGAAATTCTACGGACTGATGAGTTGGAAGTTGAACTCAGAAGTCCTGTTTCATCAAACAGCATTCCATAAGAACATTACACCTTTAGGTCAAATATGGAGGTGGCAGTGGAATATTGTGTATATTTGCTGCCTCAGTACCAGGACGACTCACCATCATGGAGGGAAACATGAACACGGCTTTCTAGCAGTAAATTCTGAAGGAGAATGCGAGGTCATCAGTCTGTGAGGTCATGTCGCGAGACTACGATCCTGAGCTTATCAGAAGGAATAACGTTATTGTTCAGCAGTGACTGTTGCGTCCTGTTTAGTCCAGGGAACGAGGGAAGTAACACGGTGGTTTATGCTACAGGGTTCCTTTTTAAAGAGAGGGGAATCAGAGGCATATCTTAGTAGAATAAATTTACCAGTTACCGTAATATTAAATGATCCTCAAGATGAGGCTGGTCTGCAATGTTACCACAGGAGAATGTCAAATCATAATAAAAGGTCCACAATAAACAATGTTATCACCCTTCCTTTGAGAGACAGTAGCAAAGTAGAAATACGTATAAGGCTTCCCACACAGTACAATCAGTGCAATCGGGCCAACTGGCACCACCACACTGGCAATCAGTGCTTCTTGATTTGGTGCTAGCTTACCTCAACTGCTGCCGCTGTCAACAGAGAAGGGGGCGCTAACTTGTAGTGGGAGGAAAAAACATTCACACACACACAAACACACACAGTCACAGCTCTAGGGCCGTAACACCCCCTCTCATCAGAATAAATATCTAGTTTGTTATTGAAAATTCTCCAAAAACTTTCTTCGAACTATCTCACAACGATGTGCAACAACTTGAATAGCATTAAGTCATGAAACAGTTCATTGGCCACCACATTATCTGATGCTCCTATCCCAATTCCAAAGTCCAATTCCAAGTCCAGAGTAAGTTTTTTTCAATTTTATGTTTATATATACTTTAAAGCATTTTTCTATTTATAGATAACTGTATGTTGCCTTAATATTTGTAATTTCCCCTTGGGATTACCCCTTAGAATTCTACAATCACGCCGGCATGATCAAATCATGTTTCTGATTTACAGAGTCAAAGCATTTAAACAAAAAGCAGGTTGTTTGTATACACCTTCATTTTCTCAATTTAGCATTTATATAATTTTTCACTATTCGTTAATCTTTGACTCAGAATGGAAAGCCTGTACTATAGCTATGTTTATAATGATGTAGAATGTATCAAATGTATAAAATATGAACTATAATATTCAAAATATGATAATTGATATATGTCTCCTCACGTCGATTTATACGCACTAAAATCTTGAATAAATCAGACCAACGGTTATGAAATTATGTCTGAAAACGAGTTTTAAAGGTCTAACAAATAGTTCCCCGTATTGATCAAAATAGGAACTATAAGGGTAAGAAATTGTTTATAGATGATAAATCTCCTCAGGTTGATTCATTACCATCAAATTTGGACTAAATCAGAACAAGGGTTAGGAAGTTAGTTCCAAAGAACAGTGTTTTATGTAAAAAAAAACGATTGAACTGACAGTTCCCAACATCAATCCAGTTCTTCCTCGCACTATCATCTATGTGGGTAAAAAATTTGAAAATGACACATTAAAGACTTTTTGAGTTATCTCGTAACTTTAATCATCAAGTCATTGAGGTGGCTGAAAAGAATTAGCATGTTAAACTATTTAATGAGGTACTTAAAGGTGAAATCCAAAGTATTCCAAGACAGTCAAAATACCCAGAAACTCCAAAAGATCAGAACTCAGAAGAGTTTGTAAACTCCCAATGCAGCATTGTTTAGGCACAGAAGTTCAATCTTCAGCCCAACATGTTGAACACCAGCTATCATTAAAGCTAAAGACAAACACAACACTAGGGTTCCTGAGCCTGTCTGGATCTGAGCCCCATTGAAATGCCTTGAATTGGATCAGTTCATGCTCGCAACCCCCCCAACATGGCTGCACTAAAACTCCACCTGAGTGAGATTGATCTCCAGTTATGAGAAGGGTTTGGTTGCAGTTGTTCTGAAGGTGGTTTTGTTCTAATACTGATGGTCTGTATCCTCTTCATACAGTTCTTTACTCCTCCAGAGTTAATAATTGGATTTAATAACAACAAAATCTGTGCTAGTAACAGGAACAATGAGCACCTAAATGTACTGCCTTTGTTTTCCATCTGCGTTCTTCTATTTCAGCTCAACTTTATCCTGTTTGTGAACATCGTACGAGTGCTGGCCACTAAAATCCGTGAGACAAATGCAGGGCGATACGACACCAGGAAACAGTACAGGTCAGTACTCCAACAACCCTGTTTAAACCAACGCTGCAAAAACAGCTATACCTGAATGACACCAAATATTCTTTCATATAATAAATCCTCATGTCTCTAATAAATGATTCTGCCAATGGAATATGAAACTGTAGCTTGTTTAGTGTTGTAGCCATCAAAGGGTCACAAATCAGTGTACTTGGTCCAAAGCCTGGATATATGGGGAAGGTTGAGTCAGGAAGACCATAGAGCGTAAAATCCCCTTTCAATATGCAGAATACATACTGTGTCGGATCTGCTGGAGCTTGGGTTAACGAATACCAACACCAGTACTGTTAGCCAGCAGGGTACCAGTGGTAACTACGGATGGAAACAGATCTGGCGACCCAGAAAGGAGAAGAAGAGTATTGTAGGATTTAATTCAATAATGGGCTTGAAAACTAGACCAAAATGCCTAAATTAAATCACGCTGCACTTATGAGGCCCATGTCCACAGGAGATATTCTGCAGAGACTATCCTGCTGCTGACTGATGAGTTCAGAACTGCAGGAGTTTGTGAAATCACTGACAAAGAATTTGAGAGACTTTCATGCATATTTCTCTCAAAGACCCTACGAACAACCAGAGGAGCCTATTCACTCATTCCATTAAGGTGACTTGCTACTCATCAGATGTCTGGTCAAATTCTCACTGTCCTCTACGTAGATGGGTCCATATTAGATGGTACTGACTACCTCGACCGCGCTTATGGTCGAGAGCGAGGCAAAATCAGCCTTTAGACTCTGGACCGAGCTGCCTTTAAGAAGCTATACATTTTTGTCTAAGGCTCACTTGTTACTGGAGAAATATAACATATTAAGACGATGTTATAGAAGAAGAAGAAGAAGAAATCCTTTTTTGATCACATACAGCCATACACAGTACAACAAAGTGAAATGCAGAGAAATATTAGATTACTTTTCTAATCTAAAACATGGTTGACAATACGTTTTCTTCTTTTAGACATAAAGATAACACTAATCTCCCAAAAAATAGTTTTTCTTTACAGTCAAGTAGACTAATCTTGTCCTACAGAACCAATTACCCTATTCAACCTTTGTCTGCTCTGATTTAAAAGCAGTATATAAATATAACCTGAAACCCGAAACTGCCTGTGCATTCTGAATTTTTTTCTTTTCTTTTTTTTTCACCAATTATATCAACCATTGATAAGTGTGGTTAGGAGCCAACCACCACACACCAGGAATATCCAACAAGACCTGTTAATGAGAAGCTCTGACTCAGTCATCTAGCCATCACAATATGACCCTTATCAAAAGTTCCTCATGGCTATATTCGCCAATGTCAACTTCAGAACAAAATGTTCACTTTCTGCCTAATCCACCCCCTCCAGGGAAAGGTTCCCTTGTGATGAAACAATCAATGCTACAGATAAGAACGACTTGTCAGTCATTATGTTATATATTATCTGGACCCATACCATTTTTTTTCTTTATCAACTGAATAGTCTGTGATTATGGTGAAGAGAGAAGGCGACATGATGAAGAAACTAATAAAACCGTCTAGAAAGAGAATAAAAAAAGGAGGTACTAACAAAAAAAAACCCTTATAGGATAATTGATCTCGGTTTCATATATGTTAGGTCTTCTAGGTCTTCCCCTACTCGTAGAGTAAAATATTAACCTGTACAATCCAAATACAAAGGATATTTGTCTGTTTCAGATGGTGCCTAAAAGCAAAAATTTCTTTATAAAACCCTTGCAGGTCTTGTTTCCTCATTGTGCACGATGCTTATTATCACATCTATTACCACAGACAATGGAAATAAGCATGTAGTCAGCCGGAAGTACTGGGGTTTCATATGAACACTGAGGTGACTACACTGAGTAAAAGAGGATTCCTCTCCGATTATACACAATATCATTGCGGGAACCCAGAAAAGTAGTCAGGTCCACTCAAACAAATAGATTTTTTGCACAACATGAATGGATCCTGAACACAAACATAATTTGCAGCTTTACTTCTAAAATTTGCACGTCTGATTGTGGATCTCTGTTCGTCTGACTCCCTATGATTCAGACAAAATCATTATAATTGTGGTGTATTTTCCAGGAAGAGAGGAGTATTGACTGATGCCAGTGGGGCTGATTTGTGCAGACGGACATACTGCTAGTCAACTGATGACAATGATCATAGCACTACTGCTATGCTTGAAAATGAAGAAAAATTAATGCCAGTGAAAAAATGGAAATGAAGTGAGGTTGGTCCAAAGGGAGGGTGCAGAGAAAGTCGTTGTTAAATAAGTTCCAAAGGATGCATAGTGAAGAGGTTTTGCATAAGCTCAGAATGGGTTCAAATTTGACACACAAAGGATGAAAGTGGATACAAATTATGAAAAAAAAAACTGACAGCATTTAACCCTTTAATGTTTTGCCAAAACTGTTTGGTTGAACACAGTGGGAGTCACTGAACCTGGTTGCAACATGTATGTGCAAGGGGCCAATGATGGAGCCCTGTGAGACATTACATGACAAAGGGACCATCAAGGAGGAGGCATTAATAGTGGCTATTAAGTCTTATTTAGTAGGATGAGGGGATGCTGGGACATATTAATGCATGTGAAGATTAACTAAAAAGTCATTTGTAACTTGATAGATCCAAAAAAAAGTCTATTAATAATAATAATAATAATAATACATTTAATTTATAATGCACTTTAAATTTGGATCAAATCTCAAAGTGCTACAAAGTAAAAGCAGATAAAAGCATCAATAGAAAGGTGCTGAGCTTAGTGCGGGGAAGGAGGAGGCGGTATGAGTGGGTAGAACGGAAGGATCGTGTTGAGGTCAGTGGGTTGAGTAGTTCATTTAGGTAGGGGGGTGCGTTACCATGGATGCACTGGTGAGTGAGGAAAGAGATCATATAATCAATCCTGGTCGAGATGGGAAGCCAATGAAGGGAATGAAGAACGGGGGTGATGTGTTCGTGTTTAAGAACTCTCATCAGGATCCTTGCAGCACTGTTTTGTACTATAGTCTTTGAAGACTTTTATCAGGGATCCCGATGAGAAGTGAGTTACAGTAATCCAGTCGGGAGGAGACGAACGCGTGGACCAGCTTTTCAGCATCACTCAAGGTTAGTGAAGAACGGAGATGGAAATATTTCTGAGATGGTGAAAGGACATCTTGCAGATGTGTTTGATGTGGGATTCAAAAGTGAGTTGAGGGTCAAATCTTACACCGAGGTTGGTGACTGATGAAGAGAGGGGAATGTCATGACCAGAGAAGGTAATACTGGTTTTGGAGGAAGACTGGGTCTGATGTGGGGTGCCAATTGAAATTACTTTGGTTTTGGAGCTGTACAACTGGAGAAAGTTGTTTTTCATCCACACCTTCATTTCCTCCACACAAGCTCGGAGAGTCGACAGGGGAGATGATGATGACGATGAGGATGGAGTGGCTGCGGAGGAACATGTGTCAGTTTTTATGTAGATTTGCGTGTCATCAGCGTAGCAATGGAATGAGAGTCCATATCGACTGATGACATGGCCAACGGGGAGCATGTACAGTATGAAGAGAATGGGGCCAAGGACTGATCCCTGGAGGACCCCACATGTGACGGTGTGTGACCGGGACCTTGAACTTCAAAGGGAAACGTATTCTGTTCTGTCAGTGAGGTAGGATTTAAACCAGTTTAGGGCGGTGTCAGGGAGTCCAGTGGTGTGATGTAGGCGGTGTAGGAGTATTCCACGGTCAACTGTGTCGAAAGCAGCAGAAGAATCAAGGAGAATCAGCAGAGCTGTTTCTGTGCTGTGGGCGGAGCGGAAACCAGACTAAAAGGTTTCAAAGAGGTTGTTGTATTTGAGGTGGTCCTGGAGGTGGGCAGCAACTACTTTTTCCAGAACTTTGGAGAGGAATGGGAGTTTGGAAATGGGCCTGTAATTAGCAGAAAGTTCTGGATCGAGAGTAGGTTTTTTGAGGAGTGGTCTGATTATGGCGGCTTTTAGGTCAGATGGAACAAAGCCGGCCTGGAGGGATTGATTTATTACAGCGGTGATCAGGGGACTGATGGAAAAGATGTTAGTTTTCACTAGGGCTGTAGGAAAGGGGTCGAGGGCACAGGTGGAGGGCTTCATCGTCCTGATAACCTCAACCTCCTGCTGTGAGATTTCTCGGAAATCTTAGAGGCTGGGAGATCTCAAACTGTGAGTAAGCAGACTGGATAGGTAGAGAGGAGGAACCAGAAAGGACAGAACGGATTAAGTCAATTTTTGATTTGAAGAAAGTCATGAAATGATTACAGTGCTCTTCTGTAATTTCTGTAAGTGGGGGAGTTTGTGGTTTAAGAAGATGATTGATAGTGGAAAACAGCTGCTTAGAATTTCCAGGACTGGTTTTGATAATGTTGGAGTAGAACAGTGACCGAGCCTCTCTAAGGGACTTTGAGTAGGCCTTTTGGTGTTCCCGAAAGGCTACCTTGTGGACAGTGAGACCTGAAGCCTTGTAACGCCGCTCAAGGACACGCCCAGCTGCCTTCATTTCCCGTAGCTCGCTGGTGAACCAGGGGGCTGAGCGGGAGAAGGTTACTGTTCTAGTTTTTACAGGGGCGTGACGATCCAGGATGCTACTCAGGGATTTATTGTAGAAATCCACTGAGTCATTTGCTGATACAAAGGTGGCAGAAAGAAGATGCTTGAGGTCGACTGTCATGGTTTCTGGGTTGATGTTTTTCAAATTCCTTAAGTAGATTCGACCTTTGGGCTTAGTGAGGGAGGACACAAGCGACAATTCCATGGAGACGGCCTTGTGGTCAGACACACCCAGATCGACAAAAGGTTGTACATCTCAGAGATGAAGGCTGGGTTTGGTTTGGGTGGCCGGTAGATTAGAAGTACGGTCATGGAGAAAGGGGGTTTACAATTAAATGCCAGGCATTCAAAAGAAGAGATCTCTGGCAACAGCAGTGGAGACAAGTCCAAATCACTGCGTTAGATGACAGACAGACCACCACCACGACCAGTGCTGCAGGCTTTCTGGAGGTAACAGTAACCGGCGGGACAGGTCTCATTCAGGACAGAAAAATCATCCGGTTGTTGCCAGGTTTCTGTAAGGCACATAACGTCCAGACATTTCTCCAGGATGTGGTCATGTATGAGGCATGATTTGTTTGTGAGAGATTGTGAATTAAAGAGTTCGAATTTAATACTAGATGGAGCAAGGAGTCTCTGTATTGGCCGAAGAAGACTGAAATCCTCTCCACGTTTTCTAACCGGCACAGTGGATAACTTTAACGAGGAAAGTCCAGGGACACTAATGGGAAAAGCGACAGCATTCTGGTGACGGGTCTGAGACGCGACAGTGCGCACATCAGACCAAAAGGACGGAATGGAGTTACGATACAGTTACATAAAGAGTCAATCTGCCAAAGACAGTCCTTTCCACTGTAAGTTTAACTACATAGGTAGGTAGATCAGTTAGGTCAGGTTTTTTTATTGAGAGATTGAGAAAAGATCATCTGTTTCGGTTTTTACGAAAAAATATCACTGCACGAATTCTCCAATATGCCAATTTCAATATAGATGTTGCATTTGAAGGACCAAGGTCCGCTGTCATAGGATTTTAAGAAATTGTATGTTAACCAGCTGGAGCTTATGTTTTGTTGTTTGTTTGGTTATGTTCTGTTTATTTGTTTGTTTGTTTGTTGTTCAGCCAGATTCCGTAAAAACCACCGGACAGATTTGCATTCAATTGTACACACATGTAGGTTTTGGCATATTCTACAGATTATTTAATGTTTGTAACATTATGTGTTTCGTGGCATTTAAAATAACATTAAATAATACGATAAGCTATTTGGAGTAGTGATGTCATAATGTGGCTATTGCAGCTTTTGATTCCTTTGATGTTCCTTTAGGGGTGGAGCTGGGGCCTAAGTGGGCTGAACAGAGACAGAGTTTGATGGAGTTGATGGTATATTTAGGGAGTGGCTCTCCATGAATTTATCCTCAACCATGACATCTGTTGTGCCTTGGTGGAGGTTTGCAATCTCTGAGTGCTTATTCTAGTTTCTTATTTGTTAAAGCTATTTAAAAAAAAATATTTCAGAGTCAAGAATCCATGTAACTGGAATGCAGCTTTCAATGCTCTGGGACTGAAGAGCACCCTTATCTAACATGTTTAGACATTCCAGTTGTCGATGGAGACATTTCATCTATAAATAAACACGTTTCCAACAAGAGAAGACTGACCAAATCTTTCACTTGCTTGCTTCCCATATCCACCAGGATTGATTATAAGATCTCTCTCCTCACTCACCAGTGCATCCATGGTAACGCACCCCCCTACCTAAAAGAACTACTCACCCCACTGACCTCAACACGATCCCTCCGTTCTACCCACTCATACCTCCTCCTCCTACCCCGGACTAAGCTCAGTACCATGGGTTATCGGGCCTTCTGTTCTACTGCCCCTCGCCTGTGGCATGCCCTCCCTGACCATCTGAGGGCTCCACAGACGGCTGACACATTTAAAAAAGGACTTAAAACTATCAGAACCTATAACTTTTAATTAACATTGCTGCTTTTTGGTCATGTTTTTATATAGTTATTATTATATTTTTTATTGATGCTTTTATCTTATTTTACCTCGTAGCACTTTGAGATTTAATGCAAATGTAAAGTGCGTTATTAATTAAATGTATTATTATTTTATTATTACTTATTTCAATAAGCTGATTAGCTAAGTGACAGAGGTTAGCAAAATGTGTGGGAAAATAAGTCTTTTGGCAAGTATATTCAAGATTCAAGATTCAAATAGTTTAGTTGCCATATTGCCTAGCACAGATACTACAGGAACTATACTACAGGAATCTTGTTGGGTAAAATAACTCTTGAGTCAGTGGATCAAGATCAAGATAAACTTCCCACAAGGTGAGTAGTTTATGGTGGGATTTCACCCAGTGCTGCAGCCATACAGAAGAATTACATACAGAAGACATAAGGGCGTTAATACAGAATAGTCGAGGCTTGGAAACCCTAAAAGTTACATTCTCAAATTCCAAACATCATATCAAACCCAGTCAGACAGCTCCCCAAAAGAAATCAGCATTTTCTCTCGCTCTATGTCCTCCAAAAGTTGATGAAATAATTTTTAAATCTATACAATTTGCTGCATGCTACCCTGAACCTACGACCAGAAGGCAGCAGGTGGTCCTCAGAGTGGAGGACATGGGCTGGATCCTTAACAGTTCTGTCCGTCTGTCTAAATGCAGCCTGATCGTGAACAGGCTTCAGGGACATGCTCCATTTGACACCAATAATCTTCCAGGACCAGTTTGGACTTAGGCTGCCAGACCCACCTGTGATGCTGTATCTAATGATGCTTTCAAAGACAATCTAAAAATACAGTTTAGGATACCAACATACAGTTTTTATCCTACACTGAATCTTGTTTGAATGTTTAAATTTCAAAATGATTCTTATTTCTGTCTTTCATACGCAGTACTGTTTAGGGAAACACTGAATTTGTCTGAATCCAAAAGGGTTGAGACAGTTTCTTCTATTCTAGCTTTTACACCTTAAATTTTTTATAAGCTTGTTTTTAACTTTTTTTCTATCTTTCTTAATATTTGTGTTTTTGACTATGCAAAAACAATATTCTTGATTGTGTAAAGCACTTTTAATTGCCCTGTTGCTGAAATGTTGCAATATAAATTATGTTGCCTTGCCTTGACGTCTAAGACGTCGCAGAAAATGTAGATGATGTTGCAGTTTGCTACAGAATAGACAAGAAAGCGCAGCAAAAAAAGGAAAGAAAATGAGTAAATAAAATTCACATATTCAACGCAGCCTCTTACAGACACACACACAAACACACATGGCAGACACTTATTGTACTGAGAACCAAGAAAAAGTATGCAAAGTATAACAAAAATGAACGAAAGCTGTTAAATAATCAGCTGACAAAAAGGTTTTTGCACTTCACAGAGGAGAGAGGATGAAGAGGATGGATGTAATTGAGGTAGATAATAGTTCTAGGATTAATGGAGATGCAGTGGGGGGAGTGAGGGGAGGGAAGGGATATGTCTTTCCCTCTTTTATGTCTTTAGAGACGAGACTTATGGAGGCAGTAAAGCACCTGTTTAGGAGGCGTGTTTTATGGGTGATGATACCGTCCAGTTTGGAAGGTCACAGGTTCCATTCTGAGTTTTTCATCTCATCATCTCAGGTTGGTGTTTGTCCCTTAGGATGCTGTGTGACTTTCTCCTGCAGCGCTGAGTGTACGGTGTGTCCATGGAGGGGAGGAATCAGTCAGCTCACTTTCTAGGAGCCTTTCTCTCCGACTGGGTGCGCTTCCAAACCGCCTGTGGAGGGAACGCTCTCCCATGTGTCCTCTGTAGGTCTGGCTTAGTTAGTAACACCTGAGTCCGTCCTTTAGCAGCCTGATGAAATATAGTCCCTGCTGAGCCTTTTTGTTCCGTTTTAGCAACAGTGTTTTCAGCCCAGCTCAGCCCTACTCGAGACTGTCAGCCCACCGCTTCAGTCCCCTTGATGGTGAGAGGCTGCAGAGACGCTTTCCTCCTTTTATAAGAATTAATTAATTATGCACATTTACAATTAAGTGGAAAAGGGCTCGCATCTGTGAGTGTTACAGTCAAGTAGTTACAGAGCTGTGAAAAAAAAAAAGAAAATTCCCTTTAGGACAACTATTAAATGTCTTTTCTGTCTTCATGTCTGACCCAGGGGACAAAGAATGAGATTTTTGCAACAAACAAGCCATTGACCTGGGATTCATTTGCAGCTAATTTATGATCCAAGAGTAACAATTTCTTCTTTCTCTCTGTTTGATGTCAAATTTAAATAGTTTCTTCTTTTATTTTACACATTTTTGTTTAGACATCTTGCTCGGTTCAATTCTGCCCTGTACTGCCTGCAGTTTGTTCTTGATAAACGTTCTCAATTATCAGTTCCTTGTCTGGATTTAAACATTCCAAAAGATTTTGATCTTGATTGTCTGGTCCAGAAAACCAATTTACAATAAAGGGTAAATCTGAGAAAAAAGTGACTGTTGCTAATCTTTTGCTAAGTAGTTTCTGGGTTGAAACCACGTGGAGTTTGCCAAGAATCTCTACTGGTATTCCGGCTTCAAAACAAGCAACAATCAATCAACTTTATTTGTATAGCGCCAATTAACAACAACAGTTGTCTCAAGGTGCTTTCCAGAAAGAGCAGGTCTAGACCAAACTCTTTATATAATTATCTATAGAGACCCAACAAATTCCTCCTCATGGGGAAATACTATACAATAATAACAATAATAATAACAATAATAATCATCATCATGAGTATCTTGTGATCAGTAGACATCGAGCAGGTCCACAGCAGCAGATGCAATCACCAACCATGTGACCTTACAGGGCGGGGAAAAAAAGAGGCTCCAGGGAAGAAGTCAAGTTAGTAACATGTATTAATTCATTTAACATGTATTAATCCAGTAACATGCAATAATCCATTTAACATGCATTAATCCAGTAATTTGCATTAATCCATTTAACATGTATTAATCCAGTAACATGCATTAATCCAGTAACATGTATTAATCCAGTAACATGCATTAATCCAGTAACATGTATTAATCCAGTAACACGTATTAATCCACTAACGTGCATTCATCCTGTAACATGCATTAATTCAGTAACATGCATTAAAGTGAGTGGGATGTATAAAGAGGAACAGTGAGAGTGGAAAAGAGAAAAGCTCAGTGCATCATGGGAGATCCCCTGGAAGTCTAAACCTATAGCAGTATAGCTAAGAGATAGCTTATGCCAGCTTCAATTGTAAACTGTATCATAAAGGAAAATTTTAAGCCTACTTTTAAATGTAGAGAGGGTCTCTGCCCCCCGAATCAAGATTGGGAGATGGTTCCACAGGAGAGGAGCCTGATAGGTGAAAGCTCTGGCTCCCATTCTACTTCTGGAAACTTTAGGTACAGAAGTAGCAGGGTTGCTTGTAGTAACAAGTAATCTTGCATGCTGGGAGCGCAGAGTTCTGACTGGACAATATGGAACTATGAGGTCCTTCAGATATGTTGGTTCTGACCGTTTAGGGCTTTGTCAGTGAGCAGAAGGATTTTGAATTTGATTCTAGATTTTACTGTGAGCCCATGAAGGGAAGTTAATACAGGAGAGATATGTTCTCTTAACCTGGTTCTTGTTCTGGTCAGCACCTGTGCAGCAGCGTTCTGGATCAGCTGGAGGGGCTTCAGAGACTTATTGGGACTACCTGCTAGTACGGCATTACAGTAATCCAGCCTAAAAGTAACAAATGCATGAACTAACTTTTCTGCATCTTTGTGCGACAGAATGTTCCGTATTTTGGAAATATTACGCTGAAGAAAAAAGGCAGTCCTAGAAATCTAAGGTCATAGGTCATATCCTGATGAAAGATCCCAGTAAAATAACTTCAGTTTTATCTGAATTTAATAACAAAAAACACAGAAGAATTTGAGCCTCTAAAATAGCCAGTAGGTGGGGGTGAATGGTTAAGCAGCTACACATACTAATGTCTTACGTAAGATTCATCATGAAATCATCTTTAAGCCTGATTTTGTTTAATTTTCATCTATGTGAAAACAAGCTTGACCAAACTGTTAGTACATGGTAAATATAGAGTGTCTGGAGATATTAAATTAATAAAAACCCCAAAGGAAAAAATATGGAAAAAGACACAAAAAACTAACAAGACCATGAACCTTCAATATTGAATAGAAGTTTAATATTTCTTGAAGCTTGTGTTTCCAGGGTTGAATATTTTGATATTTTTTTAAATTATTTTTTTTAGGAATATCTTAAAAAAGTATCTGTGATGTAGGGGATTATGATCTCCAGCCCCAGCAGCGTCATCAGCCACCACCACTGCCTTCAAAAACCAAAGACTTGTCAAACTACGTATCACAAATCATACGCTGCAATGAACAAATATCTTAATTCACTTTCTGCTTCTTCAGATCCCTGCGTTGACAGTTTTCACTGTCTATATGATTTATGTTTTGTAATATGGAATATGACACACTGATAGTCTGATTGTAATTTCAGATCTCTGGTTCTGTAAGTGTGTGCGTCTATTTTTTCAGGAAACTGGCCAAGTCCACCCTGGTGTTGGTGCTGGTATTTGGGATCCACTACATCATCTTTGTTGGGATGCCTCATACATTTGAAGGACCGAGTTGGGAGGTCCGCATGTACTGTGAGCTGTTCTTCAACTCCTTTCAGGTACTTTCTTATGTCAGCTATATAGAATATGATGATTTCTTCTGACAGAACATTTTGAGATACTTTGTATTTGCAGCAAAGTGATAGTTTGCTTCGGTTAAAGGTGCATAGGGCGGCGTCCTGTTGACACATATGATGTTTGCATCAGAGTTGGTAACTCATTTTAATCAGGTATAGAACTCTTAAAAGTTAAAACATTTGATGACTTTTCTATTTTAACCACAACTACATTAAGGAACATGAATATAAGCGCAGCCTCGTTTGTTGCCCTTTCAAATGGATAGTCTGATGCCGCTCGTCGCCAAAGAAAGCGATCAATAATGACGTGAATGTTTGCATCACAGTCAATAGTGCCTCTCATTAAAGAGCAAATCTTCAATCATTACCTCATTAGCCTTAACTAAACTCTTCCCAGGCTTCAAATGATCAAACTGAAGCTACTGGCAAAGCAGGAATGACATTATTTCCAAATACAGACTATTACAAGACTGCTCATACCTCATCAGAGTGCTATAAGAACTTTTTATACAGAAATAATGAGCTTCAGTATTAACAGTGGCGCCATCACAACATCTTTGCAAGCTGCGTTTACTTTTCTTTCTTTGGAGTTCAATCCCTGTTGAGGCTGCAGAGCAGGTTCCTTTTGAAATTAGCTTAAGTGCAAATTCAAAATGAAAAAAAGAACACGTTCTGAGCTGTTTGAAGGTCACGTCCATGGGTACAACTTTGTCTCTGGGTGGAGTTCTGTTTCTCCAGGCTATTTGTTCTTTACACACACCCACTGCAATAAATACTTGAAAGCTACAAAAAAAAAAAAAAATTTCCAGCTCGGCAATTTGAATTTATTGTGCTTTTGGCTGCTTGTGCCCTCCTGACGTTTTTTCTCTTTCTTTTCTGTCCTCAAGAGGAGGCTCTTAGGATGAGTCTGTAGTTTACTATCGAGTCTGAAGATGTTAAAAGTCACGTTGCATCCCGTCGGGTCGGGCCATGCTGTGGGGTCTGGTCCTGGTGTCGTGGTTCAGATTTCAGAGCACCCAAAATTAATCGGATTGAATTATGTCTGGATTGTGTGCGTGTGTGTATGTTAGGGCTGAAGAAGGGTAGAAAATAATTAGGCTCCATATTTAAAAGGTAGGTCACAGCTCTTTGAATGTTTTTTTTTCTTTCTTCATCATCACAGTTGATTACAGTTTGTAGTTTGGGGCTGTCAACTTGTGTTTCGTTCCTAAGGTTCCTGTCTATCAACCTGATTCAGAATAAACTTTTTTAGTTGGCATGTGCACTAAGGAGCAAGGCTAAAGAAGCCAGCAGCAAAATCCAAAATTATTCTTTGGTTAAAGCTGGAAAGGTTGCGTATCAAAGACTATGCCATTGCTCATTTTAAAACCTTATTGACCTTAGTGTGAGGAAGAACTGGAGTGATTTGGGGAAAGGTCAGTTGTATATTTCGACTCCCTCAGGGAATTTATCGTGAGATAAATTTCACGACGTTGTACTTTGTAAAATGTGATAGATAGAGTAAAGATTATTATTATTATAATTATTACTATTATATCTGGAGTGTCTAAGATATTAAATTAATGAATACCCAAAACAAATAAGCAAAGAAATATTTTTCCATTGATTTTTTTTTACTTTAGTACGTAAAAGTTAAGGTTAGTCAGAGGCATGCAGGTCTTTAAGCCAATCAAATGCTTCCTCAGCCATTAATGAGCATAAGCCTAACCGCGGCATAGTTAGCTGTCCTTGCAAATTGTTTATATAAAATCCAACCATCCTGATAAATAATGCTGCTTTTCATCAATGTCTGTGATGACGGCTCCCCGGTGCTTTAGGTAAGGAGGTCATGACTGAAGTGCTTGTCAGGAGGACAGTCTGATGTGTAACAATTGAAGGTAAAGAGGCATTGGGACGCTGAAGGTGCGAGATAAGAGCCAGTCTGATGAGGATGTAATGTCACATCTGCTGTGATGGCCGGGTGAGCAGGTTTTTCTTTGTCTCCTGAGTCAGTCGTCTCTCACTCTTTATTCGGCTGATCAACCAAAAATAACATGTTATTCTACATGCTGGGTGAGAGAACGGACTGTTTCTTAAGCATCTCACAAATTCACTGCCTCAGTGTTAGTTTGTCAGTCAGGAAACACAAAACCACTGTCTGGATTTCCAAGAAACTGGAATAAAAATGGAGGGTCATTTAGAATGAGCATGATGAATGACGAACGTGGATCCAACGTTGTTGTTTTTTTGTTTTTGTTCGAAGAGAACATCCAGTATGATCATCACAAAAGACAAACTGGTCAAAATTAGAAGGACTATCGCTGTGATTTGATTTTAATAATAAATCCATCTTTTCCTTTAAGGGTTTCTTCGTGTCCATTATCTACTGTTACTGCAATGGAGAGGTGAGTGAGCTCTTTATTGATCTCTCTTTAGAACCACAAACACTGCAAAAGTAAACAAGATGAACGTTATTTGATGTACAGTTCTTGTATTGTACTAAAAAGACACATTTTTTTTAACTACTTAGGTTTAAACTCATTATAATTTTTTTCCCCCAACTTTCTCACCTGCCAGTCTGTTTGCAGGGAAATTCATTCACACATTAATAATGTATTTAAATTATTTGACATAACTGTAGCTAAGTGATAAATCTCCTAAAATAAATAAATGTTGGATATGTAAGAATGCAATAATACAAATGATGTAGAAGATGAAGAATTAACTTCACACACTGTAACTCTGAGGTGACTCTCAGCCGTTCATATGAAGTCACAGTCGTCTGTGTGGACAAAACGGACACTGGCTCTTAGGAGAGATTATATATTCTCAACTCGTTTGTGAGTATCTGTTTGACTGTTTGTGTTTTGACAAATGGGGCATCATACTAATTATTTAGCATGAAATCAAGCGCCAAACCTCGCCGTCAAAGAAAATAGGAAGACTTGTGACATGTTAGCGGAGTATTCGCTCCTCGCTCCATGTTCTACACTGTCAGTGGCGCCGAGTCGACCCGGAAACATTTTTGTAAGGGAAGGAGAGGGAGAGGAGTCAGTTTCATGCTCAACAGGGCAAGAGGAGCTCCAGTAAGGTTTGATGATTCCCTCCGCTTCCTTCTCCTTTGACTCCTTGTCCCATTCAAACTTGGTGAAGTCCAGTCAGATCAGTATGCTGCTTTCTAAAGCAGAACCTACATATTAGCGTGTCATCCATGGAGCTGTGTCCTGCTCTCAAGGAGTACCGACACTCTCTCTCCAAGTAGGATTGGAGAGACAGTCACATCCAGAGAGAGAGAGAGAAAGAGAGAGAGCGAAAATTGCCATAATGGAGACAACGGTACCATCCTCTCTCTCCTCCTGCAGATGACATGTACCACCAACCCTCCATCAATAATAGACAATCAAAGGTGGATAAAGTGCTTGGATTTACTTGAGTATAAGTAGTACAGTTCCACAGCTCGTAAAAGCTCCGCATTCAAAAACTTTACTTTCACATCCAAGTGAAGAGGTCGAGGTAATCTAAGTACTTCATGCAGTTGATTAGCGAGATTTTTGAGATACATGGTTTTCTCTGGACAAGGAGGTTGTAGTAAATAGTAACTCATGAAGTACAGAGTACTATATATATGAAGTAGCATAGTAGCAAGTATAAATACCTCAACCTTGTATATAAAGTACAGTGCTTGAGTAAATGTACCCCTCAATTTAGACTTAAAGGTTTTTCGTGATTGTTGTTGAAGTTGCGCAGTCAAAGAAATGCGTTACATACGTTAAAAGTAAAAAGTAATGAGAAACTAAAGCTGTCAGGCAAATTAAGATTAGAAAGTAGAATATTTGTTTCTGAGCTGTGGTGGAGTAGAAGAATAAAGTTGCGTAAAATGGAAAAAAGTACAAATACCACAAATTATACATAAAATTCCATCCCTCAGTAAATGGAGGAGGATGAGGATGTGTAACTGCAACATTTATGAGAGGAGGCAGATGTGAGACCTTTTGTAAGTGAAGCACACCTCGCTGACACGCTGAGCATTTTGAGAGGAGATGAACCAGCATCTGCTTACTTGTCATTTTCTTCAGCATCTCGTTGCAGCTCACAGCACCTCATCTCTACCTCTCTTAGTCTTTCGCAAAGATGACAAATCATTGAGTGATACAGCGAATGAAGCATGATAGATGTGCAATCCAGAATCCTGGGGATCCATGCTGTAGATATCAAACGTAAAGCTTTAGCAAAGCTAAAGTCAATATAATCGCTAATATTTCTGTTCATATTTCAGGTTCAGGCAGAGATCAAGAAAACATGGACCCGCTGGAACCTGGCCTTTGGGTGGGAGGACCACCCGGTGGTGTGTGGCTGCTACCACTACGGCTCCGTTGTTGTTGGTATAAACAACAACAACAGCACGAGCAGCCAGTCTCACCTGGCAGGAGGTGGACCTTCCACACGCTCCACCACGCTCGCCTCAAGCCGTGTTTATCACAGCACTGGCCCCGTTGCCGTCAGCACCCACGCCACCCTCCCTGGTTACATCATCGGTAACTCCGACCCATCCATACCTGAGGAACCTGAGGACAGTGGTCCCAAAATGGTGGACGATATCTCACTGAAAGAAAACATGCAGGTTCTGAGTGCATCGGCAGAGGATGAGGAGGAAACTCTGTAGCAGATGTTAAACATCAGATCATGAGGTGGAGGTTTAGGGACGGAGCCGTCCCGATGCATTCTATTCAAACATAATTAAAGCTCTGAAGATAACATGGAAGGCCAGAATGGTGACTGTGTTTGAAAAACAAAGACCATTTGAAAAAGAACTTGTGTAAATTGTGTTACTGTTGGCAGCACATTCCACGGTGTCTGTAGCCAAGCTACCATTCTGATCCACTGACATGTGAAAGGTCCAAAGTGACATCTTGTTTATTGTCATCAACCTTTTGCAAGTCAAGATCACTTTTCATATGCCATTATGGGCCAAGCCCTACAATTCCAAAATGTAAGAAAAGTTCAATGTTAAATGCTAAATATTACTGTCATTACATTCTAAACTGGGCAACATTTTCTAAAAGTTTTTTCAAAAGATTGCAGATTCTCTGAGACAATCAGGGCTGTCGGTTGTGGGCATAAGCTGTTGTGGGGTGACGGAGCTCCTGCGAGTTGCCTGGCCAAAAAAAGGTGTGGCCTTCGGGGTTGGACCCAGGGGACTGGGGCTCCCTCTCAAAGTCACGCTGGGGAGGAGAATTCATGATAGTTGGGGAGTGGATCTGCCTCAATTTGGAATATCTCGGCGATGAGAAGAAGAGGAGAGGTTTTATGGGGGAAAGAGGACAAAAAGGGGGAAGCTCCCTGCACCTTCACCTCCACCTAGATGTAGATGCTTGATCTTTCTGCAGATTCACCTAAAGAAACCCTGTTACGACTTATTTCCTCTCGATAGTCAATTTTGATCGTCTTCTCTGCGCAAATGACTTCCTACTCTGATAGATTGAAACGTTTTCTTTGAATATACAGATAAAGAGTATGTTTATTATTTCTCCAAAACGATGTGGGCTTGACTCTGACCTCCTCAAAGATCAATATGTTAATCGATGGGGTGACGACACCTGATCTTGAATATCACACCAGATAATAAATAAGGAAAGGCTTTTTTAAAACATTAGACTTGAAAGACCTACAGCGAAAAAAAATGGTCATTGGATTTTAACACACTGAATGTATTTTTTCCACTGATATCAAAGCTGCAAAAAAAAAATCCATGAGTTTCTGAGCCTCCGGTCCGGTGGTCCCTGCTTGCGCAAATCTCCAGCATGTTGTGACTGTAAAAAAACAGCTGAAACGGTGATAATTGTGGATTCACCTGCCATGTTTACAGCAGCGCGATGACAATGTTCAGTCCGCTGCACACACTGTTTTTATGGGACATCTAAAGGAAGCATGTGGAGCATTTAAAAAAAAAGAAGAAGGTTTTCTTCTCTCTGACAATCATCTGTGGTGCAGACTGTGAAGGGCTACATTTCATTGTTGCCTTAGAGTTTTTGTGTGTATTTTGTGCATGTGTGTTTGTCAGTTTCCTGGATCTAGTGCTTATCACATAAAAGTCATTATTGTACATCTGCCTTCTCAGTAAAAACAAAGGCTCCAAGAAGAAATGGTCTGGAAGATCATTTTGAGTTCTGTGTGTTTAGATCCTAAATACATTTAACTGTTAATCTCTGTGATATTTGTTTGTTTCCTGTTTGTTCTTTCCCCTGTTGTCCAAACTATCCTCCTGTTGGCTGCTGATTAAAGTTTAGTGTTTTCGTTAAGAACCTCTTGAGCTTCTTTATGATAGTTTTAGCTGTCAGTTTACAGGATGAAACAGACACAAGACGCACACATACTAATGTGCAACATTTAACACTTTACCTGCCCTTCACTTCTTCATCTCTTCATCAACTTTGCCACTGAGGTCTCCTCCAACCACCACTGTTTCATCCCTGGAAATACTCTCCATCCCTTCATCCAACAACACTTCATCCAACAGCACTTATGTCCCACAACAAACTTGTGGGACATAAGTGCTGACAATGATCGTCACACCTCCAATTTCTATCTTCACACTCATCACTCTGTCTGACCCTCTCTTTACCACCAGAACACTCATCATATACTCCTCCTTAAGGATCCCACCTACCCTATTTCTTCTCCCATCCACAGCATGATGAAACAGTATGTAACCTCGTCCGATGCCTTGCTGCCTTTCCACCAGGTCTTTTGGACACATATAATGTATCTACCTTCTTTCTCTCCATCATACAGGACATGGACTGTACTTATATCGTCTTTTCTTCTCTACTTGACCACTCAAAGAGCTTTACAAGGGGAGCCAGCATTCACCCATTCACACAAACATTCATAAAGTGATGATAGAGGCTGCCATGCAAGGCACCACCTGCTCATTATACATGTTAATCATTCACGTCATTTATTCAACAATGGAGCAGCTATTGGGAGCAGCTCAGGGTTCAATTTCTTGCCCAAGGACACTTCGACATTTGGACTGCAGGAGTTGAGGATCGAACGAAAGTCTACCAACTGAGCCACATTCGCCCCATTACAGCTAGCTCTCTACCAGTCATCATGCCCATCATGATCCAGTGTACCCATGGCAATGCACCCCCCTACCTAAGAGAACTACTCACCCCACTGACCTCAACACCATCCCTCCGTTCTACCCACTCATACCGCCTCCTCCTTCTCCAGACTAAGCCCAGCACAATGGGTGATTGGGCCTTCTGTTCTGCTGCCCCTCGTCTCTGGAATGCCCTTTCTAACCATCTGAGGGCTCCACAGACGACTGAGACATTTAAGAAAGGACTTTAATCTTTCCTTTTTAGCAGAACCTATAACTTTTAATTAAAATTGCTGCTTTTTGTGTAATTTTTGAATAATTATTATTGTATTTTTATTATTGTTTATTTTTATTTTTATTTGACCACATCGAGGGCCAAGCAGGACTCAAATTGGACATGATTATTCTAGCGTACTATTTAATTTACCAATTTTATAGAATTCTGAACAAACAAAGAGAATGGAAAAGACTCAAAGTTAAAGATTAAATTCAAAATAGATTAGTTTTTTTATCTGTCTTCCTCTCTATTAGCATAGTATCACAGAATAACTTCCAATTAAAATATTTTAATTCGCAGGCATCGATGGCAGCCAGAAAATTATATGTTTCAAGTTAAAAATAACTAAAATTAAATCTAACTTAAAATTTAAATCGAATTTTTTTTTGTTTTTGAATGAACAATATCAGCGAAAAGGAACTTTAAATGATTCTTGGTAAATGGTTGGGCTGAAGTAGCCCTTTCTTTCTTCTGCAATAATTAAAACACTTAAAGTACACGGTTGCTACTTGTATCTGTTCCTGCAGTCAGGAGCAGCTGCTCCTCAGGAAAACAGTACATGAATAAATAGATTACAGGTATCTTTCACGTTGAACGTAAGGAACATAATGTGTTTTCTTATTTTTAACGTGAAAGCACTGACACATGTTGAATGGCCTAAGGACATAAACGCACCTCGCTAGTTAATTTAAATGAGCGTTATTCATTAATATATTACTTATTCATAGTTTGAATAACTTTTTCTCATCTATATCCCCTGCCGGGCTCTGTAGCATTTTTTCTAAGGATTAGCCTAAAGCTGATTGTTACTGGTGAAATGCTTATATCTGAAAACATAGGAGCAGGAAAAAGCACTGTCGCTAACTTCTGACTGACGCAGTTGCATGTCATCGTTCAACCGCTGGTTGTCGAGGTGGTGTCCAGCAAACGACGTGGGCCTGGTAGACAATTGGCAAACTTTTTCTGGGGAAAGCCTGGTCTGATTAGGAGAGACGGTATCCATCCAACTTTGGATGGAGCTGCGCTCTTATCTAGGAATCTAACGGAGATTATTAGACGAGAGCAAACGTGACGTCACAGGGTTGAGAGCAGGAAGCAGAGTCGCAGTCTTACACGCCTCTCTGTGCCTCCTTTAGAGTCACCCAGCCCAAAACCCATAAAGATTGTGTCTGTCCCCCGACCACCTTCATTACTCAAGTCAAATTACAAAATGATTTTACAGAAAAACCCTAAAAAAATTCAAACAATCAAGAATGTAGTTAAAAATGAATATATAATAAATTGTGGAATGAAGCCTGAATATTAAATCTCTAACATCTAAAACCGTTTTATTAAATGATCTTATTCCAGATCATCATATTGACTTATTCTGTCTGACAAAGACCTGGCTGTGTGAGGCGGGATATGTTAGTTTAAATGAATCTAGCCCCGCTATTCATATTAATACTCACATACCTAGAAGTACAGGCCGAGGAGGCGGAGTTATATTATATTTAACTCCAGTTTACCATTAAATCCTAAACCCAAACCTGACTAACTCATTTGAAAGCCTTAGTTTCAGTCTTACAAACCCAACCTGGAAGCATCTACCGGCAATCTTGTTTGTCATAGTGTATCGGGCTCCTGGCCCATACTCCGAATTTTTAAATGAGTTCTATGATTTTCTATCAAACTTTCCTTAAGACAGATAAAATAATTATATTAGGTGACTTTAACATTCACATAGATAAAGACAGAGATAGTCTCGGTGCTGCGTTTAACTTAGTATTAGACTGTGTTGGATTCAGTGAGTGTGGTAATGAGCCCACCCACTGTTTTAATCACACCTTGGATTTAGTCCTGATTTACGGCATTGATATTGAAACACTAGTAGTTCATCCACAGACTCCTATGCTATCATACCACTGTTTGATAACTTTTGAATTTGCAATGCTAAATCGGCAATAAAAAACATGTAGCGTAAATCACTGTAGCAACATTTAAGGAGGCTATTCCATCAGCCCCGAATTCAGTTGCATATATCAACTTAAAAGAATCCGACTCTAGCGTCAGTCCTGGGCAAATTGATTACTTCGTCGATAGAGCTGCGAACTCACTGAGATTAACTCTGGACTCTATCGCCCCCCTAAAAAAGAAGAGTGTGAAACAGAGAAGAGCAGCTCCATGGTTTAACAACCTGACTCCAAACCTCAAACAAACAACTCATAAACTAGAAAGAAAATGGCTACACAATAAACTTGTTGAGTCCCGATTAGCCTGACAAGATAGCATTAAAAAATATAAGAGAGCCATCCGCAGCGCCAGAGCGGCCCGTTACTCTGTACTGATAGAGGAAAATGAAAACATCTTTTTCAGGTTTTTGTTCAGCACTGTAGCCAAACTGACTGACAGTCAGAGTTCTATGGAGCCCCGTATTTATAAAACCCTTAGTAGCCATGACTTCATGAGTTTCTTTAATGACAAAATTATAAGTATTAGGGACAAGATCCATAACCTCCGGCCTTCAATTGGCTCAAGTTTACACCCCAGGACTATGTGCTTGGAAACAAAAGATAGCCCTGGAGCAGATCTAGACCGCTTTATTCCCAATGATCTGAAACAATTAACTTCCCCTATTTCCTTATCCAAAACAACAACCTATCTACTAGACCCAATCCCAACTGGAACCTGTCTCCTAGATCCAATCCCAACTGGAATCTGTCTCCTAGACCCCATCCCAACTAGTCTACTTAAAAAAAGTTTACCCTTAGTCAGCAAATCTCTATTAGAAATCATCATCTGTCTTTAAATTCAGGATATGTACCAAAGTCCTTTAAAATAGCCATAATCAAACCATTGCTTTAAAAAGATGATCCAGAGGCTTTAAACAAATTACAGGCCTATAACCTTCCCTTCCTCTCTAAAATCTTAGAGAAAGTGGTGGCCGAACAGTTGTGTGATTTTCTGCGTAAGAATAGTTTATTTGAGGATTTCCAATCAGCTTTTAGAGTTCACCATAGTCCAGAAACAGCACTGGTCAAAGTTACGAATTACCTTTTAATGGCATCTGATGAGGGACTGGTTTCTGTTCTGGTCTTGTTGGATCTTCGTACTGATTTGATACTATTGACCACCAAATTCTAATACAAAGACTTGAATTCTTTATTTGGACTCAATATATTTGTTAACAATGAATTCTCCATGCATGGCAAAGTTACCCGTGGAGTTCCCCAGGGATCTGTGCTTGGACCAATATTATTCACATTATGTATTCTCCCTTTGGACAGCGTTATCATGAAACACTCCTTATACTTTCACTGTTATGCAGATGACACACAATT
This sequence comes from Lophius americanus, assembly GCA_037951165.1. Taxonomy (NCBI): domain Eukaryota; kingdom Metazoa; phylum Chordata; class Actinopteri; order Lophiiformes; family Lophiidae; genus Lophius; species Lophius americanus. The sequence continues at coordinate 1,091,578 of JBBDHG010000224.1, read as the reverse complement.
GTACTTATCAATGAAACCAGGTGAATCTAATCACTTATCCAGTTTAGAGGCGGGTCTCAAAGATATTAAGACTTGGATGACCTGCAACTTTTAATTATTAAATTCAGATAAAACTGAAGTTATTGTGGTGGGACCCAAACACCTTAGAAACAATTTATCTGATGATATATCTACTCTGGATGGTATGACCTTGGCCTCCAGCACCACTGTGAGGAACCTGGGAGTTATCTTTCATCAGGATATGACCTTTGACTCCCACAAAAAAAAGATTTCTATGAATGCCTTTTTCATCTGCGTAATATTTCTAAAATACGACACATTCTGTCACAAAAAGATGCAGAAAAGTTAGTTCATGCATTTGTTACTTCCAGGCTGGATTACTGTAATGCCCTACTAGCAGGTAGTCCCAATAAGTCTCTGAAGCCCCTCCAGCTGGTCCAGAACGCTGCTGCACGGGTGCTGACCAGAACCAGAACCAGGTTAAGAGAACATATCTCTCCTGTATTAGCTTCCCTTCATTGGCTCTCGGTTAAATCTAGAATCGAATTCAAAATCCTTCTGCTCACTGACAAAGCCCTAAACGGTCAGGCACCAACGTGTCTGAAGGAGCTCATAGTTCCATATTGTCCAATCAGAACTCTGCGCTCCCAGCATGCAGGGTTAATGGTGGTCCCTAGAGTCTCCAGAAGTAGAATGGGAGCCAGAGCTTTCAGCTATCAGGCTCCTCTCCGGTGGAACCATCTTCCAATCTTGGTTCGGGGGGCAGAGACCCTCTCTACATTTAAAAGTAGGCTTAAAACTTTCCTTTATGATAAAGCTTGTAATTAATGCTGGCATAAGCTAGTTCTTAGCAATGCTGCTATAGGTTTAGACTGCTGGGGAATCTCCCATGATGCAGTGAACTTTCCTCTCTTCCTCTCTCACTGTCCCTCTTTATACACCCCACTCACTTTAATGCATGTTACTGGATTAATGCATGTTAGTGGATTAATACATGTTAGTGGATTAATACATGTTACTAACTTGACTTCTTCCCTGGAGCCTTTGTGCTTTCTCGCCCTGTAAGGTCACATGGTTGGTGACTGGCTCTGCTGCTTTGGACCTGCTCGATGTCCACTGATCACAAGATACTGATCACAAGATACAGATGATAACTATTATTATCATTATTATTATTATTGTAAAGTATTTCCCCATAAGCTATCACTATATGTTACATTAATAATAATGTTATTATCAACCTGGGATCCTGCTGCTGCCGCGGCCCGACCATGGAGCGGTTGAAGAAAGTGGATTATAGCTGATATCTTTGCTGCTTTTCCCCCGTCTGTATCTCTCCTCACCCATGTCTATCTCTTTCTCCCTCTCTCTCTTTCTCCCTCTCTCTCTTTCTCCCTCTCAATCTCTCTGTCTCTCTCTCTCTGTCTCTTTTTTTTTCAAACCCGACCGGTCATGGCAGTAGGCTTTCCACCCTGACTCTTGGATCTGCTCGAGGTTTCTGCCAGTTAAACCATCAATAATTCCTCTCTGTCACCATTACCTATTTCTCAAATTCTCAGTTGTTGAACCTTCAGTCCACAAACAAACACACACACAAACACTTTTATGCATTATCCTGTTTATTGACTGCATTATCATTTATTCATATTTATCCTGTTTTGTTTAGTTTGTAGTTGAATAAACCTATTCATATTTAAGCATAACAGGTGTCCTTGTATTTCGTTCTTGAAGAGAAATGGGAGTACTTAATACAATAGTTCATGACTTTTAGCTTCGTGATTTTTACGTTTAATCAAATTAAGAATTGATTAACTCTGAGTTTCATAATTTCCTTAATTAACTTTGGGTGGTGCCCCTATTCAATCATTTTCGAGGTAAAACTTAGATAAGCCGCTAAACTCTTTAAATTAACTGATTTTGAAATACTTGAATAAACACAAAAGTTTGAAATGATTTAATTAAATCAGATCAACTTATTTTATTTATTCACAATAGCTCAACGGAATACAAAAGCTACCGATTATATATAACCCGCTTAATTTAAGGTGTACATTCTTTTACGAAAATGTTTTATGTAAAAAAAAAAAAAAATTTAAATCCCAGTTACTTTATGTACTGACTACTAATTATTTCTATTTCTTTATATAAATATACTTTTGTATTCTACTTTTTATAGGGATATTGAGCTGAATGCAACAAATTTTCATTCTGCTGAGTACCTGTCTGCTGGACAGTCTGAATGACGATAAAGTTAATCTTGAATCTTGAATCTTGAGTATATTCCATTAATTCTTGCAGGCAAATCATTTTTCATGCTAGCAATTTAAGTATTTGACATCATTTACTTCTAAATTAAAGTGTTGTTTAAGACATTAATTCAGATCACCTTTGTTTTATGTAAAAAATTTGTTACATTTGAGTTAATATTGGATGCATTCACGAATTTTCACAGCACTATATTCTGTCTATATGGTTTCTATTAATATTAAGAGTGGGCAAATATTCGTTGGTGCTAACTACTCAGGTGAAATGTTGAGGAAAAAAGCAGTTTGCGGTCAGATTTCATTTCAAAGTTTAAGCGTCCCTGGGTTCATAGAAAGGCGCTATTTAAGTCCAATTCATTATTATTAAAGTGTCCAAGTCGCCTGTATCAATAGGTGGGTTTACATGGACAGCCTAATTCCAATTAAATTCAGGGAAGACGTGTAATTGGAAAGATAATACTGCATGTAAACTCCCCTTTCAGAGCGGAAAGAACCTTTCCCAATTAGATTTCATTCCCTTGCGAGGAGGTAGTCTAAATCCTTTTCAAAAGCCTTTCCAATAGCCAGTCACTGCATGTAAACGCTGTATCGGAAAGCTTTCTGTTTGTGTTCTATCTGCGCATGCGTAGCGTCGGGACGGAATGCTCCGATAAGTTTTTTTTTCAGCGCCGCGATGCATTTTAAATACGGCGACTTCCAAACAGTTCCGGTCTGCATCAGAGAGTCATTCATTCATTGCATCTTTGAAATATTTAAAATTGTTGGCGGTTTGCAACAAGCTCACCGAAGCATTATCGGCACTTTATTAACGGGGATTCGGATCGTTTGCCTATGTGTGAAAGCGTTTCCGATTAGGTGAGTCGATGCATGTAAACTCCGGGTCGGAAAAGATCACAAGCCATGTAAACAGGCGACCGACATTGCAATTCGGAAAGGTTGAATTCGGAAAGGAAAAAATTGTCCAATGTAAACACACAAACTACCTGGTTCAGATCCTGCAAAAACTCTTAATAAAAACAGCTGATCAGGAGTGACATCTTTTCAGTGCATCCCTCCCGTTCCTATCGGAGATTCCTACATCCCAACCCGTGTTCTCCCCAACTGAAATGGAGGACATAGACGGATTCACTCCAGGATAGATAGCTGTCTGTTCAGCTTCACACCTAGTGTTGTGAGCACGATGGACACTTTCAGGCCCCCAGCACTTATTAAACCCACTAACCCCTCCATCAATCTCTGGGCCAGTTTCGTATGGCTGTGCAACCCCTTTATTGTTAGTGCAGTCTGTTGTTTCTTTTTGAAATCAGTTTTTTTTTGTTTTGCCAAAGGGCTTTAGATTGTGTTTATTGACGTGACATGAGATTGGTTTCTGCAAACCCGACTCATTCACACTGATTCATTTTTTATGTTTTTCTTAGTTCATCTCTTTTTTCTTTTCAGGCACATAATTGAACTTCCATCTCCTTTTTGCTATTTTTTTTATTATGCACAATTAAAAATTTTAATATAAAACTTGATTTATGTCAAAGCAAAATGTTGTGCCATTTGCTTATAGCATGCCCTAGTGGACATAGGCGGTAATTCACAGCCAAAATCTCTCTCTGGAGTCAACTTACCCATTTTTAGCAGGTTTTGTGTACATGTTTTATTCAAATGGGGAGTATTCCTGGTCCTTACCCACAAAATCTGTGTAGAAAAAATGAACTTTGCGGTATTTTGATCAAATTTGATGCATTAGTTTGATGTTGCTGTAATATGATGATTTTATAGCCTTTTATTCATAAAAAAACAACAAGAAAGCACGCAAGGACATATTAATAGTTTTTTGTGCATACATAGTTACTGACAATGATGTGTGAGTGTGGAGCTATTTAAAATGTATTTTGCATAAGTAATTCAAGTGAGGATTAGCATTAAATAAATAATGCAAAGACTATGGGGTAGTAAAATGTTAATATTCCTAGTGGACTGTCAATAGGTGCAGCAGATGTTCCATTTATTATTTTTTCTCTGTGTATATTTATCAGTTAAGACTTAAGTCTTTACGAAGTGACTACATTACACAATGTTAGACACGGAGGAATAGAACTTAATTTCGAGTGAGTCAAATCACAATAAAATAATTCGAATTCATTCATAATCAAACCACTGCAGATAAATTAGCATACCAGACTAATCCCACTGAATTGAAACATATATGATCATAAAATCTCAAAAATAAAGAACATGAAACGCTCTGCTCTTTGAGCATTGATAGCATGAGTGCTGTCATCGGAGTATCTATAAAATCTGATTAAAAGGTTAACTGGTCTCTGACCATGGAGGAAAAACCCCTCGTGAATGTCTTTGGCGTGGAGAAAGACCGCTGGTGAAGGTCTCTGACCGTGGAGGAATCCACTGGTGAAGGACTATGACAATGGAGGTAGACCACTGGTGAAGATCTCTGACTGTGGAAGATGACCACTGGTGAAGGTCTCCGACCATGGAGTTAGAAGACTAGTGAAGGTCTATGACCATGGAGGTAGACCACTGATGATGACCAGTGCCTCGCTAGCTAACGTTAGCCAGAGTGAAACCTCTCAAGAACCGATGAGGCTTTCTGGCTCTCACCTTCTCCCTTTAATTATGTCCAGGAGGAATAACTCTGAAATATTATCAAGCTGTAGTTGATTAAATGCATCACAATAGCAGCAAAAACTGCCTCCTTGAACTCTGTTAATGTCTCTTGTATATTAAAATGTGAATGTTGTAGGCCCCAAAAAGTCGCCCAAACCGCTAAATGAATCATCAGATAATCACACTGTTTGGTGTCATGGCCGATAGAACATCATGGTTTGGCTTTTCACCGGATCATCAAACAAAGGTTTAATAAAGTCCATTAATTCATTAATAGATCAAACAGAATATCCAAGGCTCACTTTAACATACGCACAGGACATGGATGTCGGTGTAGAGCAGTGGTCCCCAAACTAAGGCCCGCGGGCCGGATACGGCCCGCCCCCACATTTGGCCCGGGCCCCTGAACAATACCAGACACGCATTTTGATTTTTTTTTTCTTATATGTGTATTTGTATTTAATGATAAAGTTGGGCTTTTGCAATAAAATCTTCCTCAGCCATGAACTATTTTCATTATTAACTATAGTGCACTTGTACTCAGATACTAACTACTAACGGGGGCTGAAAAGGTGTCCCGGCTAGATAATAATAATAATAATAATACATTGGTAAGTTGTCATTGGTGTGTGACACAGGAGCGGGAAAAAAAGAGCATTGACCAAAAGCAATATTGTCAGTTACGTGACATTCTATTCCACCCTTCTGCAGGCTGTGCCCCTATCTGGCAACACCCAGAAAAAAAAATTCTAGACCCTCAAAGAAATAACGGAATAATGGCGAAAATGTTAGGTAAGAGAAAATTTTATTAAGAATGCAGGGTATTTAACCAGCAGTGGACAAACGATTATTTTTTTGTTCAATGCAAAGAAAGGCTGTTTGTCTCATATGTCAAGAGACAGTGGCGGTATTCAAAGAATACAATCTTCGCCAACACTATGAATCCCGTCACAAGGACAAGTATAATAGCTTGCAAGGCCAAATGCGAGCAGACAAACTCTCGAAGCTAAAAAGTGGACTGTTAGCTCAGCAGACTACATTTGTACGCCGAGCTCAGCTGAAGCAGTCATCCGTTCGGGACAGCTATCGGGTTGCTCAACTGATAGTAGGCAGCGGTAAACCTTGCTGTCGCGGAGGAGGTGTGTCCCGAAAAGAAAGATGTCTTTAATGCCGTGAGTCTATCGGCGAATACAATCAGCAGCCGCACGGAAGAACTCGGGGGTGATGTATGCGCCCAGCTGCAGCAGAAGACGAAAGAATTTGACTTTTTTTCATTAGCACTAGATGAGAGCACGGACGTGCAGGACACAGCACAGCTGCTCATTTTTATTCGTGGAGTTAGCGCAAACTTTGAGATGTTCGAGGAGCTGGCAGCCCTCAAAAGTCTAAAAGGGACTACGACGGGGGAGGATATTTTCTGCTAAGTGTGCCAAACCATGGAAGAGTTGGACCTAGACCGCTCAAAGCTGGCCAGCATCACGACTGACGGGGCTCCTAGTATGATGGGCATGTCGCGGGGTCTAATAGGACGCATGAACCGGGAGATGGAAGAACGGGGTCTCACCGCCCCGCTGCAAGTCCACTGCCTAATTCACCAGCAAACACTGTGCTGCAAAGTATTGACATGGGATTCTGTCATGAAGGTTGTGGTGTCATGCATGAACTTCATTAGAGCAAAGGGACTTAAACACAGGCAGTTCCAAGAATTCCTGTCTGAACTGGGGTCTGCGGACGGAGATGTGCTGTACTGCACAGAGGTCCGATGGTTGAGGCGGGGCAGAGTTTTGAGGCGTTTTTACAAGCTGCTACCCGAAATTAACGCATTTCTTCATTCAAAAGACAAAACGGTCCCAGAGTTGATGGACCCAGCATGGACATGGCACCTCGCATTTTTAACAGACGTGACAGAATAGCTGAATAGCTTTAACTTGCAGCTTCAAGGCCAGGGGAAACTCATTTGCAACATGTATTCGCACATAAAAGCATTTGAGGCAAAACTAGCGCTGCTTTTGGAACAAGTGAAAAAGCACAACTTCATCCATCTCCCTGCTACCCAAAACCTCTCTGCAGAGAACCCAGCGGTCCGTTTCCAGCTGAAAAGTGTGTGGAAGCACTGGAAATGCTGAAGGCGGAGTTCGGTGTGCGATTCCGTGAACTACATGTTAATGCAAAAGAAATCCGTCTTTTCCAGAACCCCTTTGTTGCCGACATTGATGAAGCCCAGCCTTCTTATCAGTTTGAGTTGGCCAAGTTACAGAACTGTGATGTTCTGAAAGACGCATTCAAGCCCAACAGTCTCATTGACTTCTATGCCGCCCTCCCAAACGACACGTACCCTAACATCAAAAACACGCAATGAAGATGTCCACACTTTTTGGCAGCACGTATATCTGCGAGCAAACCTTTTCACGCATGAAACTGCTGAAACCTCGATGAGATCAAGATTGACAGATGAACATCTGCATCAGTGTTTGAGACTGGCTGTGACTTGATTATTATTGATTTCATAAATAGTGTTATTTATATCCAGGCTTTTTTTTTCTGTGAAGAACCCTGAGAGGGTTATTTGGTTATTATTTATTTCATTAATAGTGTTATTATTTATTTCCTGACTTTTTTTTTCTGTGAAGAACCCAGAGAAGGTTATTTGGTTAAGTGTGGCTTTCTGGAAAACAATACATTTTTACGTTTAGGCACCCCTGCGATCGTCACACTTTTTCTGTTACAAACTGAACACGGCCCCCCATCAGAGCAGGGAAAAGTTATGTGGCCCTCACAGGAAAAAGTTTGGGGACCCCTGGTGTAGAGGGTCAGCTGGAGGAATGTGGGCCGACGCAATCACAGATTTTTAAAGAAATAATGTCATTTAAGTGGAAGAAGGTTTGAAGCTGAAAGGAGACGAATGACTTTGTGAGGTTGAACTTGTAAACCATCACCACTTAAAGCCGTGAATAAATCACTCACGTAAAAGGAGAAACAACGAATGATGATGAAAAACACTTTGAACTTCTGAATAGCAGATTCTGCTCTCTGAGAATGTAACATTTAAGAATGCAATGTTGACTTTTAAGAACTCTAATCATTCACAGATGAGGTGAACGGGATTTGCCCTTTAAGTTTGTTCTGCGATGATTACAACCTGTTTGCACATCTCTAAACGGCTGAGACTCTCATTTCACCCTGAGACTCTCATTTCCCAAATGATATTGGTCAAAGTCCGTCTTGTCTCTGGCAACATGAAGATAATGTCACAGCAAGAAAAGAGGAGAGATAGTTCCTATCCATCTTCTAGCAACAGCATTATGACCGGATGCTGAGAGGATACAGTAGTTTTCCTTTTTTTTTATTCAAAATTGCAGAACAACAAGCCAACATAATAGATTTTTTTGAAAGTAAACGTTCTGTTAGAATGACCGTTGAGCGGCTGGATGATGGGTGGGAAGATGAGGTGGAGAGGAGATGGTGTACCAAACCCATGTGTTTATTTTTCAATCGGTTGGGGGACGATGTTGAAGGAAGAATAACTCTCACCACACTCTTTCTATGAACCCGCTCTCATCTGTGAAGAGAACAGGGCACCCAAGGTGAACCTGCCAATTCTGGTCTTTTCTGGCCGACTCCAATCAGCTATGCGGTCCTGAAGCACCTTGAGACAGGACTCACTGCAGCAGGGCTGTCAGAACTCAATCACAATGGAAGGGCCGAACAGCACTCAAATAGGCCATTTTTTAATCTTGAGGTATAATGACAATTTATTCTAATGTTATTTACTCATTTTATAGAATTTTGAGCAAACCAAAGGAATGCCAAATAGTCAGATTACAGATCAAATGCCAAATAGATTGTCTCCGTCAGCCGAGTTTCCCAAAGTTATTTCCAATTATTTTTATTCTCAGGCATCTAAAACAGTCAGAAAACAACTTTTCAAGTCACATCGAAAATCAATCAGATTGAACTGCCATGATTAAGAGTTGCCCCATTTCTTTGGTGGGAATGACATTAAAACATCATTACTTATGGTTCGCTGTCTTAATGTGCTGCCAGAACCGCATCCAACTGCTTATCATGTTTATTGTTATTGAGTCACACACGCATAATCAAAAAGGGCTGGAAAGTGTCTTTGTTGCCGAGCAGCCACAGCAACATGATGTTTGTCACATTCATCACATTTTATATTAAAAATATCGGCGCAAAACTAGAAATAAACAACAACGTTCAGTCTTCTTCCATTAGTGGATGATTTACATCTTCTGAAAGGACAGGATATTCTTGGATATTCATGTTGTGTTTATTCTACAGCAGCGCAAGAATTTTTGCTCAGACACACCAAGAGAATGACTGAAAACAGACAAGGCTTTCCTCTATGACAGAGGCTGTGGATAGATGGACAACCGCTCCACCAACTGAGCCATCATCGCCCCATTCTTCTCAGCATCTCCTAAGGCTCAAATGAAATGTTTCAATCTGGTCTGAAAGATAAAAAACAACAACAAACATTTGGTTTTTGTCTCACTGGAATGATTTTAATGACTAAACACAAAATCAGAAGAAAAAAACAATTTTCTGCCATTTCCCTTGTTACTGCAATTTTTTGGTTTCCCGTAAAAAGATGAAAAACATCGCGATATGCTTCACAATAGACTTGTGCAGAAAATCAGACAATAAAGGCTGCAATAATCCTGAAAAGCCTGCAGGGACAGATGGGATTAAGGTAATATTAATAATAAGGTGTATTCATGCATCACAGCGTCTCCTGCGGCTCATTTACTCTCAGCATGAAGGTTTAGTCATATCCATGAGTTTGGTGGGGGTTTTGTTGTGTTTGGGATCCAAACAAATACTATTTGGTGTCTCCTGCAGCGATGCAATTTGTCGTGAATTTAGAGTAAGGTTAATGGGAACAAAACATTCCCCCGCATAAAATGTTCTCAAAATAACAATATTATTCAAACCAGCATTGAGCAGCAGCGTCTTCAGAGGGCGGCTAATTAACTGAGGCACAGGATGCTCTGACTCTAAACGACAGAACAAACAACCGAGAAAAAAAAGATGAATAAATGAGCTCGAGGAAAGAAAAATATTCATTAGTCACGGAATTATTAAGATGTTCCTGAGTGATCACAAGGTTGTCACAGGAGACTTTACATGTTTATGAGGATTGTGGAGTTGTTGAGGATGTTTTCGCCGTCACGGCGTCCTCGGAAATTTCATATCCGATCCCAAAGAGACTGTAGATTCTCCTCAGCACCAGGTCGACTATCTCCTCCTCGTCCGAGGGCTGCGTGCGAGAGGAAACGGTACAATGGTTTAAAGGATGATGGGGAAAAAAGAAAGAGTGCTCTTGCACTTATGAGTATCTCTTGAAAAGTTGATGCAGGCTAGTTTCTTCAAAGATTAATTGCTCACGGTTCAACTTCAATGCCCTTTTGCTAGAGCCTTAATATACTCTGATAAAATCCACCCAAAGCCATTTTAGGTTTTTCCTCACGTTGTTGGTCTTGGACAGTTTTCACAACAATCTTTCTGCAGTAATTAATCCAGCCAAACACAGGATATCAAAAAAAGAGACTCAAGTATAATTGAGGCTTCCGGTGTCTCTAACATGACACGGCCGCCAGCTCTAACAATAATAATAGTAATAATAATAATTATAGGAATAATAAAAAGCAAGGAGTGTGTATTTTCAGCCAGAAGCTGGTAGTTATATGAACTAATGAGGCGTCATAATCAGATCCCTTTGTGAAGATGGAGCATAGATCTTTACGTGTTGATCCTCTTCAAACGGGTTTGTGACACCCCTCCATGAAACTCTTGGGTGTTCATTGATGGAATAATTGAACGGCATGAGGCCGTTTTCAATAAGAACAGTTTTCTTTCATATATTCATTATTTTTTATTTACTAACGTATACATTTGCAAGCTTTTATGTAACTAATTTAAAAATGTATTATGTTTTTATTATCAATCTATGCATTATGGTCAAATGATTCTAAGGTCAATTCGTGACCACTTGTCTCGGGGGGTATTTCATTGCGTACCCCCCCCCCATGGACTATCCTTTCAGCTTTAAATTGGTTTTCACTCCTTATAAATAGATTTTTATCTGCTTTCCCTGGACGAAAAAAAAACCTTGAAGGCAGCAGTTGGGAGTACTACCACTGCTGTATAAGTTGTGCTTTATGAAAACCCCCTGGAAATGTAAAAAGTGGGGAACGTACCTGGGGATACGTTTGCTCCTGCTTGAATGCCACGAGAATCACGGAGACGAGGAGATTAAGCAACATAAATGTCATGAACAGGATACAGGAACCAAAGAGCAGTCCGCCGAGCACAGGGGTGGTGCTCAAAACCTGGTGAACAAAAAAGAAAATTCCATTTACTCACATGGAGTGAAATGCTTTTTCTATGATTAAATCCCATATTCAGGTGTCTTATATTGCAAATGTATGAGTAGGAGAAGATCTCACATACCTCATCGTAGTTAAAGATGCCTATCTGCAGACTGATGATGGTCGTTAGTGCTTCTGTTAAAGTTCTGTAGGAGGATATCCTCCAGCCATAAATCACACTACACTGGAAGGTAATGGGATGTTGTTGGAGATAAAGGACTGAGGTTAAGTTATTAGTATTCAGTAATTCTCAGTCACACATTGTTTTCATTGATATATTGAAATCAAACTTTCACAGCATTATATAGAGGAGAAAAATTACTTTTTAATATATTTTGACATATAGTTTGTTTTAAGTATGTTGTTATAAATACTCTATTACTAGTGTTTCCTTCTATTCACTGATCCCTAATGTTTCCCTTTTTTATTTGAGTTAAAATAGGATAAATTTAGAGTAAACTTTATGCACAGTTTTTTCTAAGTGCCTTAATTATATCCCAATAGATCATAAGTCTTTACGTCATGCTGGTTATAGATGGATTTCCGATCCCGCTTTAAATAGACTTAATAACCTTGCATGGATCTGAAAGACTGGCGTTTGTGACGGAGGGCAGACTATTTAAAGTTTTAAAATACTCACCGCAGCGGAATACCCCACCAATATGATCACTATGATCACGAGGAATCCAGAGATGTCCCGCGAGGCCCGCCGTAGCGTGGCACTGATTATGTTCATCTTCGGGTTCAGTCTGAACAGGTGCCACAGTTTGACGGTGGAGAGCAGGACCAGGAAGGCGATCAGATACTGGAGAAGTGAGTCCATCCTGGCCGTCTCATAAAAACTGGGAAACCTACAAGTTATGAGATAAAGTATTATAGAATCAAAACCCCCTGTAAAACATTTATATGATCCCACTAGTAAAGTTTTGGATTAAAACTGTTATTTTCACACATTCTAAAGTTTTTTCCATGCAGCCAGGTTGGACTTAAATAGCGGAATGGTCTTATGCATAACTAGGAGAAAGTAATCAAAGCATTGACCAACAGAAACATGTTCTACAGATGCACCAGAACCAACATCTATAATTTCATCCATCTCCGGTCCAGCTAAGCTATAATTATTTTCACACTCGCACAAGAGTTTCCCTGCACCCTCGTTAGACTCTCAGGATTTGTCCAGGAGATGGCTGGTTGGAACTTGTGGATGTGTAAAAGAACACAGACCAGAGGTATAAATCTAGATGGATCTATATCTTATTAATTTGAGTTTTTACATGCCAGCTCGTCCTATCCGAAGATCACGGAGGATCCTCGTCCTCCTCTGTTAAAGATTGTTCTCATTAACCCACAAGAATCCAAACCCATTTCCTCCTTGAAGGACAATATGAAGGATATCAATTTTAAGATTTAAATATAACTTTCTTCGTTAAAATGTCCCTGCTTGTTTAAATGACAAAAATGTGCAAAAAAAAAAAGTACATTCCATAAACTAATTGCTAAGTACAATATTTATTTTTTTGTAAATAACACTTAATTAGCAATAACACTGATTTGGGTGCATTTTTGCATTTAGTTACTAAATGAAAAGCATGTATTTTTCCTGAATCACATTTAGATAGAAAATGTGAAGGCAATTATTTTCAGGCTAAGACGCCAGAGAAAAAACCCAACATCATGGTCTGCATGATTTATTCTGTGAAGCCAGCACCATCAAAGACTGCAATTTTTTTTTTTTGACAAAAATGTCTCTAATGAGATTTATTACAAGGTGTTTATTTAAACTGTTACACACAAAAAAAGGTATAATGTGTGTAACATACACAAATAAATAAATAAAAACAAAAATCTGAAATAAATAAATAGTCCTGAATCCCAAAATAAATATGCAGGTTTTAATAAAATATTGTTAAAAAAAAAAAAAGTCCCCCAATTTCAAGTTACTTCAACCTAAACTGAACAAATTATGATCCCATGTACTAGATTTAATTAATTAAAGATCTATTATTCATCATAATTAATTGCTTTTTTTACTGAATAATTATTAATATCAATGATATTACCCTTACTATTATGAACGTAATATTATAATTTTAGATCATCAATTATTATTATAACTTTCTCGAGCTTCATCTTGTCCGTCCCCTGTCAGCGCTGATACATCGTGCCCTGCTGTGACTCCTTACTGGACTCCAGTGATGTGGTGTCAAATTACAGACCTCTCTCTCTCTGTCTCTCTGTCTGTCTCTCTCTCTCTCTCTGTCTCTCTATCTCTCAACCCAGCAAAAGTACAAAACTCGGGCTTGTATAAAAGGAATTTTTATCCAGTTATTAACTTTTTTTCTCCCCCCCTCAAGTCTTCCATCGCATTTCAGAACAGACAAACCACTGACTAATAGACTGAAAATAACCCGTTTGGGCTCCTTTTATGCTCTCGAAGTCAAAAAGAGAACTGGAGACACTGAATGCATTTGTGCCACAGACTATAATCTGGAGTTTAGATTGATTTAACAAGACTAGTTGCTCTATTAGAAACTGCCCTTCAACTATAATAAGATAGGGATGCTAGCAGGCTTATAATGGGAATGATACAATATTGAGGCGATAACATTAAAGTCTGCACATAGATGCTGAGGAACCTAAGAAGTTAATCATATATCTTCTCCTAACAGCCGCAAAAGTCAGTCAAGAGGAAATTCCCGAAGGATTATTATGGAATAGGATCGATGTCTTTTAGAATCCTCCTCTTAGCATTATCCGCTGCAAGATTTCACAGCAATAAGCCCCTGAGTGAGCCTTCTGTTTGGACAGGAGAGGTGTACGGACCAGCAGACAGAAGATCGATGGTGCTAACTTGGCTAAAGAAATGCATAACACATTGAAGCTGTTGACTTGACAGAGATTTGTCCGTAGCACACATTAGACGGATGAAATGTAATATATGTATATGTGGATCTCACTGGTCTTTGTTGGTTTGGTAGTAGGCCATAGCGCGGTTCCCTAGCAGCGTCCTGATGGCGAAGATAGCCACGGCGCTCCAGCTCAACAGGATAATGGTCAGCTCAAGAAGGTTCCACACACTGCTGAAGTAAGCCCGCCGCTGCTGCTTCATCATGCTGCCCTGTCAGGACAAGTAAAGGGAGACGATTGTCATACATGAACACGAGAGTACAATTATTTATATCTGTTTTATTCACTTAATGAAGCGTTAAAAAAGAGCTTTAAGTGTCCTCTGTAAACAGTTCCTTTGTGTTCATTGTGTTCAGATCATTTTTCTTCATGTGTTGTGTTGGGGGTTTTGCAAGCATGCATGTTTTAAAATTGATGAAGATGATTTCTTTATTTGCTTGTGTTTTGTCTATTTGCATGTATTTTCTTCCGTCATATTGCGTTTGCACCTATCGGCCACCATATGTAAGTCCCCGCGGATGTAGTGCCGTGAAAACATCGTAATAACGGGGGTATTTCAGGAGACGGATTTAGTGGAACCATCTGAGTTTGGTAAGTCAAACTCTGAGTCAGTTACTTTGGTAACTCATTGTTTGAACCTAACCTAGTTAATTGCAGGTTTTCTTCAACAAACCCTACGTTTGTTCCTGACCCTTCCTGCTTCTGAGTCTGAAACAGAGCTGTCATCAGACTCGATGTGTCTGTTTCTCATTAGTCACAGTATACATTCACATCTGTAGAGAACTGGAAGACCCAGATTGAACAAGAGAGTCCTCCACAAATAAATATTCTCTCCTGGATACGTTAAAACTTCTTCACTTCGTCTACTTCATAGATTTGATCTATGGTGATCACGTCATTTGAGTCACTGGTTGCCACGGCGAATTTCGGCATCTTTGCTCCATTGATGATGGCTTTTTGATCGTCCTCATGCACGATTTTAACTCATAGTTACCAAATCAGATGTTGTCAGGGTTCATCAAGCTGGAGAACAGGGATAACCTTAGTGTTTGTTTAACTGCATCCTGAATTATACGACTGGTCATACTAAAATGAATTTATATAAGGTTGCATATCATAAATAGTGTAATCGCGTCCGCATATCCTTCGTGTCAAAACGATAACTACATTTACGTTTCATATTTAGCTTTAGGTTTAGTTTTAAAAGGTTCTGGCCCATCATTTCTCAAGGGGTTGGTTTGATTCAGTCCAAATTTGGTGCAAATGAATGGACTCACAGAGATCTGTCTGTTATATAAATGATCGTATAATCCAATAGTTCATATTTTACTTACTAAGGGGAGCTTTTTTATGACTAAAACTGCTTTTAAGTCATAACTTCCTACTTGTTGGTCCGATTTAGTCCAACTTTAGTGAATAAATCTCGACACAAGGAAATCAATCTCTTATATATCTTATTATAGTCTGAAAGTTCATATTTCACCAACTAAGTGGAACTTTCCTTACAAAAAAACCCTGATTTTCATACATAGCTTCACATTTAATTATATATGTAATAATGGAAGGAAATGTCCTGACATGGTAACTAATGTATGGCCAAGAAAAGATTAGCCAATCAAAACCTCAGTTTCTTGTCAAAGCAAACAGATAAATGTCTCCATTCTTGCAATAACTGCTCTGAGAACCAACATCCTTTTCCTGTGATCCAAACATTGCAATTAAATGTATTTTCCTTTATCGAAGATATATTGAAGATACCAAGCAGCTATCACTGCTTGGTATCTTCAATTGTATTCAGTGTGCTTCTTTAAAACTCTTCCACAACAAGCCTTGATAGAATTAGAAAGAAAAATAAGTCTATACTTATGTTTTATTGTGATATGAATGTGCTATTTTAAAAGTGAGAAAGGACAGCATTCATCATCAGTTCCTCTCCCTGTTAATTAAGTCCCGAACTACCTCCAATCCCAGCTTTTATCAGTGATATGATCTTTAAAAACAGATCTGAAACCAAAAGCAGGATCAGCTCTTTCAAAGCCAAGGGTACAGAGTTCAGGTGCAAAAAACTAATGAGCTCTCCATATTTTTTATTTTTTTCCATCAAGGTCTGTTTTTGAAGCTCTCATTAAAAATGGAAAACCCTGACAGCTTCTGAATTCAAACACACTCAAATATAACAAAGAATCAAACAATGGATGGGACCAAATTCTATGGGAGTCATGTCGTCTCTACCTGCAGGAACATGTAATAGAGGATGAAAAGCAGATATATGATCTCAGCGGCCATTACGAAGATGTGAAGACCACCAGGCGAATGGTAGATCCGAAGGCTGTGCAGTTCGCTGCTGAACTGAAATGCTCCTATAAAATCGACAGGAATCAGAAGTACAGAGATCTACTGTAATGTCAAGCAACAGCAACAATGTTATATATACTTATAGGAACCCTCCTAAGGATTTATAGGAGGGTTATCCTTTATATCGACATTTCACATTGTCAACATTTGTAAAGTTTCTACTGCAATACTCTGAGGGGTGGAAGTAACAAGTATTAATTGATAAAACTGGAAGTGATGAAAGTAAATATGAAAAATTGACCGATGAATTATCAAAGTGATGAATTTTATTTATTTTGAGCTGCTTTGATAGGATGGGCAGAACCATTTTCTCTTCATTTTAACACCTGAAATTCAACATTTATCATTCACAAAATAAAACGACAAAATTTACCATTTAAGGAAAGTGTTGATTGAAATATTAATTGCTGAGATGTGATTGTTTCTCCACATGCATTTTTTTGTTACTCTTGGAAGATACCCACTCCCAGCAAAGTTTAACTGGCCAATGAGGCAGATATTTTCATGTAAGACACTGTGGTCAGTAATGCACACTAACAAAAGACAATTGTTTCTACAACTCATCCTGCATCCTGCTCAGAGACTGTGCAGACCAGATATGTAAGATAGATTGCACCTGTACAAACGCAGCCTTCGTCTGGAGGGGGTGCCATTACTGCTAAAGGTTTCCTGCATTGAAACTGTAGCTTAATTAAGACTGTTCCTTCCAGGGAGCCCGAGGCTGAACCCAGTTCAGACCTGTGGTCTTATACTCTCACTTGTTGATATCCATGGTCTTCTGAAGCACCTGCAACCCTTTGGCGAGCTCTCTGCAAGATGCACCTCAGTATATGCCTACTGAACAGCCACTGGGATGGATGATCGGCGGCTTTAGCTCAGTGGGTGGAGCGGTCGTCCCTGACCCAGGAGACCAGAGTTTGAAACCCAGCCCAAGATGCCACATGCCGCGGGTCCTTCAGCAAGACCCTGAAACCTCAGCTCCCCAGAGACGTAGCAGGGGCTGCCCACTGCTCCTTCAGGGATGGGTCGAATGCACGCGTTCAATTTCACTATGTACTGTATGTGTAACACGAGATGAATAAAGATTTTTATCATTAGTATTATTATGTGGTCATTCACCTGTTGCAGAGATCTGTCTATCTACGAAACATGTTGAAACATGTCTATTGTGTACTATGTTACACATAGTACACAATAGTCGTTCTACTACTGATGATCTTTCCTCTACTGAAACGTGCAGGTGAGGGGACCAGAAATACATACCAAACTATACATACTAAACAAATTACTTCGCCCTCCAACACCTGCCTGATGAATTTTGAATATCATTAGAAATTATAAAAAATACTTGACAGGAAGGGACTGTCGCTGCGCAAAAATGTACCTATCATGCTGCTTCGCAGCCCTTCTGCCTCCTGTGTACCCCCGCCGTAAGGGTTGTATAAAGGTCTGATTCTTTGTTTTGTAACAAGTAACAAAAGTATTAATTTATTATTATTTTATTGTGAAGGTTCCTCATTCCTCATTTTAGTCTGTGTTCCTGTTTAAGTTTGGAAGTGTTATGTATGTTGTTTAGGTAGTTTTGCGTTTCTAGCGTGTTTATCTGTTTGTTGTTCTTCATCTCCTTAGTCCTTCCTAGTGTAGTCTTTGTGTGTTTGACTTGTGTTCCTTTCCCCTCTCGGTGTCTGTCCTGTGATTCTGTTCTCCTCTTGTGTGATTGGTCATTATGTTCACCTGTGTTTCCCCTCCAGCTGTGTCTCATCAGTGTATATAGTGTGTCCTCACCTTTCCTCCTGTGCATGTCTGTTGTTTGATATTTCCACATTTCAAACTTGTCGCAGCCATTCCCCAGTGTTTTTTCCACATTAGTTGTTTCCCAGTGTTTCTTGAGTTTTTTACTGTTTTCTCCCATGCTTTTTCCCCGTGTCTATTTTTTGATTTATCAAATATTTTAACTGCACCTGCTCTGCCTCCGCTGTCATGGTTCTGCACCAGGTTCCAAACCTTGCCCCAACGAAAGTTCTCAATAGATCATCAGAGTAACATAATTTAAAATAAAATGTCAATAAAATGTCAATTAGTTATAAATCTAAATGACTAAGTTACTTCCATCCCTCATACATTAATATTACATTCTATTTTTATAGAGAAAAATCTCAGCATTACCCAGGGCTTTAGTCTCCAACAGAAGCGTGATTATGCAGAAGAGGTTGACGTTAGCGTTATAAACAGTGAACTCTACAAAAATAGCCCCGGTATACGTGTCCAGCCATCTGTGTCTGAACAAATACTCCAGAGTGCTGCAGATAAAAATCACAAGGATGCAATATTGGTATTAACATGTGAGAAAAATCTCTAAAATGTACATCTCACACAGAGATTTTTACACGAACAACATCCATATGATAATAATATTAATACATTGATTGCTTTGACAGAACTGGGGGTCCCTGAAACTACACAGCCCACCGAGGATAATGTACAAGAATGCTTTCTTGTATTGATTCATCCTAGTTTTACACACCTTACATACCTTCTGGCATTATGCAAGTCTGGGCCGAGCTCTGCTACAAATCCCCCTCCCCTGAAGAGCACATCTCTCCCCCAAACAGGGTAAGACCTGATCTGTGTCTGAGTCTGGTACGTCCACGGGTTGAAGATATCCTTGGAGCTGTTAGCCATCACAGAGTGGTTCCAGCCAGGGTCATAGGAACCCATGTCCTCCGTATCCCACGAATACGGAGCGTGACATTCCGGCACTGACTGGAGCATATATCCGGCAATCTGACAGGACTTCTTCCGTACTCTCAACTGACGAAGACGAGCAGTACCGACAAGCTTGGAGTTTCCATCTGTGATAAATCCTGAAAGACAGTATTTTAGAGTGCAGTAGGATTTTAGGTGAATGTGTGTCACATTTGAAGCATAGAATTTAAATAATTATTCTGAACACCTTCCTCTTTTTCTTCATCAATAGTCTACTGTGGACCTGCACTGAGGAAATTTTTGGAAGGTGGAAAGAACAATTACCTTTATGTCTCACAGAGTCTTAAGACCCAGGAAGGCCCATCTATTTCCCTGGCAGAGGTTGCCGAGGTAGTTAAGAATCTACCCATTGGCAAGGCACCAGGGCTTGATGAGATACGCCCTGATGTTCTGTAGGCTTTGGAAATTGTTTCATCGTCTTGGTTTACATCCCTATTCAATGTCGCGTGGCTGACGGGGACAGAACCTGTGGAGTGGCAGACTGCGCTAGTGGTCCCAATATTTAAAAAGGGGGACCATAGGGTTTGTTCCAATTATAGGGGAAAAGCACTTTCTCCAGGATTTGGGGGAGGAGGCTCCAACCAATTTGCGAACCTCAGTTTCAGGAGGAAGAATGCAGATTCCGTTATGGTAATGGAACAGTGGACCAACTTTTAACTCTTGAAGGATTGCTAGGGAGGTTGTGGGAATTTGCCCACCTAGTGTATCATGTTTAACCCAAACATGTGTTTTATGGATTTGGAGCAGGCCTATGACTGCTGGTGCTGTGGGTGTATGGGATACTAGGGCCATTGCTACGGTCTATCCAGTACATATATAATCAAATTAAGAGTTGTGTCAGTATTCCCGGCAGAAAGTCAGACATGTTTCAGTGAGTGTGGGACTCAACCAAGGTTGTTCCTTGTCTCTGATTCTATTCTTGATATTCATGGAGAGGATCACAAAGCACAGTCCAGATGAGGAGAGTTTCTGGTTTGGGGAGCTTAGAATTGCATCTCTGTTGTTTGCAGATGATGTGGTCCTATTGGCTTCATCAGTTTGGGATTTCCATTAGCACTGGATCAGTTTGAAGCTGAGTGTGAAGTTACTGCGCCTCCCAATCCTAGGCCATGGTTCTCTGCAGGGAATTGTTGGACTGAGCTATTCGGGTTAGGGGTGGGATGCTGCATCAAACAAAGAAATTTAGGAATCTTGGTGTCTTGTTTTTCTGTGATGGGAAAATGGAGATGGACAGGTGGTTCGGTTTCATCATCAGTAGTAATGATGTTGTTGTATCGGTCTGTCATGGTGATTAAAGAACTGAATCGTGAGGCAAAGCTCTCAAGAAACAAAGAAAATGAATGTATGGAAGGATGGTTGGATCTTGACGTCTTTCATCCAGTTAGAATGTGGGATTGCTAGAGTCTTTTTGCACATGTTCTTGCTTTACTTTGCTTGATTCGACGTGAGTGATGCTATAAAATCCCAATTATCTTAAACAACTTCACAAAAATATTGTGTAGTCCTTAAACAACCTCTCTGATCTCTCAAAATTGCTTTGACACGAGGTTGTATAAATTGGTTTGCTTCACTGTGCTTCACTGACCAAACATACTATTAAACTTCTGCACCACAATAAAGGAGATAAAGAGCCCATTTGTATAAATTCATGATAACCTACCTAAAGTCCAAGGAAGAGTTGTCTCCTGGACAAGTTTGTGTTCATCAAACTGAATCTGTTCTGAATCTGAAGCAGTTTCAATTCAGAAAACAATTACTGACCTAAACCTCTGTAAAACATTAGATGAAGAGCCAACTGCATACGTGTATCCGGGTGTGCCAAGCAAACCATTTCCCAATAACCCAACTGATGTATGAAACATATTTACAACAGTGCGGATTCATATTTACCTGGATAGTCTCCAAAAAGATTGGTCAGCAGAGAGGTGTTGGCCCAAATGAACACATCTGCCGGACTCATGCTGCTTGAGATATATCTGCTGAAGCTCTTTTGGATGTGATTGTTGAGGTAGAAAGCATTTGGATCTCTTTGGCCGTACGCCACCAGCAGCAACATCCACATGAATCCCAAGTAAGCTGTGACAGATGGGCAGGTTCAAATAATTACATCCCATAACTGCAATTTGGATCATAGTCAGTTAAAGTAAAAGAGATGATGCATTTTTTTTCTCATCAGTGATAGATACGTCATGCTGAATGGCTGCAGAGCTTAATTTGTTATATGAATAGAAAGAGAGTAAACTGAGAAAAGCTTGGCTTCAAATTACTTCAAACTCTTCTACTCAGCAGGCCCATTTTTGTACGTCCGTTTAGTTTCTTTTCATTTATTTACTGTTCACAACACTGGATGTTAGTACAACCATTGATATATGTAACGGCCAAAAGTTGTGGACTATGTGCTGATAGCGCTCCCTAGTGGAGAGATGTGGTATCCTGAAGCCAAAATCCCTTTCTGGGGTCAAAATCCCATTTTCAGCACATTTTGGTTCATTGTCTGTCTGTCTGTCATTTGGAGCTTTTTAAATTCATTTTAAATTAAGACTTAAAATAACCAATGAGCAGAACCAGTTTTAAAAATAAGACTGCCCACAATACAACTAGGGTACACATACCCTTGATAAAGGAATTTATGAATACTATTACGGTGACATAACTCACACCAATCTGCCTCTGATTGGCAAGGCATGGCAAGTAAAGGAATATCCATAGACTAGACCTATACCGTCGTCCCTGACAGCAAGGGTGTGTCCCCGAAAAGTCCCCAAACCACTTTGTTGTGCCAGCAAGTTATTTCCACAGTATTTTCAGAGACAATAAATCTCCCTAGTGATGAATATATTATATTTACAAGATAGGTCTCATTGAGTCAATTCATATCCACTGAATTTGGACTAAATTGTACTGATGGTTCGAAAGTTATGTCCGAAAAAGATGTTTTCCGTAAACAATCCCCCAAGTGAGTTAATTTGATTAAAAAACAATATATACAAGATAAATTACCTCCTGTTGATTCATATGCATGAAATTTGCACAAAATCAGAAAGATGCTTGTGAATTTATGGCCCCAATTTTTTGGGCAACAAAGGTCCCCCGAGAGATAAATGATTGAACTCTCCGGAAATCAAAATGATGATTCGATTTGAATAGTTTTTGAGTTATGTACAGGAATCAGTGTTATTCATGAAAAAAAGCTCCCCATAGGGAGTAAAATATGAACTTTAGAATCAAATATGAGATTGAATCAATTTAAATGCACCATATTTGGACTAAATCAGACGGTTGAGAAATGATAGACAAAAATTTTTGGAGATTAAACTCCCCCTAGTTTTGGAAATAGGCAAATCAGGAATTCAGTCCAGTTCTTCCTCCCACTAAGATTCACATACGTATACAATCTGAAAATACATGACATATTTTTTAAGTTATCGTGATAACACAAAGGATCTGCAGATCATGGGAATACCTTCTTGTGCTTTTCAAATGACACCAATCAGGAGAAAAGGTGTAAGCCGACTGACAGCCTTATAGATATTAATATGTCAAGAGTTAGGTCTACAGGAGGACTATCTAATTCAGATGTACGATACGTACTTGACGGGTAAAGCCTTTAAATTTAGCCATAAGCCTCAGGTCCTTGGTAAACAGTGTCCCGTGGGTTATGGATGTGTTCGTGTTTGTATAAGACATGGGTATTATCTGCCACAGACATACTTTACATTCCATAGGTTATAACACAGGAAGGTGCGGTTTGGTTCATTTTTGTTGGAGTCATCCCTTGACTTTGACACACTAATAAGTCTCACATCAATTTAAAATTTGGGTTATTATGTCAATGGGCAAATATTTTGTGGACTGCAGTATTTACTTGCTTTGTAGACTTTATATTTTATTTAACATGTGAGTGGTTTACTCATTTTATCACCCATTGTGCTTCACTTCATCAAGTTTTACCCACATCCTCTTTAAGGAAATAAGAATCTGCTTCTAATAATGCCAAAAAATACTATATCTTAAAATCTTTTCAACTTAAATAGAATTGTGTTCAACCATTCCTGGTCATATCTATCAAATGCTGTATTTTTCTTTTCAGGATTTTAAACCCTTTAAATACCATTTTGTTTGAATTAAGTCCCTGTTTATTGAAATTACAGAATAAATAAATTAAAACTTTCACCACCTTAAGAGGACCTTAAATTTCCCAGACCTGAAACCACCTTATTTATTATATATTAATATTCTAACACACTTATTGAGTGAATAATATACATCCACTTCAGTACTGATCTATCAAATGTTAATTTGTGATTCAGCTTCTATTCTCCCATTGTGTCAAAAAAAGGCCAAAATTATATTCAAACAAATAGTGAAAAAAAAATATCAGTAGATATTTCTACTGACAAACAACGCTTACGAAAAAAAAAATGAACCATTCATTTCTGCAATGAAAAAATGTATATATCTTGACTTGTGGCCGTAGATCAGTGAGATGAGGACATGTTCAGATTATCCTGAATTTTAAATTATCTGGAGAATATACTAATATAAATGTGTAGATTAAAAAAGTCACCCTTTAGTACATACTCAAAATCTCCCTGATAAAGGCAAATGCTTTCTGTTCCAGAATCCTAGTCTTCCTCATTCTCTCAATGTCTGCGGGAGGTGGCGGGTCATAGAGGCCACGATCCTCACGGATTGTTCGGGGGTCCTGTATCTCACCTGTGGGAGAGGGTGAATTCTCCTTTAAAGATGAGTAACTCCAAAATTCAGACCATGGAAGTGTATTTTGTGAGTTTTTATGTTTTACCTTTTTGTCTGTTACTTTCTACAAACTCCACATTTTGATAATCTTCGTCGTCTACCTTCTTTATTACAAGAGCAAAGAAGACGGCAAGACACAAAACCTGTAGTAGAAGGCATTGACATTCGTAAATCAATATATTCTCTTAAAAGTATAGTGAGATCATTAGAGGGTATCTCTGTGAATTCAGTTGGAGCATGAAGATACGATGCTCTTCATGCAGAGTGGAATCTTCTCACCTTCAACGGCTGAATGATGAAGAGGCTCTGAAAAAAGGAGACAGTCATGGATGCCAGCCAGCTCATGGAGCGGTCCTTACCAAACTTCAGCCCATAGAGCATTGTGAAATATCCAGCTACGACACTGGTTGTGATAACCAGCAGCCACCCACAGAAAATGAACCACCAGGGTAGCCCACCGTCACAGCACCCATGTTTCCTGTCACCGTCATCAGTGTTGTCTGCCGGGTTCAACCTGCAGGAGGAAAGGGAAGGGTCGGTATCGGAGGAAATGTAGTTTATAACTGTTTTATAAAGTGCAATTCTCAGCTACAAAGCATTGAGTTCACATTGTAACAAGTTTTTGTGTTAGACGTGACACCAATTCACAAATTAATTGTTTAATAAAATCAGACTATGGTTTTGCATTTTTTAGCCCATTATCACTACTTTATATATTCAATAAAAAGGCCTACGCTGTGACCCCCGACGACTGGGCGTCTGCTGGTGCTCCTTGATCCACAGTTGGGAACAGTTATGGCAGGAAAAGTTTTTGGGAGTGTAGCCGAAATATCCAGAAAATGGGATTTTGACCCAAGAGAGGGGTTTTCACTGCAAGAGACCACCTATGTCCACTAGAGGAAGCTAAAAGCCCATTCTGGAACCATTGTGTGTGACATGAATCAATGTTTTCATTCAAATCTTGCATAGTCTAATGGATAGAATAGAGTTAAACTTGTCAAAAGAAGGTCATCATAGATAAAGCAAATACAAATAAGGACAATATAAAAAGGATTTTGAGAATCACTTTAAATTTCATGTGAGTTACATGTTTTGGGATACTTTGGAAAAACAAAACTTTTGGATACTGGCCTAATACAAGCAAATCCATCAACATCGTCTCTAATAATAGTTATTTAAAAAAAAAAAAAAAAAGCTGTACTTCTGAGGAGGTTCATCCGTATTTCCACCACTGGATTTGAAGATCGAATTTTCTAGAAAGCCCTTCATGTGGTTGACCTGCAGCACAGCCTGGCTGTAGTTGTGAGGGTCATGGAATACAGAGGGTCCCAGCAGACTCAGTTCTTTATCAATCCGACACAGCTGCCGGTATAAATGCTGGGTTTTGTTGCTCTTCATCTGAATGTCCTCTACTGTTAGTCCAGGATACAAACATACACTGGCCTCTGAAAAGACACAGAATCGGAATTATGTAATGTAGACCAGGGACTGGATGAAGTCACTGCCCTTGAAGGAGTTTTAAAATTTTCAAAGATTGCCAGAAAAAGGTGGCGCCAACCCGTTTAAAACCTCAAAGTAATAACATTTTAAAATCAATCCTGAACCGGACTTGGAGCCACTGTAGGGAGGCCAACACTGGAGTGGTATTATCTCTCTTTTTTTTGTACCAGTTGAAAGACGAGCAGACGTTTTCTGTAGGAGCTTGTGCCGGAGAAGACAGGACTGCTCCACACTCACACACAGACAGCTGCAACAATCCAGGCGTGAAGTGATGAGTGAATGGATAATTTGCTTTAAGGGAGTGTTTGAGAGATTGAGGGTTTGATGAGGGGAGTCTCAATTGACAAGAAGAAACAACCTGATCTTTACTAACATTACTAATCTGATTATCAAATTTTAGTTGGCTGTCAAAAATAATGTCAAGATCCTTGACAGTGGAACGATTATACTGAAGGAAGCTAAGTATTATAATCGTTCAACAGGTCAGGACGTCCAAGCATGATAATCTCTGTTTTTATTGTCATTGCAGCTCAAAAAACGTACCTTCAGCCTGTGTCATTCATGCTTTGATTTCTTTAGGACTTCTAGTAATGACTGTGAACAGTCTTTTGCAGTTCGTTTTTATGGGCAAGTAGATCGGCACATCATCTGCGAAGCAGTGGAAGGACATGTTGTGTTTCCTGAAAATGGAGCTCAGGGACAACATATGTAAAGAAAAAAGGATGGAGCCCTAAGATGGAGCCCTGGTGGGACTCCATAGTTAAGTCCAAAGCAAAGAGAGAAACTCCTGAGCTTTACACGTGAGTTCATGAGAAAGTTCTGCTAGTTAAAAAGGCTTAGGACTATTATTGGTGACTAGGTAGGATTTGAATTCAGTTTTAGCAGTTTTAACTGCTTTCTGATATTTCATATGCTGATATTTTTGATAAACAATCATGCAAAATTTCCAAGGAAACATGGCGCTTCTCTTTCTTACACGTTCT
The DNA here is from genome assembly GCA_037951165.1 of Lophius americanus. Classification (NCBI taxonomy): domain Eukaryota; kingdom Metazoa; phylum Chordata; class Actinopteri; order Lophiiformes; family Lophiidae; genus Lophius; species Lophius americanus. The sequence goes on along the minus strand of JBBDHG010000224.1, from coordinate 1,065,040 downwards.
TTTAGCACATCTACATGACTGTCTCAGAGCATGTCTGGTATCATTTGACCGTGGCTCAGAAAATGGCTTTGTGCGTTTGATCCAGAAAGGAGCAGAGTCAAAAATGTCAGTGCAGGTTCATATGGACCACCAGTGAATTTTTGTTCTAAATGTTTCCCCGGTGTCTCTCTCTCCAACTTCTGTGTGCATGCATCATGTGTGTAGGCATACAGGGGCGTGTACTCTCACCCCCCCCCCCCCCCCCACTGCCAGTATGAATACCGCGGCTGTCACTCCACTCATTACCAGATTGTACTGCAAGTTACCTGGTAGATATTGGCAAACCGATTTGATAAACGATATATTCCTAGTGTTTGTTGTATCTTGTGATATTTCTGCTGACCCGTCCTTTTTCCCGTGTGCTCAGGAAACCCATGCCAAGCCTGCGGCTTTCCCGCAGTTCTTACTTTCCCTAAATTCCCAGCTTGCACTCTGCTGTGACTCTGGTTCACTCTGCCTGCCTCTCTCACCTCCCCTGCTCTTCAGTCATTCTCTAATCGAAAGTTTCCCTTGATCAGCCAACTTGTCTCTGAGTCTGCATCTGGGTGAAAAACCAAAAACACAGACATTTTCAAAAAGGGTGGCAAGTTCCTCCCCAGCAATATCACAGTCATCGAGGGTATAAAGAGCGGAGTAGAAGTCTGCTAGGTCGTTAAAGAGTTCATAGCAGTCGGCTGACTACCAACCCTGTTCAATCACACCGTCCCCTCGATAGACCATCCAAGCAGAAGACGGATTTAAACATTGGATTTAATTTAATAAACAAAGTTCAGACAGAAATAATGCACCTTGCATTATTCAAATAGTACTGACTGCTATGTTTGCAGTCCATATCTCTCCATCCCAAAGAGCCCAGCCCTTCCCATGTAAAAACGGTATGTAAGTTGTAAGATCGCGGTTCAGCCTCTGACTCAACTCAGATGTTTGCAGTAATTCAACTTCACTCTGATTCCTGCTTTCAGTGTTTCCCTGGTCTTTTTGTCCCTGCTTACTTACTACCATGGATGGTTGGTGATGTTTAGGGGGAGCAAAGTCTGTTATAAGCTTTTAAAGGTTAGATGCCATAAGTACTATTCCACCCACTTCACCCACTTCACTACCTGAGTAGTGCAGAGGCTAATAGAGATAGGCTTACATAGAGGTTAATACTATATCATTTACACAGCTCACAAAGACCCGCACATAAACATACACACACAAACACACACACACACACACAAACACATGCATGCACACCTGATTGCTGAGGCTGAACAAATTTGTGAGTTTTGAACTGGAAGGGGTCATTGGTTATGTTGTTCTGTTTGATGAAATCCTCCACCACAGAAAGGACCGCATTGATATCAACGTCTTGTTCGAGCCCCAAATCAGACTCTGCAGATGGGATGTTGCTTTTCGTGATCTCAGAAGATGAATGGGCAGTTCTTGTTTTATCCTGATGGAGTAAACATAAAAAAATTTCAAATTGTATTACTATAATTACTGTACAAATTAAAGTTGCAGTGTGTGAAATTTAGTGCCATCTAGCGGTGTAACTCCACGTTGCAAATTCAGCCCTCCCTGTCAAAGAACCTCGATGGCCTTCAAGTGTCAAAAAGATGCCGTAATCTTAAACCGAATCAAGTGGCCTGCAAAATGAGGAAGGTTTAGAAGAAGGATGAGGAAGGTTTATTTAGAAACTACATTTAGTTAACTAAGCTTTCATTACCAAAAGAAAGGGCATATCTCTTAAATGTCTCCAATCCCCTTCTTCGTACAATTGAATGAATGAATTACTTTCACACAAAATAAAAGAAAAAAAAAAGAAGATCCTTCTAGTGAGTAAAATATGAACCTTTAGAGGAACATGCACAAGGCTAAACAAGACAAGGTCGCCTCTAGTCGATTCAAAAGCACCAAATTTGGACTGAATCGGATAAATAGTTTAGTAATCATGAGAAAAAGCCCTTTGAAGATAAAGCTCCCCCTAAAGATAAAGGCGACCTTTCCCAAAATCATCCACTTCTTCCTCACATTAAGGTCTATTTTAAACTGATCCATGAAATAGTCATTTGAGTTATTGTGTTATTGTGTGCAAGAAAGCATAAAATCTCACGGCCAAAGAAGGAAATAAAACTTGTGAAACCATTGAGAAGTAAACTGGTGAAGTCGTGCTTTCCACCTGGGGGATTCATGTCCATATGTGCGACGGACGGCTACTCTGTGCTCGAGGGATCGCTCCCCCAAGGAGGAGAAAGAGCTCAGCAAGCAACCGAACCTCAGACCAAGGTCCGGGTGAGAATGGATCGCTGTAAAATTTGAAGCTTCGGCGGGCCATAGTGCACAGACCCTTTCCAAGCTGACCCTGAGTCAGAATGCCCATGTAGCGGTTAGATTTCCTAGCTGGACTGTGTAGACCAGCCAGGGCATAAAAACCCAACGATTTCACGAGTAGGGTCTTTATTTTTCCTATAACGGCAAGATTTAACGCTTCCCTGTTGTTTCTTGTGCCAAACAATAAGTGTCAAAACACATAACGGTTATCAAGCAAAAACATATTCATCATTTTCTACTTTTATGATTTAAGAGACAAGGCACTGATACAAAGTTATTTTGAAAATAACTCTTTTAGATTTTACGAAAAATAATTGGATTTTAAGCTGATTGTACGCAGAGTGATACATTTTATATTACATTTATCTAAGGAGACAACCCTAAATTTGACCCACTGCTCCTTTAACATGTGCATCACTGTCATGTACATGGACTCACACAGCTAAACAGTCTACAGTAAATAGCAACCTCATGAAAGCAAGTTATCAAAACATGAACAACGTACCATTATGACCGTTTCTAATGTGACGTTGACGTCCACATTTCTGATGGTTTTCTGTGAGGTGAAACTCTGCTCGGTTGCTTCTGGTTTTTCTGTTTTGCTCTTGCAACAAGAAATCTCTCGTGGGCGAGTGTTTCTAAAGATACTAACAATAAGTATATTCACCGGAAACATGATGAGGGAACTCTGAACCCCAATCATAAACTGTTGCCAGGTAAACTCAAAGTGACCTGGAAACAGAAAGAGATGTAAGAAAAATCAATAATGCACCAGTCTGTTTAAAGTGTGATGAAATGCACCATACCCAGGTCCATGGTCTGCTCAGAGGGATCTGTTGGTATGCCATAAAACATGATGCTGGTCAGCATGGTGCAGAGCAGAAGGGAGAAGCAGCACGAAACTCTCTGAACACAGGTGAAGGTGCTGCTCGGTGGTCGACCGAACACTGAGTACCAAAGGTGTCCGTCACTGAAATCCTTCGATGTCTTCATGAAGAACAAATTCCTGGGAAATAAAAGGCACAAAAATTAAAAATTTTCATCTTTTGTCTGGAGAAGGAGAAGCAGATTCGAGTCATTTACTTGTTGTGTGCATTTGCGTGGGTTGGCAGTGACATTCCGAAGGTAAAGTCTACATTCAATGTAGACTTGACCATTGGAAGGTTCATGTTCACCTGTGTAATGCAGCAAGTTCACATCCTGCAACGATAGAAATAACTCTCTTTAGTTAGCCAATGAAATAATATTCACGAAAATACAGGGCTTTGTATGTATAGTGAAAAACGATATGGTCGTATCACTGATGTATAAAACAAGGTGGGACTTATCTAGATACATAGCCTCGGAAATGATTCAGGATCGCTACATTTCAATACAAAACACTTCGATGCGATTTGTTGCAATCTGAGACTCAATATTTGTTCATGGAAGACATTCAATTGGTGGATCCTTTTATGTCCTTGTTAGCTACTAGCGGCATTTCTCAGGCTGGTACCACACGTAGGATCCGTAAACACGACTTCCAAAACATCTGGTGAATAAGTCTCTTTACTAGGTAAAGGCAAACAATAACCAAGAAGGCAGGCAAAATACAACGTTTTATATACGGGTAGAAGAACAATCACGAGGAATCACGCTGGAAATGTTGGCACAAGGGAACAATACGATCTGGCATGTGGAGAGGGAAGCACTGATTAAATACACTAGGAAGCAGGGATCAACAAGACGCAGATGTTGAGAATCAGGCATGACAATCAGGGTGGAAAGCAACAGGAAACAATGTGGAAACTAAACAACTAATTACAAAACATGACAGCATTAATATTAGGTTTCTCATTCAGCCATTAGGACCCGCCAGGTGAACGATCAGATCCACAGGAATAACTTTGGATTTCATCGCTGTTTGAAAAGGTTTACAAGACACAAACTCTGTCCTTTCCTTCCTTCTCATAGAATCCAAATGTCCAAACTTAAGATGATAGAGTAGGTGGCGCACTGTAACGCTTGTCTGCGCTCCTGAATGCTGAGAGGTTGTTTTTTTTTACAGTTTTTAACTGCAAAATGGGACAATATGATGTGTTCATGCTTCTATTCCTAGCTTCACTCAACTTTCGGGGTTGTGTGGTCATGTGACTCCGAATTACAGATCACTATCATGAAGACAACAAATGAACTTCATAAGGACCCTTACATGCACACCCCCCAAAGCTGCAGAAAAGGAGGTGCATTTCACTTACTTACAAAAACTCTTAACCAGCATCCTGCATACTGGCTTCAGTTGTCGCCATAGCAACAGTCAGAACGTCACAGACAAGCTGTCTTGTTTTAGCTTTGGGTAGTGTGTATGATTGTACTGTATGGATAATTTTCAGTTGAGTTGTTAGTGAGTCTGTCTCTCAAACTGTCCAACAGACCTACTGAGAAAGATCTGTTGACAGCAGAGTTGCATGCGGGCAATATGACTGCCTTTCCAGTCGTGGGAGTGGCTTCCTAGTCTTATCCACTATCTTGACAGCTAGATAGCCTCTACACTTTTGCACACTTTGTCACTTGCTTGTGTGTTGTCTTTTCAAACAAATGAAAGCGGGTGATGGATGTTTTATTGTCGGCTGTCTTTTAAGTTTGTTCAGAATCTGACAAATATCCGATACGTGATTCAAGGGCAAGATGGATACCCAGTATAGATGAAAAAATACAACACGTAGCTGTTAATTGTATAATCTTTGCTTCATCTTGCTGCTGACCTTTACTACTACAGTTGCTAAGCTAATACTGGATAATGAAAATGATTGCTCAGATTCTCAGAGTTATTATCATTATCCCTCTTTTCAAAAACCATTTCATTGTAGACTGTGTTCTTCGTGCATAATAGAAAATGATTTCAATAATAACTATGATTATGTATGATTCAATGAGTCAAACGCTGACCAGTCATTCACTGATGAGACGGAAGATGGTTTTTATTTTTTTCCTAAATAGGTATGCAACAACCTTTGATGATTTTAAAACTTGTAAAGCCTTTTGGGTTATTGGATATTAAGATGAGCCTCCTTTGAACTGCATTGAGAATATTGTCTAGAGACAGGTAAGACCTAAAATAATTGATTCTCAATGTCATTATCGTTGTGCCTAACTTAAAACATTTTATTTCAATTCAGATAAAATAAAAAAAACGTAAATACAAAGAAAGTTTCAAAAAACAATATTTTACTAATATTAGAACTAAAACGATAAAGATTTCTGTTCTTACTTTTTCTTTTTTTTCTAAAATAAGCTGAAATTGAATTACATAATAATCCTACACAAATTAGACAGGAATCCCAAAAAGAACATGTTATTGCGCACAGTTTTAAGTGGACCAAGCGGATTTAGCATTTGGCAAAGTGAGCACAATGGGCCCGTCTGGTGAGGGAATGTGTCCACAAATTACTAATTTTATCCACTGTAGCACATCTAATGTGTGCTTTAGCTGAGACACTAGCTTGTTATTTTCAGAAAGTCAGTATAAAGGTCAGTCCCAGCGAGACGGAATACGTTAGTTAATGAAAGGAAGGCAGGATGCAAGGAGTAAATGTTGAAAAGGTTCTGGAGTTTAACTCAACTTTTCAGAGTGTCAGAAGAGTAGCAGCAAGAGTGAGGATAAGGGTTTACGCGAGCTCTACAGTTTGGTTTAGAGACGGTGGATCTGGACGAAAATGACAGCAGGCAGAGCTTGAGGTGGCACACCTATGGTTCTGTGTTCTTCCTGTTAGTTCTTGTTTTACTTCATATTAGTTCTCTGGTTTTAATTTGAAGGTTCATATTAATCATCCTGCATGTGCTTTCTTGCTTTATTTTGAAAGTTCTGCTCTATCTGTTCATGTAAGCTTTACTCTTCCTGTGTTGTTTCTTTTACCCCTTTAACCGCTACTTAGTTTTTGTCTTATTTCTTTAATCTCTTGTGCAGTGTTGTCTTTGTGGGTTCACTTAATAATAATAATAATACATTTAATTTACAACGCACTTTACATTTGGATCAAATCTCATAGTGCTACAAGGTAAAAGTAGATCAAAGCATCAATAAAAAATAAAATAATAACTATATAAAAACATGACCAAAAGCATTAATGTTAATTAAAGTTATAGGTTCTGCTAAAAAGGAAAGTTTTAAGTCCTTTTTTTAAATGTTTCAGTCGTCTTTGGAGCCCTCATATGGTCAGGGAGGGCATTCCACAGACGAGGGGCAGCAGAACAGAAGGCCTGATCACCCATGGTGCTGAGCTTAGTCCGGGGAAGGAGGAGGCAGTATGAGTGGGTAGAACGGAGGGATCGTGTTGAGGTCAGTGGGGTGAGTAGTTCTTTTAGGTAGGGGGGTGCGTTGCCAGGGTTACACTCGTGAGTGAGGAGAGAGATCTTATAATCAATCCTGGTGGAGATGGGAAGCCAATGAAGGGAATGAAGAACGGGGGTGATGTGTTCGTGTTTACGAACTCTTATCAGGATCCTTCAGACTGTTTTGAACATATTGTAGTCTTTGAAGACTTTTATCAGGGATCCCGATGAGAAGTGCGTTACAATAATCCAGTCTGGAGGAGACGAACGCGTGGACAAGCTTTTCAGCATCACTCAAGGTTAGTGAAGAACGGAGTTTGGAAATATTTCTGAGATGGTGAAAGGAGATCTTGCAGATGTGTTTGATGTGGGATTCACAAGTGAGTTGAGGGTCGAATCTTATGCCGAGGTTGGTGACTGATAAAGAGAGGGGTTGTCGTGACCAGAGAAGGTAAAGCTGGTTATTGAGGAAGACTGGGTGTGATGTGGCTTCGGTTTTGGAGCTGTTCAACTGGAGAAAGTTGTTTTTCATCCACACCTTTATCTCCTCCAGACAAGTACAGAGAGTTGACAGGGGACATGATGATGACGATGAGGATGGAGAAGCTGCGGAGAAACATGTGTCCTCCGCAGTTTTTATGTAGATTTGCGTGTCATCAGCTTAACAATGCAATGAGAGTCCATATCAACTGATGACACGGCCAAGGGGGAGCATGTATAGTATGAAGAGAATGGGGCCGAGGACTGATCCCTGGGGGACCCAAGAGGTGACGGTGTATGTCCGGGACCTTGAACTTCCGGTTTCAATCCTACGTCGGTGAAGTAGGATTGAAACCAGTTTAGGGCGGTGGCTGTGAGTCCAGTGGTGTGATGTAGGCGGTGTAGGAGTGTTCCAGGGTCAACTGTGTCTAAAGCAGCAGACAAATCAAGGAGAATCAGGAGGGAAGGTGAACCAGCATCTGCTGCCATCCGTAGGTCGTTTGTGACTCTAAGCAGAACTGTTTCTGTGCTGTGGGCGGAACCGAAACCAGACTGAAAGGTTTCAAAGAGGTTGTTGTATTTGAGGCGGTCCTGGAGGTGGGCAGCAACTACTTTTTCCAGAACTTTGGAGAGGAATGGGAGTTTGGAAATTTGCCTGTAATTATCAAAAAGTTCTGGATCGAGAGTAGGTTTTCTGAGGAGTGGTCTGATTATGGCGGCTTTTAGGGCAGATGGAACAAAGCCGGCCTGGAGGGATTGATTTATTACAGTGGTGATCAGGGGACTGATGGAAGAGATGTTAGTTTTCACTAGGGCTGTAGGAAAGGGGTAAAGGGCACTGGTGGAGGGTTTCATCGTCCTGCTGAGAAACTCAACCTCCTGCTGTGAGATTTCTGGGAATCACTTTAGAGGCTGGGAGATCTCAAACTGTGAGTATTTAGACTGGACAGGTAGAGTGGAGGAAACCGAATGGATTGAATCAATTTTCTATTTGAAGAAAGCCATGAATTCTGTAATTTCTGTAAGTGGGGGACTAAGAAACACTTGTGATCCCTCTCCCTTTCTGTCTGTCTCCCCAGTGATTCTATTCTCCTTATTTGTGATTATTCATGTTCCCTGTATTCCCCCTTCATCTGTGTCCCATCGTCTACCTAATCCCAGTGTATTTATGTCTTTGTGTCTTCTCTATCTTCCGTGCCAGTTTGTCGTTGATGTTACACACGTTCCAGACTTTCTCCTCGTGTTTCCGTGTGACTATCTTTTCCTTGTGTGTCTTTTGTGGATTTTCATGTCATGGTTTGGGAGTTTTGGATTGTTTTTTGGACTTTGCCTTTTTATGATTGTACTTTTGTATCATTGTATCATTGGACTGCCGGTTGGGCCCAGACTCGGTTCCTGGCCTGAACTCTAACAGGCAGAGTTGAAGATGTTCCGATAGGGTTTGGGAGTGACAAGGATGGACGTGATTAGAAACGAGCACATTATAGGCGCAGCCCAGATTGGAGGTCTTTGAGACAGGCCACATTGAGATGGCATGTTCAAAGGGAGGGATAATGGATCTAGTGGTAGAAGGATGATGGACAGGAGAAAAAAGGGAAGACCAAAGAAGAGGTTTCTGGATATGTTGAGAGAGGACATGTGTGAAAATCATCACAATATCAGTATATATATATATATATATATATATATATATATATATATATACACATCAGTTTACACATCAGTTTGCAGTCACACACTCACACACACACACACGTTTGTTTCCTGAGGGATGTAGAAGGGATAAGCAGCAGGATTAATTTATTCTCCACTGCTATGCATTCTTCTCCAGACACTGATACTGGTGATACTGGCACATCTGCTCCATCAAAGAACAATCTGCTTTGTTCACAGGTGGAGTAAATAGGATTCTGGGTATTGACTCGGCTGGAATCCATCAGCCTGATGGATTTCCTGGAGCTAAGCCCACACCTTTATGAAAGGATCCAGATGATTATAAACAGGACTTCTCTGATGTATTCACAGCTTTCGGTGTGGCCAGTGCAATCATTAGGGCTGAGTCAGATTCTTGAGTTCAGAAAGAAGAGTGCTATTTTTGGAAATTGATTTGCATTTATCTGACTCTCTCTACCTACTTCACAGCTCTCAGTCAGTTTCAGATTATTGTTTTCCTTGCTTGGGCTGTTTGACTGGCTGCAGTTTCATTAATGTTGTGTTGCATCCTTGGGTCCCTAAGTTGTTCCTAGGCATCTTCATCCTGTGGGTCTGAACCTTCCTCAAACTTATGTTTGTGCTTTGTAAACTCCATCAACCGGGTTTTTTTCAACATAAGTGCAAAGGCTAAAGTCAAATCAATCTGTCAAGGCTGTCCCACTCTGTCAAATCTCTGTAGAAAACAACCTATTTGAGCATTTAATCAGCGACTTGTTGGTCCCACACACACACGACATGCTTACAAAGACTGAGCATGCTGAATTTTGTTTGTGCCACCTTCTTGGTTCCTAATATTTTGGTCATATATAGTTTGGGTTGAAGCACAACAATATACTGGGAAGGCGCGTCCACTCCATGTTCTTACTAGTCATCCTCTACTTTGGACTGCAGCTCCCACCTGAAGGCAAGGGACAATGTCCACCAGGGCCAAGTCATTGCTTGATGATTTAAATCAACTGACTGAAACGATGGCACTTATAGTCCACTACATTGATCAGGAACTACACGACAAAGGAAATAATGCCGTGCTGCTATCCGAGGATCAGCAGAGGGGTTTGAATCAATTCACTGAATGAGGAAATGTTCTACATTAATCAAAAACTGGACGACATATTTGTGTCAATCGAAATGTTTAAAATGAACACGGTAGTCACGGATATCCCCCCCAAGAAAGCAAAAGCCCTCAACTGGCAAGACCACAGACAACAAGACCACTTCTAGTGACAAAAATTTCATAGCTCAAATTTCAACTCATTTAATTCTGAAAGCAGAGTTGTTTGGGAACCAGTCTTCCTGCAGATCCCATCATTAGTCCATGACTATTACATAGTACAATCCACACTTTTCTCATCACGTTAAGGTAAAGTCAGGATCAGATGTCTGGTTGAAAGGAAAAATCTTGTAAACATTCCTGCATTATATATGAACAATCCTTTCATTAAATAAGGATGTATTCATCTATGTGATATTGACACAAACCACAACTCTGACTGTTGTGGTTACTCCTTAAATCCATCCCAACCCCACCCCACATCTACTTTTTCATTTATTAAAACCTCCTGACAATATTTATATTCTACACAGGGCCACTTGATTTACCAGTGTAGTAATCATCAATAAACAAGCGGTCATGGTTCATGCCAAGCGGTGATCATATCCACAATTCAAATGAATTTCAATTTCACATTAATCCAGTGGATTTGTACTCGGTTGAGTAAAGTCTGTCTCACCTGAACTTCTTCAGATCCGTATCTGTAGAAACATGAAAAACTTTATCCAGGCTACCATCCCCTATGTCTATGGCAAGCCAGGAGTTGCAGAGAAAATGCCATTTTTGCGATGTCTGCAGATCCTGCACCATCACAATGCCAACATACCTGTAAAAAAGTTATGATATAAGTTAGGAAGACTGGAAACCTTTAATCCGAGATGACTAAAGTAAGATGAAACTTTTATTTATCAAATAGTTATACAGAGTACGCCCTCGTATAGGGCCCCAGTCTGTGGGGGGTGGAGGTGGACGGGGGGATGTTACCTTGCATGGTCACCCGGTTTCAATAAAAAGATAACAGGATGACAGGATGCGCGCCAAAGAGCGACGGAGAGTCAAAGAGAGGTTGAAGCCGCGCCAGCTAAAGAGAGGCCGAGAGCTAGTCAGCTAAAGAGAGGCCGAGAGAGCGCCAGCTAAATATAGGCCGAGAGCGCGACAGCTAAAGAGAGAAAGAGAGCGAGACAGCTAAAGAGAGGCCGATAGAGCACAAGCTAAAGAGAGGCCAAGAGGGCGCAAGCTAAAGAGAGGCCGAGAGCCAGTCGGCTAAAGAGAGACGGAGACAGCACCAGCTAAAGAGAGGCTGGGAGAGCGCAAGCTAAAGAGAGGCCAAGAGCGAGCCAGCTAAAGAGGGGCCGAAAGCGCGTCAGCTAAAGAGAGGCCGAGAGCGCGCCAGCTAAAGAGAGGCCGAGAGCCTGTCGGCTAAAGAGAGACGGAGACAGCACCAGCTAAAGAGAGACAGAGGCCGCGCCAGCTAAAGACAGGCCGAGAGCCTGTCAGCTAAAGATAGGCCGAGAGCGCGTCAGCTAAAGTGAGGCCGAGAGCGCGTCAGCTAAAGAGAGGCCGAGAGCCTGTCATCTAAAGTGAGGCCGAGAGCGCGTCAGCTAAAGAGAGGCCGAGAGCCTGTCAGCTAAAGTGAGGCCGAGAGCGCGGCAGCTAAAGAGAGGCCGAGAGCCTGTCAGCTAAAGTGAGGCCGAAAGCGCTCGCACAAGGGAGAAACTGAGCCAGACAACACACACTTGAGTGGGGAATCTGACCAACCGGTTACCGCAGAAGTTTGAATTAATTGTCAACCATCCATTTATTTTCTTATTATTGTGTCTTTCATTTAAGGTTTTTTAGCTTATTAACTCCATCAGTCTACAGTCATAAACAATAAAAAAAGAAAAAATGCTATATATTATATATATTAATATTAGTTTATTGTTATAATTGTTGTTGATAATGATAACGACCCATTAAATTAATTATTGTAAGGAAAACACCACTTCTTTTGTTTTATATATTAAAACTTTATATATTAAAAACAGTATTATCATAAATAATAGATCATTATTATAAGTGAGGAAAACAAAAACAGCTTGATTATATATTCATATATTTTAATATTTTTAGCTATTTCTTGAGGGTAAAGTTACTATTGATGATTCTGTTTTTTTAATTGTTATATACACATTTGAGTTTGAACACTTTGAGGATGTTGAAAAAGTTGCCCTGACTTTTAATAATAATAATAATACATTTAATTTATAATGCACTTTACATTTGGATCAAATCTCAAAGTGCTACGTGTTTTCCTACCAGGCAGGGTTGCTCCCTGTGCTGTTGTGCCAAAGTCTGATGGCCTGCAGGTCGCCCAAGGAGAAGGGCGCAGTTACCAGGAAAAGATCCACCGCGCCGCGCTCAAACACACGTCGCTTTGGATCGGTCAGGTGATGTGCTTCACTGTTTCCGTCGGCACCCAGCAGAGTTATCGTCACCTGAAACAGTTCAGTACTGTATATCACAAATTAAATAAAGCCGTCTTCCATGTTCTCAACAATCAACAAAACGTAAAGGAAAAACAACAAGAAGCCTTAAGAATGGTGTAATTACTTACATTTAAAATAAATGTCACCAAACCAATAGAGATGGTGTCAGATATACATGTAATAAAAAATCTCTCCTTTTTGACAATAAATTTAGATTTTTAAATAAAAAAAAGTTTAATATATAGTTTAAAATATTCCCCAAGAAAAGACAGGTGTATGGAAGAATGCAGAAAAGACAGGTGTATGCAGAAAAGACCGGTTTATGGAAGAATGCAGAAAAGACAGGTGTATAGATGAATGCATAAAAGACAGGTGTATGGAAGAATGCAGAAAAGACAGGTGTATGGAAGAATGCAGAAAAGACAGGTGTATGGATGAATGCAGAAAAGACAGTTGTATGAATGAATGCAGAAAAGACAGGTGTATGGAGGAATGCAGAAAAGACAGGTGTATGGATGAATACAGAAAAGACAGGTGTATGAATGAATGCAGAAAAGACAGGTGTGTGGATGAATGCAGAAAAGACAGGTGTATGAATGAATGCAGAAAAGACAGGTGTATGGAGGAATGCAGAAAAGACAAGTGTATGGAAGAACGCAGAAAAGAAGCAGAGAACAGAATATATGTTTAACATATGTTTTGAAATCAGTGGATCATTCAGTTAGGAGTTGCGATTAGAGAATCAAATTGAAGAATGTGAACGCACATTTACCAACATAACTCTTCTTCTGTTCTGATTCTCTGCTCCAGTTCCCCCCATCAGCCTCATTTTCAACTAACGAAGTATTTTCAGTACTCTTGATCTACCGAAGATGTATGTTTATGTTTGATAGGCTATTTCTCAAAAATCCCTCTTAGCATGCAGATTATTTAAGAGCTTAGAGAATCCAAAGCTTTTCAAACGATATTTTCTATTTGCTATGAGTAATGCATTACTATCTGAACTGGAAAACATACCTGAGAGGAAGTGGAGGCTCCTCTCCGATACCCAGTGCTGACACTCAGCAGGTAGCGGTACTCATCTATGGAGTCATTGTCCTCCAGCACAGTCACCTTCACCTGCCAATTAGCAACCACATAAAGAGTATCTCCTTTCAAAATACCTTTCGAAATCAAAAAAATGTCATAATGTTACTTGCATATGAGGTTCTTACATTGCCAGCATCTCGTATATCTTTTCTCCTTGCCCACACAAGCGCCAGGACGTAGACCACTAAGAGTGCCCCGACAAAGCAGACGATGACGGGATTCTCAGCAAACGTCCCAAACAGCTCAGCGGAGCGGGACGGGTCGACCAGGTTGGGAGTGACAAAGAAAGAGCTCCCAAAGTAGGTGAGGTGGTTGCAAAGGCACTGGGTCACTAAATGTGAGGTGTTAACACCGACCTTGGAAATTAACATTTTGCGTCACTAACTTTAACGCAACATACAACAACAATAAATATGATGTGAAAAAGCAGTGAGAGACTGTACGTACCCTGCATCCATAATCGCTCCAGTCCATTATTGATTCATGCCAGAATCTACAGGCAGTCATGAAAGAGGTAATTCTTAAAGTGGCATTGATGGATTTTATACCCGGACCAACTATGGGCCTTATTACGAGATAGTACACTCCAGTGTTTCCCGTCAAGTTTTTAGGTTCCAGTATCCAAGTGTATCTCTCCTCTGTACAAAACACACACAATTACTCATGCGCTGTACAAAAACTAAAATAAAAAGGCATTTAAGCAGCTAGGATCACACCATTAAACAAAGGGGTTTGTTACCCAGTGTGGTCCCCTGGTGAGGCATCTCAGTCGTTGCTACGAAATCGGTGTCAGTTGGGTAGTCCGTATAACCAAGGAAGAGTTTTAAGGATAAAGGATCATGCGATGGCAACATCTGGAAAAGATATATTGACATAGTCACAGCATCACACACTCTGAAAAGCAAAAATAACATTTACTATTTTAAATACAGTTTTCATCCTGTTAAAGTTATGACTTTAAAAATGCAATCTGTAAAATCTCAAATATATATTATGAATAACTATGTTTTTATTGTATAATAAGCTAAAAAAATAAATAAATAAAGAATCTAATTTGGAAAAAATTTGAAAAAGTCTTTTTTATACACAATTTGGGTTTCTCTTCTTCCACGGAGGACGCCATGTTTGTACAGTAGCCTCGAACAGAAACACTGAATACTGGCTGGGTAATACTGGGTCATAGTGACAACTCTAAATGAAAGTATACGTTATCTCACTCCACATCACTTGACAGACTACTTTAAATGGTCGTAGATGATCTGAACTTCTTTTTGACCCTGAATCCACCGTAGATTCTTATTTGGGTGGAGTGAGCTGATGTGTTAACTGAAATTTCACCGCTTGCTCCCACTAAATTGTACACACTGCACCTTTAAGAAGGATGTACGTTAAGACTGAAGTATCTGAAAACACAATTACATCGTAATCAGTTAGTTAAAAATGAAATGTAATGGAAATTAAAATATCTCTTTTTTAGATTACTTGTCTTACGGGTGGAACTAAAAAGATCTTACTGAACCTTCAGCACCAGCGTTGTGTCTGCAGAGGGGACCTCTATGACTGCTGTGCTGTAGTTCCCCAGGTCTAAAAAAGAGGAGTTAATCTGCTCCCCAACAGGATTTGGCAGCAGAATCTGAGAGGAAACACAGAAAAATCGCAAATGTAAGATTTGGCTTCAAGACATAAAAATATACTCCTACCACCAGTTCTGTAACTGAAAGACTTTCTTTCGAAAGGCGACCTGGCAGAACTTTTGACTTTTCTCAAAATTTCATTGAAATCCATTCAATATCGGTGTGACACATACCGAGAAACAAACACCTTCAATCAACACTCCATTCAATTTCCAACCCTCAATCATTAATAATGTACTTTATTCACATAGAACCTCTCAAACAAAGTTACAAAGTGCTTTAAAAGACAAATAATAATTATAACAAAGAGCAACATTAAGGCTATATGAAAAATACAAAATAAACTACTGTATATATTATGATGAAAAAAAGACTATCAGGTAGACATATGTTATATGAAGGATTCAATTCAGAACATAACTCCATCATAGCCTTAGCTAAGGATGGCTAACAGAGCCTTGGCTCAGGACCTTCGGTCCCGACCTGGTGTCCGGAGAGAAGTATGTGGGAGCATTCAAAGTTATCAACACAATCTCAAAAGTAAATTCTAAAAATAGCCAGAGCACAATGAAAGGAGGATGAAACATTAGACATATGATATCACATTTGGACCAATTTTGGACCAATTTGGACAAAATCGGAGAATTTATGGCCCAAATACTTTTGGCAATACAACTCCCCCTAGTGTAAAAGCTATATAGAATACCTTTCCCAGAATTGTGAGTAAAATATGAACAATTATAGTAGATTACAATATTTACAATATATAGCTCCTTGAGACGATTCAATTGCAGCAAGTTTGGACCAATCAATTTCTCCCCCCAAAAAACTCCAATTGTTCCTCACACTAAGGTCTATGTGGGTTTAAAATTTAAAAATTTTGATAAAGTCTTTGAGTTATCTTGTCAACATGAAGGAACTGCAGCGGAATGTCTGAGATCTCCAATTTTACATCAGGCTTTTATTGTATTTGTTTTTTTTCTCAATTGAAAATATATCAGCAAAACACGCTTTTTCCTTTACTTATATAAGAAAAAGGATTTCCATCTATTTATTTGCAATTCCACAGTATATATCAAAATTGTCCCTTTTTTAATTAGGTTTTACAACACGACAATACCAATTAGAAAGAAAGAATCCTTTATTAGTCACACAGTCATACAGTACAACATAGTGAAATTACTTCTCTGCATTTGACCCATCCCTGAGGGAGCAGTGGGCAGCCCCTCGTGGAGCGCCCGGGGAGCTAAGGATTCAGGGTCTTGCTCAAGGACCCTACGACAAGTAGACCCTGGTGGGATTCGAACCGGCTACCTTTCGATCGGGAGACGGCCGCTCTACCCACTGAGCCACAGCCGCCCCAATTAAACTATGTTGTTTAGATAAAGGTAAAAATATGTCATGGGAATTGGTTTAATTTCATTTCATTACATGTTGTTAGGGAATTTGAGTTGTTAAAGGATTGAAACTTAGATTGAGGAACAAAAGCAAGCTGGGAATTAAACATTTTATGACTTAAAAATAAAGGCAAAGGTTTTATCAAAAAAAACGGCCCGAGCATTTAAATGGCCTGTGACACCTTTGTCAACATGGTCACTAATTGTTTACAGTGAGAATTCTAAGAAAATGATTAAAATCTAAAAAGAGGTGTTTTTCTTAAAAGAAGGTACATCATATTATGATTTTGCAAACAACACACTCAACATAAGTGGCTGCTGCACTGACCTCAATATCTTCCCTTAAGTTCTCCACAGCAATAATAGATCCATTTTTTGTTGTGAGGGATAGAGCTCCGATCGGACCACTGACGTTTCCACTCCTGTTCCAGGAAAATGGGTTTTTATCTAAACTCAGCATCTGCGAATGTAATTGAACAGCAAAATCCTATTAGCAACCTGAAAAACATCGTATGTATCAAGAACATAATCCCCTATTTATGACTCTTGAACCAAGTCACTGATTGAGACATGAACCAGAGTCAGTTCACATTTAATCAGTCCGGTCACTGCGTGCGCCTTTCATCTGCATCGTATGGAAATAATGATGTTCATAAGACCCACACACGTCAGCACTCCTAGAGACTTACACGGATATCCACCGCTTCTTCCGGAGGAAACAAATTGGAGGGTAACTTTGGCAGATAAAAAGCGGCGCTTGAGCCGTTAGGATAACTTATCCACTTGGTGTGCAAAGCTTCGAGCGTCACTCTGAGAGAAAAGACATAAAGAGACTGGTATTAATCAAAAATGCTCTTCCTTACACACTGTATTTTTACAGTTTCACTAGTATATTTTGTTTTTTCACTAATTGCTTTTTTTTCTTACTGTTACTTTAAGCAATCTCTGGCACAAGGATTTTCCTCAATAAAGTTTTATATTATCTTATGAGGACTTCAAAGTGGTCGAATGAGCCTTTTGGGGGGCTCCTAAATGTAATTGACGTAATAAATCTTTAGGCAAAGCCGGGGGAAATCATCCTTTCTTAAGTTTATGTATGTCGCCAAGTTGGACCACTGTTTTTGATATTCTCTCAGTATTTCAAACATGCAAGATGGGTGATCAACATCATCAAGTGGCCCACTGTTTAACGGTCTATCAGGACCTTTCTGGGGGGATATAGCTCAGTGGGTAGAGCGGGCATGTCCAATGACAAGATGGGAAGGTAGTCGGCTCGGGCCCCAGGGGGTCCACAAGTCGTAGGGCCCTTGAGCAAGACCCTGAAAGCCTTGCCTGGGCGGTTCAAAGGGTCCACCCAGTGCTCCGTCAGGGATGGGTCAAAGCAACTTATTTCAGCTCTTTCCCTTTGTAGGGGGTCACCACAGTGGATTTTGGCGTAGGTTTTTATGTCGGATATACTATAATTTGACTATGTCGTATTGTGTATGACAGTATAGGATAATTTATTATCATTATTATTCACAGTGAGAAGTTATAAAGGATTTTCTAAAGAATAATATACTCAGGCCAGATGTTAGCATGATAGCATGAGGCAAGGGAATATCCGCCCATCAATGTGTGTCCACATAATATGGTGCTAGAGTCAGGAGGTCAGTATGGGTCCATCCACAAGTTGGAAAACCTGCCTACTGGAACCTCTTAATTCCACACATTTCTATGAAATCTCTAGATAAAGTGTACCAGTCAATTTATTCACTAGGTGAATTTATTTCCTGACGTCTTCTTTGACGTCTGTCAAGTAAAACCCAGAGATGAAGTGATTGAGGTCATTAGGGCCGTGAGTTCATGCAGTGCTGCTGTTGCTCTCTTCCTTATCCTGCTTTCTGCTGCAGGCAGAGATGTTCCACTCAAATACTAAACACCTTCGGGGATTCCCAGCCACTCTAACCCTTCCTTCTTTCTCATCCAGGTTTGGCACATCCAGGTTTGCTTTATCATTCCCTTGGTTCGACATCCACACAAACGTCACTCATCCCTCATCCAGACATGAAAACTCACTCTTCCTGCTTCCTCTGCTGCTGTTGTTTATACACAGCTCAAAATTAAGGGAACACTACAATCATAGATCAGATCTCGATTAATGAAATGTTTAAGTTGAAAATTATTTTACCCATGCGCACTGTATAATTCGTTTGGAACAAAATAACATACGATTGGTCAGAGGAAAACGATGAATTAACCCATTGAGGACTGGATCCTAAATCACGACAATAAAATCCAAGTGAAAACAGAAATCACACACTTATCTAACTTGTTTGTCTTTCATCACAATAACACATAATGTGTCTCAGTTGTGTGGTCTAGCTCCAAGTGCCTGTCTGCACGCCTGAAAACGCCTGGACCTGCTCCTGTTGAGACGGCGAGACCAGTCTCCTGGAGGAACTCCTCCCAGAACTGGATCAGGGCATCAGTGAACTCCTGGACGGTCTGCGGTGCATGGTGGTGGTGACTGCTGCACCGATACACAACGTTCCACAGGTTCTCAGTTGGATTCAGGTCTCGGGGATGTGAAGACCAGTCAAGAGCATCAAGACCTTCGTCCTGAACTGGGAGGAAGCCATGGTCCACTGCACCAGTGTGAGGTGTGACAGTGGGTCTGAGGATTTCATCCTAATACGTAACAGCAGTCAGAGTAGGCTAGCACGTTAAGATCTGTGGGATTTGAAACCCCAAACTCTCACTGATCCACCGCCAAACTGTTCCTGGATTGTGTTCCAGGCTACGTCCACCCCGGCGTCTCCAGGCTCTTTCACGAATGTTAGATGAGATTAGTGTGCAGATACCGCTGCTACTGCTGAATCACGCTACCACTAGAGACAAGGGCACTAGCAAAATGCAAAAACCAGAGAAAAATAAGTTGGGAAGAATAAGGAGAAAAAAAGGGATTTGGCCACCCCCTGCAGTACCAGAACTCTTTTAGGGGGGGTCCTGCTGTTGCCTCTCCTGTCCACCTATATACGACTACGCGTTTGCCTATGGCATTATGGTATCATTGTTGGGGGGGTGCCATCCCCCCAACCGTGATACCACATGGTAGTCACATAGTTTCAATAAAATTTGAACAGCGAGGCTGCTAGCATGTAGTAAACACTGAAGACACGTAGCAAGCCACTCGTCTGCTGAGAGAGAGAAGGAGAGAGGGAGAAGGAAAGACAGAGAAGGAGAGAGGGAGAGAGAGCAAGCAAGCGAGGCCCAGAGTGATAGTGAGAGATACAGTGCAGAGTGTAAAAGTCAATTATTTACACAAGTCACCTCAGGTTCCATCACAGCACTAGATAGGGAGCCGATGAGAGTCTCAACTTTTTCTGGACATTCATTCATTCATTCATTTTCTGTAACCACTCATACTGGAAAGTAATGAGAACTAAATTCTGCTTAGGGCACGAATTTGGCTGGTTGTCTCTACTATTTTCTCCTACGCTTCCTGTCCATCGACAGAATGACATCCCAAAGGTCTGACTCTGTGTTATAATGAGATGATGAAGTGTTCCCTTAATTTTGTGAGCAGTGTACTTAACTATACATTTTCATAGATCTCAACTTTGCTGCTTGAATATACTGGACAAGTATACATATATATTATATGTTTTAACTATGTTAAAATTTGTAAAATCTTACCAATTATAGACTGTACCATGGTTTACAGCGGGGTTTGTTACATCCTTTGCAATGTGTCATCATCACCACAAGTTGACGGTAAATTCAATGCAAACTAACTGTATTTTAAACTGCTTTGTACCATATTTTTTAAGGAATATTTTTGCCAACCAAAGCAGCCGGTAATTTACTGTGAAAATGAAAAAATTTAATTCTGGTAAAACATCACGCAGTTGTATTTTGTTTATGATGGAAGTAAACCATAAACAGATTACAGTTTACTTGTTGTTTTCACATGACGTCACAGTAAACGGATTTCTGATATATCTGTTTCTCAAGGTAATTACCGAAATAACATTTATATGCATCAACGTATTTTTACGGCAATATTCTGAAAAACCACAGCTGCCGGTATTTTACCGTAAATTCTTTTTTTTAACGGTTTGCATTAACTTCCTGCTGGCTGTAGTTTTATGTTTGTGGGAGTCATATTGTCTGTTAGTAGCTTGTGGCTGAGGTGGAACTTACCGATTAACCAAAATGCTCACATGAGCCTCCTGGATGATAGTTGGCTCCTTCTTAGCAGCTTTAAATGTTAGCAATGCGCTTTGTGTATTGGTCAATGCAGCAAGAATGGCATCAGATGTTTTTTTCTGCAATACAAGACATGGGAGACAAGGGAGAAATCTTTTTAGAGTGTGTGTTCTAAGAAATCAGTTTAATCTCAACGTGACCATCCAATTTGGTAATAAAGAAGGCTGACATCCATTAATTACCTAACCTCCCATAAAGAAAGAAAAAATACTCACGGTGGAAGAATAACTTAGCATGGTGCTGGTCCCTGTGACAATTGTGCTGGCTGCGTCGACTACTTCTGCACTCTTGTTCACTTCCATGTGGAGGAGATTTGAGCTGAGGTTCACAAGCAGTAACGAAGCCTCTTCCTGGTAGAGCGAACCATTAATCAAGTACAGTTTTTTTTTTTATAGTTGTGTTTGTCTATTGGCTACCATTGTTTGCTTGTTAAAAGAAAACATTATACATAGTTAAGTTTAGAGACAACTTCACCTATTAATCTAAACAATTACCATTCAGGACATGTTTTTAATCTGTGTGGGATTGAAGTACCTGAGCAGAAGAGCTGAGTTCAGTTCCCCTCTGGACGACATCAGTAAGGGCCTTAGCTGTCACCTGTACTTCCTCTGGAGTTCTGGAGGGGACTTCTTTTACTGTGGCGATCATTATGTCCAGCATCTGCTCACGAAGCTTCAACAGATACAGTTTATCTTGTTATTCCATTCATTATTAGTTCAATATCCAGTATCATTTCCTCAAATAAGGAAAATCTCAAACGCAAGAAGATGATTTTCATCTCATATGATAAAGCTTTTGTACTACCTCTGGGAGAGTCGCTACACCAAAGCCTTTTCAAACCATCCTGGGATAGTTGATAAAGAAAAATGTTTAAACCGTTAATTAGGACCTGTTACTGGTTATGATGTAGTCACATTACCTGAAATAATGAGGGTAACTACAAAAGGTGTGTTCTTTTCTATTCAGTTTAGCTCTATAAAGCGCTATAAAGTTCACAGTCAGGACGACAAGGCACCTTCCCCCGATCATTTGCAAGCCTACACGGAACCAGATGTGTAGCACTAGGCTCTGCTTCATCCAGAATCTCTCCTAAGTTTAATTTCCTGGTCGGTATGCAAGGACATCACCATTTACCTCTAAACAGGTTCACGAGTCAGGTATCCGTGTTTCATTTGACTGTGGGGTTTCAGTCTGAATTGCTTTTACTTGTTTGAAATATTAAGTAGGATCCCCCATTTGTCGAAAGTGAAAACAGTTATCCAGCAACAACATAGTAATTGTCTTCTCTGTCTTTGTTGTATAGAGGAGAAGTGTTTCTTCAATATATTTCTGCCACTTCAGCGTATGAAATTAAAAGTCCACTCTAGAGCTGGTTGTTCCTAATGTACAAATATGGCAATGCACCATGGTTGCCTACATGGAAGGGGACCCACCCCCCACTGGGTAAAAAGGCGCCTTTCAAAACTAACCTTTGAATATTTTTCCGCAAGGATTATACACTATAACTATGTTATGAATATTGAATTCCATTATTCATAAAAGATAACCTCACATTTTAAACACTACACCTTTAAATAGAAAGGAAACAAGTCAGCACTCAGGTAAAACTTGGAAAAATTTACTTCCATCAAAAGATTTCTAATCTTTGTGTACTTATCTTTAGTGGCTGAACCAGCAAAGAACACACAACATTGAAATAAATTTGAATTTACATGCCCTGAGGCAAGCAAATACCTCTCACATATGTCTGATGAAAAGAGACCATACTGGTATCAACCCTCCAGTTTGCTTCTGATAAGACTGTAACAGGCGATTCGTGTGGATTAGTACTGATAATATCAGCTGTGTAAAGATCATTAGTACTTACTAACAGAAAAGCATATATTATGTGGTGAAAAAGCTTCTTAATATTTGGCAAAATTTAATTTTTTTCTATTCATGGTATAGTGAAAGAACCTCATCCATCCACCCATTCCTCACATTATCTGTTACTGCTAAAAGGGAAAAGACAGTCTGACTTAAGAGCTTTCTTTGATCACACAATAACTGCTACTGGAGTTTACAGAAAATTCATCTGTGTATTTTTTAATTCCACAGGTCTACTTCAGCAAAAGCAGTAATTTTAGCTCACACAAGTATTGAGTGTTGATGATCAAACTTGCTTGGGACTTTAGTATTTTAGAGTATTAACATTGAATGGACAGGGCTGTACTCCAGCCCTAAGATCCACCGAGCCAGGCCCTCTGTGAACCGAGCAAACTACCATTTCTCAACATGCAGTGCGAAGAAGGACTGGACTGATTTATGGGAAAGGTTGGTTGTATATTTCCAACACATGGGGATCTTTATCTCCAAAAGTTTTGGGGTCATAAAATCTCAACCATTGGACCAATTTAGTCCAAATATGGTGCATGAATCGACTCAGGGAGATCTATCTCGTATATTTCATAGTTTACTCACTATCAGGAGGTTTTTCAGACATAACTTCACATTTAATTGGAGGAGTTCAATCCACCGAATTGCATTTGGGGATATACCCTTGTTGTCAGGGACGACAGCGTAGGCCCGGTGTTGCATATTTGGAGCTAGAGCTCCCCCCCGCCCCCCCCCGTGTTTAATCAATGACTTCAGATTTTCATGGCAAATCAGCCTTTGTAATTTCCGCTGCTTGATTGGCTCACACAGATGGATCTGTCACTTTGTCCGTCTGCTGACACCTAAGTATTTTAGTGCAGAAATTGTAATGTTGTCTTGTATTGGTTGTTGTTTTCTGTGGTTGTTTTTTCTTTTCTTCTATTTACGTCCTTCTTTTTCTATTCATGTCTTATCGTCTTTTTTTAAATGCACCCAGCTAGAAGAGCACCCTAGTTTTTTGGTATTTCGGATTGATATACAATAACAATAAAACATCTCATATCAGTGTAACGCTCCTACACGACATACACATACACATACATAGGAATCAATTTGTATGGAACCCACAGATCAATTAGATAGGGAGGATTTATTTCATATTCTTTGGTCCTCCATCCAGCTCTCTTGGTTTTTTTCTTTTGCTTTGCTTTAAACAGCACTCCTTTTCCCAAACTCATTAACCAACTTTATTTTCACCTGTAATAACTGGTTTTAATTAGCTTACCTTGCCCCCAAACAAGCTGGGTCATAAGAAGCCTTAACTCTCTTTTCTGTGATCATAAATAGACATTGCTGGCAGGCAGAAGTCTGTTGAATCTCTGCTGGTCTAATTGTGGGGAGAGATATTTGGATTTAATGCATTTTTATATCATGGAAATCACAACCTCCTTTATTATTTTTTGACTTTCTTCTCAAGTTTCCATTTCCAACACAACAGTTTAAATCAGCAAACTATGGATTTACTCATACGATGCAAAGACTTGCCATTTGAGTAAAAGTCTGCAGAAGTTTTAGAAATCTATAATATAGATTATAGAACCCAGAGGGCCATTAGTGAAGACATACGTATGCCAGGGAAATTTAGAAATCCTTCTATGGCAACTGTACCAAATGAAAATCTGCCCCTCACTGAAGAACTTTGACAATGTGAGAAACATCAAGGTCATGGCATCAGAGGCAGCAGAAGGGCAGGTGGTGGTGTCACCACTGTAGTATTCCATATCACCTCACCCAAAGCCCTATATTTCAAAAAACTTTGTTGAAATCTGTGGTTATGTTGAAGGGAATATCACATAGACTCTTCCGATTCAGTTAGTGTGATGTTACCTTACGCTTGTCATCTTTGTTTGATTCATCAGATTGACCGTTTAGTTTATGGGACACGGAACTGAATATTTGCCCAACTGTTTCTCCTGACAGTACACCATGTTCTTTGAGCTGGGCCACTGCGTTCTCCACTGCAGCCTTTAGACCGTCCACTGAAGAAGAGCTGGAGTTTGTTGTGGGATCCAGCACCTGAAGGGAAAAGGTCATTTTTTTAAATCAGAAGTTGGTCCTTCTATGATGACAGTTACATTTAATCATCAAGGTTGTGACATACTCGTGTGGTTACAGCAGTACTAGCTGAAAAGCTGCATTTGCAGTTTGCAGTAGCTGTGATGATCAGGTTGTAGTTGGACTTGCTGTCTCCAAGAGGAAGGAAGATAGACTGCACTTCATTGTTGTCACTGCAACGAAGATGCTTACCTGACAATTTACAGTAAAGAAAACAAGATAGATTCATAGATTTATGAGAAAACTCATTTTAATGACCAGTACTAGCTGACTTTTGATCCCAGAAATGTTTGCCAGTGTGGACATCTTACCTTCTTGTGTCTTAAAACAATACTGACAGTTAGAGCACGGGGTTTCAGTATTGCAAGTTATTTTGAAAGCATCAAGGATTGTTCCAGTCAGCGGTGATATGTTACACTTGAGGGTCTCAAAACTGCTGGTGGTTGATGGCAAAGACGTTTCATCAGCGATAGTGGTCCTGATGACACCGTGGGTAGTGGTCGTTGTGTTCATCATGGTGGTGATAGGGAAACCGGGGGTAGTGGTTGGCGGCGTCAGAGAAGCGGTAGAGGTGGTAGAGGTGACACTGGTTGTGATTGTTGCTGTGGCTCTAGAAGTGGTTGGAGTCGTGACACCGATGGTAGTGGTTGCCGGGGTCATAGAGGTGGTAGTGGTGACACTGGTTGTGATTGTTGCCGTGGCTCTAGAAGTGGTTGCAGTCGTGACACCGGTGGTAGTGGTTGCCGGGGTCATAGAGGTGGTAGTGGTGATGCCACTGGTTGATGTCGTGGCAGACGTAACAATGGTAGCTGGATTTTTAGTTGTTTTGGCCGAAGTTGATGATGTCCTTATGATATATTCGTTGTAACGAACAATGGATTCCTCTATGGTATATAAAATAAGAAGACAATGCGTTACATTGACAATCAATAGAAGGTTACTTTGGAAAAATAGGTTTGCTAAAGGTGCAGGTTGTAAAATTTAAGCAGTAACCCTTTGAATAAACTGAATATGATAGTCATAATGACAACACACAGATAAAAATATGATGCCCTTTTTTACATCAGTCTGGGATAAGCCTTTTTATCTCCGGGGGCTGGGGGTGGGGTGGGGGGTGAGGGTGGTCTTCTTCCTACGATGTCACCATGTTGTACTTCCAGGTTTGTACGGTAGCTAAGAACTGACAAATTTAAACTTTGGCTCAAGAGAAGGATCCTCACATTAATAGGAAGAAGTATCGCATGATTTTAGAAGTAGTTCATGATTTTAATTTGATTTTAATTTAAAACTAAGCAGACCACAGAAGGCTGAGCGGTGCAGAGTGGTCGCAACCTACTTTTCACATTTCCTGTGACACAACCATTCCCTCCCAGACTCCTTTGCGCTGTGGACTGAGTGTTCATGCTCCACACTGTTTTGTTGTGCTAAATGATCATTCCCTCTCCTGCCAGAGATGGAGTCACTATTCCAAAACCACAATGTGGAACAAATAATAGTTTAAAAGACTGAATATATACATGAAGTTTCCCAATTATATGTACTTGCACTGACCAGAGCAGATATAAAAGAACATACAGTACCTATCCCGTATTAGTTTCCTGGCACTTTTGCTCCCTGTCAAATCTAGCCTTGAATTCAAAATCCGTTTCCTCACATGTTGGTGCCCTTAACGGTCAGGCACCAACATGTCTTAGAGCTTATGGTTCCACATTATCAAACTAGAAGTTCAATGACAGTTTCACCTAGAAGTAGGAAATTTGGTTCATATATTTATCATTCCGGTATCTGACAAAAAGGCTCCGGAGAAAAAAGGTCAACCAACAGGAAGACGGCCAAGTTCAATGTATGATTTTTTTAGAGCAGCATCAAATTTGGTATGCTATGCTGCTATGTTAAGAGCATAAGAATTAAAAGTTATCAAGAGCTTGAGTTTTTGATGAAGGCTCTGGACGGTATCACATGGGGAAAATGGATAATAACTCCGCTGTCTGTGGTCCGATCTGCTCCAAACATCAGACGTTGGATAAGAGTCCTAACCTGGAGATGTTCACATAACAATATTCAGTTACGGTGAGATGAGCACATAATGGCAAGAGGAAGTGAGCTGCGAATAACAAATAGCATTTGAATACTGTAAAATTAATGCTGTGGTTTCTTCATGCAGTGTTTGTTAGGTATTTTATTATTATTATGATTACTAGTAGTAGAAGTTGTTGTTGAATAAACAGTATTTTTTCGAGGAATAATTATTACTAAATGCAATCATCCTAATATTATAGCTGATATCTTTGTAGTTGTTGTACATGGCTGTCACCTCCACACGTTCCCTCCTCTTTCACACACTCTCTATTTTGCTGCTCGAGGTTTCTGCCTGTTCAAGGCGGGTATGGTTAAGCATGGTATGTAGCGTAATGAAAATAAAACGTATAAAAAGTATTTAATTTTATTATAAAAGTAACCACCTAAAGGAATCTGACTACTTGAGAGAATGGTCCATGACATATTTTTGACAATTAAATGCCAATTGTGGATTCTCAGATAGGGATGGGTGAGCTAATGTGTAATATTAGTTGCAGTCTGGAACTTTACCACTAGCTACCACAAATATTACACACTGCATCTTTAAGATTGATTAGTTAAAGGGAAATGAAAGACCAGATTTGAAAGACCTTCCACTTCGATACCTTGGAGTTCATTTATTGGCATGAATTAAACATGATCCTTAAATGACACTTGCTCATGTTTTTCAGACCACATCCAGATAATTCATAGAGACTGTATACATACCATAAACTACCCCCACAGTGATGTCGAGGTCTCTATCCCTTGCCCATGAAAGAGCTGATTGTCTCACAGTGTATTCATTCCCACCATCCTTTATTTTTCTATGAGGCTTTGTGCCTGCATTGTTGTAGCAGCTCCGTGTCTCCTTCTGTAAACAAATAAATCGAGAAATGCCAGAATAGGCAAAAAAGAAAAGCCATCCATGCCAGAATAGTCATCTAAACTCTGCATCTGATCCGTCTGACTTACTTTCCAATGTTCATCGTCTCTATCGTCCTTAATGTACCAGACGTGATTTGAGCACAATCCTCGATCACATGTAAATTTGATTTTTGTATCCTTGTCGTTCTTCCTTTCTTGATTACAGCCTTCTGTACATATGAGCCTACGGGTCAACAGATGTGAAACTAATTTTGAATCCACAAATCTGGAGAACTGAATAGCGGTACATTGCAAAACATAATAATAATAATAATAATAATAATAATAATAATAATAATAATAATAATAATAATAAACTTTATTTGTTTATCACCCTAAGGACAACTTTTTTACAAATTGCTTTGACAGACAAGACAACAACAGGAAACTCAGAAGGCAATACAACAAGAGAAAGCCCAAACCCATAAGGCCAAACCAATGTAAAAACCAGACCTACGCTGTCTTCCCCATGAGCCAGGGTATATCCTCAAAAAGTCCCCAATCCCCTTTGTTGTACTAGAAATCTCCCCAATTGAACTCCTTTAAATAAATTAAATGTTATGTCCACAGCATTTTTAGCAAAAAAGCTTTCTGAACTGGGTGAAATATGAACAATAATATGACAATTTGATTTAAACAAGATAGATCTCCTAAAGTTGATTTATTTGCAGCAAATTTGGCATGAATCGGCTCAATGGTCGAGAAAATGCGGCCCCATGCTCCCCCTAGTGTCAGAAATATACAACTGACCTTTCCCAAAATAAATCCAGTTCTTCCTAGCACGAAAGTTTATGGTGGTACAAAGTTTAAAATTATATCCATGAAATAGGTTGAGGTATGTGTGGAAAAACCTTGGGTTATATTTAAAAAAATCTAATTAAAGTAAAGCGCCCCTCATGAGTAAAATATGACCTATTGAAGTAAAATATGATATGACAAGATAGGGATCTTTGAATCGATTCATATGCACTAAAGTTGGAATAAATTGGATCAACGGTTAGGGAACTTTTGTACGAAGAAATGTGTTTTCCGTAAAAAGCTCCCCCTAGCGAGTAGAATATGAATTATTAAAGTAAAACACCATGTTGACGAGAATAAGTCCATTTACATGCAAAATTTGGACTTAGTTAGAAAAACAGTTGAGAAATGATGGCCTGAACCATTTGTAGATACAGCACCCCCTATTGTTGCAAATATTACTCCAGTTCTTCCTTGCACTAAGGTCTATGTGGGGCAGCACATAGAGAGTAGTTTTTTGAAACATAATGTCCCATGCTATATATGCTAGGTATAGTCATAGTGAATCATTATGAATACTTTAATTTAGTACCTTTCAGAATCTGACATTGTAGGGATGAAGTTAATGCATATGGATTGACGTTCCTCCACATCATTGTCAGCTCTGTTTTTCACTTGAAAATAGTACTTATTGAATTCAAATGGCTGTGGAAGGCAGCCTACTTCGATGACGTGAGTCAGTCCCTCAAATTCTCCGAGGCACGTACAGGGATCTTCTGTGGATCAATGAAAAAAGTACTCATTATATTACTTTAAGAGCCATCTAAAGCTGATACAAAACAATTATACTAATGACCTTCTGCTGTCTCAGACATATTATTTGTCTTGGCCGGCCAATTGAGCAGCGCTGGGAGGCCTAGTTTGATGTGATCAGTGATTTGCTGGGCATTTAATACCATGGTTTGATATGGTTGACTGGATAACCCAATGACCCATGATTTGTCAAGGTCACACTAGTAGTAAATGATTTTAGACATCTGGAACAACCTCTGGATGTCCTCAGTAGAGCCAAGATAAAAGTTTTGTTGTTGTTGTTGTACAGATGCTGTTATTATATAGTAATTATCTATTTGTAACTAATGATGTCAAAGGAAGTCCAAAACCCAGACCTAAGAATGCTTTTTCCCAATGTCATGTATCAGTTTCTAATGATCCTCGAGATTATGGCCCTGTTATATCAACATGCTTCCTACATCCAAAGACGTCAAGTCAGGTGAATTTTATCTATATAGCAGCAAATCTTAAATTCTCAAGATTGCAGAGGAACCCAACGTTAAGGTAGACATTCTTTTTGGAGGGACCGGGAATGACTTTCTCTGTCTTAATGACTAGAAATAGTAGAAACTCAAGTCATCTCAGTTGGATTTATTTGATCACGGTTTGACCATGTTAGCAAAGAATCCTCCACACACATTCTGACTAATACAAATCATTAGCTTACAATATCTACTTGTATAGATCAAAAATGCAAAAGTAGTCAATAGACCTCAGGCGTGTATTTAACAGATAAAACCCAAATAATGTGTATTTTCTTTCAAAGTGAAAAAGCTCACATTATTATTCTTTATCTTAAACAGCGTAGTTACACATGATCTAATGATATAACTACTTCGGACAGCATTCCCACGGTCTCAAAGCACAACTATTCACCAAGGAATTTGGGACTTATCTTTCTCCTTTAGGTTCCACATGACACCATTTTCAAAGACTGCTCTCATTCACCTGCATAATAATGAGACATCCAAGAGTAGCTGTAAAGGTCTCTTTTTGATTACGATTTTAGTTATGGCTGGCTTAGGATAGCCCACAGGTTTTCCTACTAAATAGTGGATTTTGACATCCCATGATGGCTTCAGTTCCCTCCTTTTCCCCACCTCATCAACATATCATTCCTCATTAATGCTAATTATTAAACCGCTTTACAGCATCGTCCATACTTCTTTTCATACTTTCATACTTTCATTCTTCTTCATCCACATACGGTATATTATTATTATTATTATTATTATTATTAATAATAATAAAATATCAAATATGATAAACGATGACGTCAGATATGAGATTATTTCGGTGACTTCCTGTAAAAACTGAGGCCTGTAGGAAAATGCTCAAGCTTCTTTTTCTCTGCCAACTGCAGACATTGCTGCTCTTGTTCACTTACACGACAAGACATAATTCATTTTGAATGAGAATCTTGACAAGTGAGTCAAGATCGTCTCGGCAGCATTTTTTTATTAAACTGGCAAACAGCCCTGGGTGTCTCTTTACTACCCTACTTGCTCTGTGAATGTAAGGAGTTTGGAACAGTGTGGCAGGAGGAAACTTTCCATTGTAGGAGTTTAGCACCTGATGCAAAACATTAGAATCATACTAAAATGATTATTCTGAATATCAGATGATACAGATGGGAGTCCTATAAGTCTACACATCACTAGAGAGCGCATGGTTACCTCCACTAAGCGATATGTTTCTTCAGCATTGTTTTGCCTGATAGCAGGATTAAAAAAGAAATTGGGATGGAGTTGGATGAAATACATTAGAGAGGTAGGTTATGACCCAATGAAAAATCAGAAGAGTTGTAATTCATTGACTGTTCAAGGTTTTTATCAGGGAGATGAGTGACGAAGAGCCCCATTTGCATCACTCCTGTCAGTGGAGGGTGGTGGGGAGCTCCAATACAGATTTGTATAGAAAAATGAAGTTATTTTTAAATTGAGTTTGATACAACAAACTCTCTCAGCATCAAATTTCACTTGGACTGGCTGCAATTAAGGTGGACCCTTACAGAAAATATCAATGGATTCTGATAGTTTGTGATTATAAATGTTTGCACAGTCATTATTGCCTAAGCAGCTGCTTGGGTTTGTATAATAATCTCATTAGAGCTACTAGGGTGCTCCAACAATTTTCCAATCAGCTACTGGCGTTTAAATGTAAAAGACACTCTTTAGTATCCAGCATGTAACTTTTCTACCTCCAAGAGTCATCGTCCACCAAGTGCTGTCACATTTGTCCCTGGGTTTACTGGAAACATTTGCAACTATCATAATTATCAGCTTCAAACATTAAAATGTTTGAGTTTAACTCAACTAGGATAATAACAGCTTAATTACAAACTGAGGAAGGAGCTGCTCAGCAAATTTCCAAATTCTAGTTATCGCCTAAAGTACAGCACTAGCAATCATAACATAGACAATACATCACAATATGTTAATTTATAGAGCTTATAATAAACAAATCTGACATAGACATGAACATTTAGTACTTCATTATAGTGTTAAAAAAAAAGGTAGAAGAAATAAAAGGCTTACTGCAATTCCACTGGTATTTCTTTTCCGGGTTAGTTAGAGTTGATGCTTTATCGACTGAGAGTGTGACATTTTGCTGTTTATATACTGATCTCGAAGGGAATGCCTTGACTCTCAATGAAGATCTAACAACTCTGATATGTTTCTTTCTCTAAAAATGAGGAAAAAGATCAATAAATAAGGCGGCACAACAAATATGATGTCAAAACTTGATAACAAAATTCAATACAAAACTAGTCCTACACTGTTGTCCCCTAAAGCAAAGGAATATCCCTGAAATGGGTTATCCCCTCATCCCCTGCATTGCACAAGCAATGGCCCTGAATAATCCTCAAATTAAATTAAATGGGGTGCAAAAACTGTGTTTTTCGCATTTAAAACACAAAAAAAATAAAAAACAAAATATGATGTATACGAGATAAATCTCCTGGAGTCGACAAATATTAACCAAATTTGGACTAAATCGGACCAACACTCAGGAAGCCGAAAAACAATAATCTGGAAGAAAAAAAAAAGGCCCCCCTAGTGAGTAAAATATGAACTATTAGAATAAAATACGATATTTACATGATAGATCCTGGAGTCGATTCATATCAACCAAATTTATACTAAATCGGATCAATGTCCAAAAAACAATGTTTTTCATAAAAACGTTAAAAAAAAACATTATGCCTACAAGCTAGATCTCCTACACTCAATTCATATGCACCAAATGAACCTCCCCCTAGTGTCAGAAATATGCAGCCCACCTTTCCTGAAATAAATCCAGTTCTTCCTGGCACTAAGGGCTATCTGGTCAAAAGATTTGATCAGATTTGATCCATGAAATAGTTTCTGAGTTATCACGTTTACACGAAGGATATGCTGCGCCGTATGCAGAGGCGGTGTTGATTATACGTTCGGGGATATAATTAGGAGAACTGTGATTAGTTATAGAAACAGCTACTGTCACCTTACCGTTGTAACAACTGAATCCTTTGCACAGGAATGAAGCAGATCCACATCCTTTTCCAAGGAGGAGAAGGCGTTCCATGCTCTGATTTTCATTTGTACAGGTCCTGCAAAACAACGCTAAGCTATGAAAACAAGCTACAACAGAATGTGCATTCACACAAACACACCTGAAACACGTAAAATATAGATATCATACTTAGAATAATGCTATGTTGTAACAGCTTTCAGGGATAGGTTTAAAGTGTTGCCTCCTATCAGTCAACATACTTTGAATCTGTTGTCCAAAATAAAAAATTCCTTTCCTCTTCGTCATTTCTCTGGTCTCTGCAAATGAACTCCTGCCTCCAATCAGAGAGAAGAAGAGGGACAAAGGCGCTCCCCGTTCAACGGAAACACCAACAGTAATGTCTGAAGAGTTTGAACAGTAACCCCCCTCCGTCAACAGAGAGACCTGAAGCCCAGTTACTCTCTCCAACACGCAGGCCTGCAACAGTAGAAAAATAATTGGAAAACAGATGCCCCTGTATAATCACTATTAATAAAACACGTCACAACACAGGAGTCACTGATAATGTTATTAAGTCTAATGAGGATGCTTTTTAGTCGTCAATCTCACCGTGTCTACATACCTCATAATCTTAGTGAAAAGAAATCATAGTTTTTTTAGAGGCAAGGCGTTTCATCACTCGACTACTTCAACCTTTCGTTATCAAAATTTTCTCTAGAGCCGATCTTCAGTTCTTCCTTTTAAGCTACTGCACAAATTCACTCACTTAAGGGCATATCCAAATTAACGTCAAGAAAAACACTTTTATATTTATGTTCAGCTAATTATTCAGGAAAAAGATTCAGTTCGTTAAAATAAGTGAGAGTGCTGAGGAGAGAAGCATGTTTATAGAACTTGTCCATGAGTGGGTGGGGCTTGGGGATTATGAGTTCAGGAGTATGTCCACAGCTCTTGGGTGAAAACTGTTATTTGGTCTGTTATTGGTTCTGGCTGGCACTGTTCTCCATCTGTCTGGCGGGATGATGTTGAACAGATAGTGTTTAGGGTATAAAAGGTCTCTGAGGACGTTGGAAGCCTATTTACAACAGCTCGAGTGGATATCACTCAGGTGTGGAAATGGAGAGCCAATAATCCACTGAGCCTTTTTCACTACCAGCTGAAAGTCCTTCTTACCAGACTGTACATCTGTACATCAGGAAGCTCTCCATGTATGCAGTACTAGAAAAATGATGAGCAGTTTCTGCGGGTGTCTGGAGGAAAAAGTCTGTTAGACTTCTCGATCAGGCTGGAGTAGTTGAGGCTCCACGTCAAGCAACCGTTGTTGCACTGCTCAGTGTGATCAGTCTTTCTGTTTTTCTATGATTTTTTCCTTGGTTTTCTTTGGGTCTTGGTTTGGAGAATTTTTCCTTCCCTGTATGTCATCTCATTGTTATCACTTATCGGACCCACTATGGTTGTGTCGTCCCTAAACTTAACCACACTGTCGGAGCTGTGGGCGGAGATTCACTCACTGGTAAATAGGGACTAGAGGAGTCGGCTGAGGACACAGCCTCAGGGGACAGCATTGCTGAGAGTGACAGTTGAGGAGTTTTTATTACCCAGTCTGACAAGCTGAGCTCTGCTGGTCAAAAAGTCTACGATCCAGAGAGGGAGAGAGGTTTGTATTCCCAGTGCTTATGTTGACCAGTTTGTGCGGCCTATGGCGTTGAATGCAGAGCTTAAGTCAATGAAAGGCATCCTTACGTAAGTGATGGGATTGTCCAAGGCAAAGGCAAAGTGTTGATTAATTAAGGAGAGGGGCGTTGATTTGTGCCAGCTCAAGTCCTCAAAGCGTTTCATAATTACTGCTGTGAAAGAAATCGGACGAAAATCATCAGGCTTTTGAAAGCGAAGTCCTTTTGAACAGGGATGGTGGTGGCGGCTTTCAATCAGGTTTGGCCTGTGACTCATAAGAGTGACAGGTTAAAAGTTTTATGGATAATATTTTAAGAGGGATATTTGTTTTTTAAAACATGACATTGGTTAGCAAAATCTTAGTTGAGAAATCTGTGAAAATGGCTTAAGGCAGAGTGTTCTGGTGTTTAAAGGCGATGAGATTCCATCATTAATACCTGGAGGTGTTGGGACACCACAGGGACGGTGACTGTGTTCGATGCACAGAGTTTCAGCTGGTGGCAGCCAGGCCCAAGCTTCTTCCACACCTCTGGAGCTATTGTGATGTTGTGGGGAACATTTCCTCTGACAACAGACAAACCGGACAACAGCATTCCACCACTGTGGATGCTATAGATGACATTTGTACCTGCAGATGAGGAATATAAGGAAGTTAGGTTCAATTCAAACAGTGGATGCAAAATAACAGAACAAAGGTACAAAAGCAAATCTCAGGTTTTCCAAGCAGCGGCATCTGAGTGGATGGTATGAGTCATTTTACATTTACAACCATCTTAGCACCAACCTGATTTTACTCCTACTTGTATTTCCAGTCGCTCTCCATGAAGTACTTTGCATCCGGTTGCTTGTAAGGATAGATTCCCAGCGTAGCAGGTGATGACGTCAAACACTTTGATGAGTTCCTGAATGACAATAGCGCGCTGAGCTGTGATGTGTCTGTCACCTCTGGTGCAGTGGGCTACCACCACAAATTTTCCTGGACGATGATATCTGTGCACCACGGTGATCTCCATCCTATCGACAGGCAGGTGAACCATTCACCAGGTGAAGAATGATGTTACTTTAAGTAAAAAAAACTCACATCTGCTTTATAAGTCACTCACAGACTAGTCACTCATGAAGTAAATTTTATCTATTAGTTATCAAATATCTCAACATATGTGCTGATGAAAGGATTAACAAAGCTTATGTATTCATAATGCTTTCCTAGCACCTTTTACACAGCCTGTTGGAGGCGACACAGGTTTTGTGCCATTATTATTCCTCTATTCACGGTTCTGAAACCTGTCATTGTTGTTATGCTTTGCTGATATCAGCAGAACGAGCCGGCAAGCAATAGGAAAGGACTGGGTTTTCATGTTTACACGATGGATCTGTTTTGCCAATGCACTGGATATTAAACATCAGCGAGCAAAAAAAATGAGGTTTTCAAGAAAAGCAACCAGTTTGCATAGTACCTGACAGTCAGACCTAATTTTCAGCCAATCATCACTGGACCAGAGATGGCCTGTTTATTATTAAAATAATGACATCTTTATTTATTCATGAGAGACATATTGAATTTTCAGATTTTAAATTCCACAATATCTTGAACTTGTTAGCAGAGGATGAGGTCAGCCTCCAGTTGACAGAGTGTGATGGTTCTGAGTTTTGTGTTACGGTTTCCTGCTTTATTTTGATAGTTTACATCTCTATCTTGGTTTGTTTAATCAATCCTCTTTTGTTTTGATCCATTTCTGACTTGTATTCCCCTTGTCTCTGTTTAGTGTTCGGTCTTACCCCCTTTTACTTTGAACCCCAAAGTAAAAGCCCCTTTTACTGAATCAGGATTCCCTCTCTTGTTGTCGTCTTCATCTACGTTTTATTAGTTTCTCCCTCTTTTTTTCACCACTGCCTTGATTGTTCGATGTCATCAGCTGTTCCTTATTTGTCAACACCACTCATTAAGTCTGTGTATTATTGCCCTTTTTTTTCAGTCCAGATGTTATAGGAGTTCCTTCAAGTTCCAGCCCTTAACCCCATGTTCTACGATTCTTGGTTGGTTTTGGTTCTTCCATGAATAACAGTTTTTTAGTTTTGGATATAGTTTTTATTTTCCCTGAGCTGGATGGATTTTACTGTGTTGGACTCTACCCTGCGTTATGGACTCATGTTTTTAGGTGGTCATAATATTATGGCTGATTTGTGAACAGGATTTTAAGTATCATATTAGACCTATAGGGACATTTTAAAACATGACAGCAAATTATAGTACATCTACACATACATTTCTAATTTGGAACTATTTGATAAATGTGGGTCAGGATTAATGTGAACTGGATGGATGAATGGATATACAAATCAAATACATACAATTACCTTTTTTAAAACATCTGTTTGTTTTTATGCTGTTAATTTAAAAGTATGTATGGGCAGAATTAAAAGAACGCTTCTTTGATTTTTGTTTAATTGCTTACTTGTGACATCGTAGTATTTTCAATCAGTTTTACCCAAAGCTTTTATTTTCAGATTAAAAGTGTTTGTTTCCCCATGTAGAAATCAAAGTTATGGTCTGTTTGTCGATTTTCGGGTCTTTTCTTGTTTCTATTATGGTGAACTCCCGGTTTGAATTTTATAGTCTTCTACTGGTATCATTTTTAATAGAACTTATAGAAACATTTTAGGCTGTAGGTACCACTCACCTCTCTGCACTGTACAGAAAAATATCACGACCATCTCCGGTACTCAGCTTGCAGCTAAGGTTTCCCATGGGCAAATGTAAGAGCCACTTCACATTGACGGTGACAGCATCAATAACAGCAGCCACAGAGCTCACCCAGAGGGTGAGACCTGGAAGGGAGAAAATTAGTACAAATGTGTTGGAGTATATACAACCAACATCTTCGCTCCATTCAATGCAGAAAACATGGTGTGACCATCACTGTTTTATTAGAGGACGTTTTATTTTTCATCTAAAAGCATTTTCATATTCCTCTTTCACATAACATTTTATAAATTTGCTGTAATTCTATATCTCCTTTTCTAAGCAGCTCAACCAAACAAAGCGGAATAAAACAGGAGCCAACATTCATCTAAACATTCACACAGTGCTGACAGAAGCTGACATGCATAACAGAACACACAAATATGTGATTCTGGTAAAGTTACAATTGAAAGTAATGATATTCAGACTAAAGTTAGGTTTGTTGAAATGGATGTATTACTTTAAAGATTTGATAACTTATTTCCAGTGTTAATTCAATTTCGAGTTAGAAAACGCCAGTTTGGAGGATTTCCCAGAAAGCGTTGAGTTAAATCGACCAATGACGTGGTTGAATGCAGCGCAATCTGGTCATCAGACGATACGGTATGAGTGACGGGTATCGCAACAATAATGCAGATTGCATGGAGATTTGAATATGATATCTGCAACAAAGGAGAATTAGGAGATCAAAACATCACTTCAACTGCTGCCTCAACTTCTGCTCGGCAGAAAGAAAGTTGCTTTCTGCGTCCACAGACTCCACTACAAACTTTAAGCAGCATCTTCAGATAAGTCTTCTGCCTAAATTATCGGTTTCTTATCTATCCCGTTAGCTTGGCGATAAAACTCTTGCAACCCATGAAGAGATATTAAATAGCTAGCGTTGATGTAGCAATGCTGTTTCTTAACCACTAATGTTAAAAATAGTTACCGATGTTCTGCTGCTCTGTAAGATTATTATACTTTTGAGGGACAGTTTTGTTTGTTTGACAGGTAAACAGGAAAACCACTGACTGACAAACAAGACTTCCACCAATTGATGAACATGACTTCCACTGACTAAAACACAGGACCAATACTGACTGATATACAGGACATCCACTGTCTGATAAACAGGACACCCACTGACTGATTAACAGGAAATCTACTGACTGATAAACAGGATATCGACCGACTCATAAACAGGAGATACAGCCATGGGCAAAAAATGAGGGACACCATTCAAAATGTGACTCCACTCTTCCCAGTGATTTAGACTTCTGGGAAACACTACTAGTTTGGGAAAAAAAAAAAACTGCCTCACTCTTTATGCACAGCGTGGTCTTCAGCAGCGATCAGAGAGGCCTCTTCGTTCACTGAACTCAGCAACTCACAATACAATTAAACTAGTATCATAGTTTGGTCTGGTCATTCATAAAATCCTGCATGTACAATTGTGTCGTTTATTGACACGTTGACTTAATAGTTTTAGTTAATCTGCATTCAGTATCTTGCTCAAGGACACTAAGATAGGTCGACAACAGGGGCTGGATATAAGACCACCGACCTTTTGATAAGTGGATGACGGCTCTACCTTTTGACCTATGACCCGCCCCAGTTCTAGTTCAAGAAATCAAAAACAGATCAAATAACTACACTTCTACAGAATTTCATCAAAAACCATCAGATGGTTTGTTAGTATTATAAGGAAAGGGATTCTTGTAAAGATAAAAAAAATAGTTTAAAAAAACTGCTAATAAACATTTCCTGCTTGGATTACGTCTATTTTATTATTCAGTAATATCCTTGACTTTTGGGGATATTATGGAATCGTAATCAGCGGCGCCATGTCAGCTTCAGCTGCAGATCAGTTGTGTTAAATCGTTCTTACTCAAAAACTATTTCATGAATCATTTTCGTAATGGTTTCCTTCACAGAGCTTACTGTAAAGAACAACTGGTTGATTGGGAATGGTCGGTTTTATATTTCTCACATTAGGAGGATCTCTATCTCCAAAGTTTATCGGGACAACGGTTGAGAATTAATGTAATAAATACCCTATATTGTATTTTACTCTAATTGTTTATATTTTGTCCACTAGAGGGAGCTTTTTATGAAAAACACAGCATTCCTGATCTATGTTTAGATACTTATAGTACAGGATAGTAAGTAATATATGATATTTGACTCTAATTGTTCATATTTTACTCACTAGGAATAGCTTTTTTGTAAGAATTTTTTTTTTTTCGGACATAACTTCCTAGCTATTGGTTAATGTAATCCAGATTTGTTGCAAATGAATTAACTCGAGGATATCACAAGCAAAAATATTTGATCATCATGTATAGATCACCTCGTATCATATTTAACTTTAGTAGTTCATATTTTAGGGGATACTAGGAGGGA
Source organism: Lophius americanus (assembly GCA_037951165.1). Classification (NCBI taxonomy): domain Eukaryota; kingdom Metazoa; phylum Chordata; class Actinopteri; order Lophiiformes; family Lophiidae; genus Lophius; species Lophius americanus. The sequence continues at coordinate 1,025,471 of JBBDHG010000224.1, read as the reverse complement.
CATTCTTATGAAAAATACTGTGTACATTATTTCACATTTACTTTGTGTTCAATGGGGGAAACAACGCAGAGGATTGGGGCCTCTTCGCTGATACAACCTTGCTAAAATGTTTTTTAGTGAAGGCGTAGTTATCTTTTAAACGTTCCAGGATCTGTAGGAATGTAATTAGTTATTGATACCATAATGTCTCACAAACATTCACTCACGGGATTTTGGCGCTGCTCTCCCTGGAGGCCTTCTGGAGCGTCTGCAGTTATCATAGTATTGAAAAATGCTTGTTTGTGTATCAGTTTCAGCTTGCTACAGCGAGTAATTTAAAAAATAAAAATAAAAATAAAATAGACCAGCATGTCTTCTAGTGGATTAAGAAATTAACAATTGAGAGAATAATCGTACTGGAATTATGTACTCTTAATATTACTGAAATGCAATCCATCCATCCATCCATTCATTCTTGACGCCCCTCTCCCCAGGAACCCTCAGCTCATCCTGATGGATCGTGAGACATCAGGGAGTCGACCACGGGGCTCAACCTATTCAGATGCTCATACATCCTCAAACACAAAAGGCTTTTGTGGACGGAGCACACCTGAAACAAAGGAGCAGCGGGTCTGCTCCAGGTTTTGGATTTCTGAGCACCTCACTTTATCTCTAAGGCTGAGAAAAAGAGTTTCTTTATGAAAGAAACTAATTTTATCCGCTTTATCCGATAGCTCATTATTTTAGTCTCCACTCAGAGCCGATGACCATAGGCAAGGGGTAGAATGTAGACCGAGTGTTAAATTCAGATCTTTTCTTCACTGCTGCACGTCATGATCCAATTTCCCACCACTCAGGAACAGGACCCTGATATATTTATAAATGAATGCATAGTAATGTAAATGATATGAGATTTACCATCTTTGCAGTGGTAGTCCAAGGACAGGTAGCTTCCCAGAGCAGGACAGAGTTCACCAAAGGAGTCCACTACTCCAGTGATCCTGCAGATCTGGTGGCCATGACAGTGAACTGGGAAACATGAAGAATATAATCACACACCCCACTGATTCTTGCATGATATGATATTTTGTATGAGATTCAAATTTTCCACTGAGCGTGTTCTATCCAGTAGGCCCATAATTGGGCTTATAGCTATTTTTTTTTAACTAGATTTGAATAAGATTTGAATATAAAAACATTGATTTATGTCAAGGCTATAGGATGTAGTATGTACATATAGCTCCCCATAGTGGACATATTTGGTAATCTGCACCATTTCAAAATCCCTTTCCGGGTTAAAAATCAAATTCATTGGCTTTTTTAACCCAGCTTGGTTATCAAGCTGTGCCAAATGAAGAGTCCGCCTGGTCCTATCCCTAAAAAGCTTGAATTAGATGCAGTAGTTATCAAAGCGTTTCTGAGAAAAAATTCATAAGCTTTTTTGTTTCATAGTGTTACAGTAATATAATAATGTTAGAGTCATTTTATTTAAAAAAAGAAAATCAGGTGAGGAGAGAATATGTTTTTTTTTTTTAGTTTAATCAGAGAGTACTCGCAAGCAGTAATGGTTACAGTGTTACTTACATGGAAAATTTTAGTTTTAGGTCTTACCTGTACATACAAACCAAAGTTACGCAAACGCACCTTATAGTTGTGGAGATATTTTAGTCTACTCTGGGATGTGATTCAGGTGAGGCTTCATTTAAAACTACCCACGAGAATAACTAAGTTTTTAAAGAGAGTGTGAAGCAACTAAATGTTTCTAAACCATCTTTCAAATAAAGACATCGTCGTCGCTCATCATAGGATGAACACGTTTCATGACACTCCAAACAGGATGGGACCGATAAAACACAACCATCGGTTGTGTTGGAAGCCTAAAAGAATTATAAAGAAAACAAACTTTTGTTGAAGGAGACTTAACTTAATTTCAAAATATGTTTATTCATGAGGATTTTTTTTTGTCTCTATTTGTGTTAGCTCAGTGGTGGACCTCCAAATAAGGGTTTTAACCAATTATCCGATGAATGCTGGAAAGAATGCCTTGCTTCAAGCCCTAGAGCAGGTGAGCATGTCAGAATATGAATGAACACATGATCTGCTTCTGTCAACATTTTAAATGCATGAGTCAATATTGACCCTAGCATGAATGAATATCGTCGATGTACTTTTAAGCATTTAGCTCTTGCACTATTACTTTGTGGCTTTTCTTCCATTATATTCCCCAATGATTTTTTCGAATATTGTGTGACCCAATATTTGCTTCGTGATGTTCACGCAATTACTTCCTTCTGGTAGAGGATTAAGTGTCATCAAGGTTTCTATCCGTGCAGAAAGCTTTCATTAAGCCAGAGTGTTTTTGTTCCTCCTCCTTGTATGTTACTGAGATGATTAGATTAAATGAGGCTGAGAGTGGTTATTGTGCGGTTCAGATTATATAACAGCTATCGACTGGGTAATCGCCATTGCTAATTATCTCAGTTAGGCAACAGTCATACATCAATTATCAGGAAAGTAAAAAATAATTAATACTAATAAATCATGTCTGTTTTGTACAAAGAATTATATAGTTGTCTTACTTGTTAATGATTCTGTAATGTCCATCCAGGCACACTGAAACTGTCTGGGTGTTGCTGGTGGAGAGTGCCTAGATCGACAGTAATCAACGTTCTTACGACCATAGAAGCCGCCGTCTATCATTAGGACTTGACCAGAACCACACTGCAGAGTGGTGTCACGACTTCCACATATAATGGATCTCCCAGTCTCTGTAAAGAATGCTAATTTAATACAAAATGTTCATTCGTCAGAGAGTGGTTAGTTTAACTGTATCACTCAGAATACATACCATACTGGCAGATAAAGGGCAGTTTGAGGTTGCAGTCCGCTGTGGCTTTCCATTGGTAGCCTGAGTCTCTCAGTACGTGTCCACAAGCTGCTCCTGGATCTGGTCTGCTCACCCATCTTGAATAGATGATAGGCGAACCATCCATCCAAGAGAGAGGACCTGAGAATGGAATATCCTTTGTGTCTGACCCAAAAATCATTAAATGGATCATTTTCAAATTTCATATCCCTATAGACCATTTTGGGGGAAGAACTGGATTGATTTTTTGGATGCATATTTCCCACACTAGGGGGAGCTTTATCGCCATAGGTTTTCGGACCACAATTTATGAACTGTAAGCCCGATTTAGTCCAAATTTACCGCACATAAATCAACTCGATCATAATTTAAACTAATAGTTCATGTTTCACTCACTAGGGGGAACTTTTTTTTTTTTTACCAAAAATACTGTGGACATAACTTCAAATTTGATTTGAGGAGTTCAATCGAGGGGTTTACTCATACAACTCAGGGGACTGGGCACTTTTGGGGGATATAGTCTTGCTGTCTGGGACGACGGAACCGGCCTAGCTATAAGTTTTAGTTTAAGTAGTATGATACTTAAAAGTATGATTTTACTTCTTGAATGATCTTTGCATTTATTTTGCTTCTATTCACTTCAGAGGCAGCCTGACACATGAGTGAACTCACAGGGCCTGAAGAGCTCTTCAAATGTTCCACAAGAGAGCTGGATTATTAATCAATAATTATTATTAATACATTCTCGAAATCCATCACTACAGTCTCATGTCTCGAAATCTTTCTGCGGAGGATCTTGTATATCAAACAGTTCCTTCTTCTCAGGTTGTTACCTCCTTCCTGAACAGTGACTGATTGGCTGAGCAGTAGCTCAGGTGACTGGTGTGGGTGCAGCTCACACGCACACACACCAGTCAGCCTTAATAATAACACCACCTGCCTAATCTTGTTTCATTCTGCCAAATTAGATCTGCAATGCGTTCGTGTGTTTTTATCTGAACCGGTATTAACTTTTTACAAAAAGCTTTGTGCTACAGTAGTTTCTTTTTGTCGGATTGGACTCATGGGGAACCCTTAACTCCCCAACTGGTACCAATGAGCCTACAGCACCCATGACCCCGTCACTGGTCACCAGTTGTCTCTCTGAGACTTTAGTAGTTATTAACCAGTGGTCAGTTCTGGACATGCTCCGACCCATTTCTATATGAATGACAATTTAAAGTTGCTCACGTCCTTATGCTTGCCCATTTTACCTGCTTCCAAAACCAAGTTCAGGTACAAAATGTTCACTTACTGGCTAATAGATTCCACCCACTGACAGGTGTTTAAGTGTAAAAAGATAATGAATGTTACTCACGTCACCTGTCAGTGGGTTATAATGTTATGGCTGATTGATTTACATTTTGTTCTGTGTTCAGTAGGGGCGTAAATCACCAGTGTCATAACGATACGACATCATATCGATTCTTTGGACAACAATACGATATTTGTCGATATCACAAAGTCTGCAACGATACAATTACGGTTTAATGCGATTCAGGGGCCTGCGATCGATTTCAGATGATATTATGTACCCGTTTAACAAAACTGGTTTTATTACACCTTCAGAAAGATAAAATTAAAAGCAGTTTAGACATGTTTTGACAATTTCATTGCTGAAATTTTAATGACATTACATCAATAATAATAATAATAAAAACAAAAATAACAAAAAGAAGTAAAACTTTAGTTTCACTGTAAAGTGACACATTTTTCATGTTTAGATACAAATGTTTTTTTCTCGTTCCAGTTAACATTAAGGAACCCTGAGTACCTTTAAATTATCAAAAAATAATTGTCTCTATTTTTGTTTCATGACGTTGTATTTACATGGTTCTGATGGGAGCTGTGCTCATTTGTTTGGAGGTTAAAAAAACTACGAATAACTTAACTTAATAACATAACTATGAATAAACTATGAATATTTTACATTCTACAGAACAAAACATCAACAAAAAGTTGATGATTTCTGTAAACAGCCACTCATAATTAATGTCTTCTGAACAATTTATTTTCAGATTGACTCATTTGTGTTATTTTAGAACTCAGCATCTCATCAACAAACACTTTTAACCGACAGCTATATGTTTAGTGAAACAGTACATTTGTACTTGTTTAATGTTTAATTTTGGCCGCGCCGACAATGCTAACTACCTTAGCATGTACAAGGCAAATCCCCCTATATGTTAGCATTGAGCTGAACGCTAACATTCAGAGAAAGCAGAATAAAAGGACGAAATTAAACTCATGCCTCTGGCTGTTCCCACTGGTCCGCAGGTCTGCGTAATGAAGGGGAATGTAGCCTGTGAGGGAAACAGTGCAGGAGTGCGCTGGTAGTAATTTCAAAATTAATGCGTATGTTTAAAACAACGACATATATCGATATTTTGATCGCTTTGACTGGATCATTGTTCATCAAATCGATATACAGATATGGCTCGATGGATCGTTACAGTCCTAGTCTTCATGCCAAGAAAAGTGGCCTAGTAGCAGCCTATGAGGATCTGAAAAGAAAGTAATTGGAATTAATTAAAGTTTGGAAAACTGTTTTCCATAATTGACAGTATTACAGAGCTCATGAGGTAGAGTGGTCAACTTTGCGTATGTGACGGTTGATTGTTTGATCTCTGAGTGTGTCTATCCATGTGTCTGTTGATGGGTCAAATTGCATCAGGAACTGGTTGAAGGCCAGAATATAACGTTGTCACTGACTGAAGGTCTTAGATTAATTCGGTAGCAAGGGAGGAGGCTTTCATTCCTTTTACGTTCCTTTGAGGGTGGAGCTGGTGGCTCAGTTAATTATTGATGCCTTCGGTCCTTTCATTATTTGATGATGATGTTCCTCTGGGTTTTGAACCGGGAGTCAGACCATTATTGATTCCTTTGTTCCTTTGATGTTCCTTTGGGGGTGAAGCCGGTGGCTCAGTCAATTATGGATTTAAATACTGGCAGTAACTCAGACATTAATGTGGAATCTACATGAATTTTTCCGAAACCCTTGGGTACTGTTTTGCCTTTTGCCTTTGATGTTGTACACTGGAGTGGATAAGGAAATTATGCAACGATATCTCTTAAAAATGATGCCCCACTCAAATATCTAGGAGTGTGTAGCGGAGAAAACAACGTGCTGAACACATCAAGATAACTCGAAAGGAAGTAGGTTTTTTTTTTGCCCTTGGCGCTGAGTGCTTTTTGAAATTGTAAATAAAGTCCCAGAGTGGTAACAACGCACCACAAACTCTACTATCTAGAGTTTGGAAGAAAGAAAACATGGACAGCAGGTAATTGGTAAACTTTGTCAAACAGTGATCAAATCCAGTCATGTCTGATTGCTCACCTGATGAGACCTATGATAGCGACATAGGTGCTAACAAAAGGTAAAAATAAAACAAGTCAGAGCAGTTGATAGAAAGGCACAATGTTAAAAAAAAGTAATAAATCATGGCCTATTTTATTTATAGTTAAGCTTAGAATAATGCTTTGTAATTTCATAAATACATCATAGACGATTTACAAGATATAAATTGACACTATTTCACTGATAGATGTGTGCCGGAGTTGTAAATTGAAATAAAGAACAAGCTTAAACATGAATTGTCAGTTGTAGAGGAGTCCAATCAGCGGGGATTGCTTACAGGCAGAGCGTAGACCTAGTTTTTTTCTGTAATTTTGGGTCAATCTCTTCCCTTATCTTATCTTGGACCTTTGATGTTCCTGTCAGTAGATTTTGCATTTAAAAGTATGTTGTTAATTTATGAAATGCGATGCATCCCTAAAGATCAAAGTGAAGATTCACATTATTTTTATTTTTTTTGACTGAGCTCAGAAAAAAAATTTAACAGTATATATCTGCATTATTGAGTCACTATGGGATTTTACACCATATTGCCAACCGGTGCGTAGTTGTGATTACAGATTTGACTGAATCGAACTGGATTGTTTCAAATGGTTTTCTGTTAAAATGCATTTCTTGTGGATCATATTGTAGGCCATGTATCTGGATACATGTCGAATCGTGTTGTAAGGGACATATACTCACCCCTATTTGTACCTCTCCTGATAAAGAATTAGCCCAGCATTGACAGTTGAACTGGATAAGTGTTTACAGAAAATGGATGGATGGATGTACCCGACTTAAGGAAGTGCAAGTGGTACCATTATAACAATAATGTACAATAACAATAATATCCTAGGTATTTTTATTTTTCTACTTTACAAGCAATATATACTTGTATGTAGTTGTTAAATTATTGCACAACATTCATTTTATCATGCTTATTGCTCAGTGCAATCTGTCCTCAGTGCATAGAAAACGATGACCAGACCTCTTACCTTCATGAGTGAGAGTATGTTGGAGGTTTGTAGAGGCAGTGGATGTCAATCCAAGCCACGTGTCCTCTTTTGGGTCCAAGTTACTTTGGAGGAAGTACTGAGTTTCTTCATTTTGGATAAACGCAAGGTGTCCGCCACGCTTCTCACACCAACCCTGGGCACCAATAAACGTATTCTGGAGACCAACAAACTCATACAAAGAGCCCGCTAATTCCCTCTGGTGTTGTGGCCTGAAAAGAATAAATTTCCTCCTATCTTCAGCACCAGACCGACTGCTGAGCATTATCAGGATCAGCAGGTACAGATGTGAGTGGCACATCCTGTCTTTATTCCCCACAAACACTTAAGGTTGCTCTTGTATCGCTCTTCTCAAATTCTTGGCAGTATTGGTGCAGAAAGTTGCTCCACTCTTTAATCCAAAGTTCTTATAGGCAGACCGAAATGACTTCCTCTCATCAAATGTCAGCAGCATGAGCCTCTCTCACAAACCCTCTTCTGGGATCAATTAAATGTTGTTTACCTAACAGAGAGGCTCTCTCAAACCTGAATGCCTTACCTACAATGCACAGACAAAAAGGCTGCAACAAAAGAAACCTGAGAGGATTACATCTACCAGGCATGTGGCAAAGATGTTAGCCAAAACTAAAAAGCTTTAAGAGCTCAAACTTCCGCCAAGGCACAACAGAACCCCTGGTTTAGGAAAAATGTGTGCAGATTTCTACATTAATGTCTGATTTTATTGCCAGTATACCAACTGCTCCAACAACTCCCTCAGTATTTCTAAAATACTCCATAACCTGTTGTGTCCTACACGTTGCACTTCAGTGTTTCTGTTCAACCCAGGACCCCCAGGATCCGGGGGGAAAAAGCAGCTATCAGCCATTGTAATAATCCACTCTCTTCTTCCTCTCCAGGGTCGGTCCACGGTGGCAGCAGGGATCCCAGGATGATAACGATAAAAGTATGAGATTATTTAGGGAGAGTTTATGGGATAATACAATACGATAATAATAATAATAATAATAATAATAATAATAATAATAATAATAATAATAATAACAATAATAATAATAATAATAGTAACTCTGACAACCGCCACCTTATCGTGGTGAAGGGGTTTGCGTACCCTAGTGATCCCAGGAGCTGTGTTGTCCTTGTAGGGTCTCCAATGGCAAAGAGGTCTTAGATGAAGGGTCAGACAAAGAGTGTTCAAGACCCCTGATGAGAGGAAAAATGAAGGACTTGAGTACCCTGCACGGAGGGTTGTTGAATTTCTATGCGCAGCCAAGTGGCGGAGGGTCTCCGTGTTCGGTGGCCTTACGATCCTGTCTCTGCTTTTTGCGGATCATGTGGTCCTATTGGCACATTCGAACACCAGCTTGCACTGGGATGGTTTGCAGCTGAGTGTGAAGCGACCGGGATGAGAATCAGCACCTCTAAGTCTGAGGCCAGAGACTTTGTGATGAGAGAGGCTCAAAGTAGAGCCGTTGCTCCTCGAGAAGAGTCAGTTGAGGTGTTTCGGGCATCTGGTCAGGATGCCCCCCGGACGACTCCCTAGTTGAAATGTTTCGGGCATGTCCATCTGGGAGGAGACCCCGGGGCAGACCCAGGACACGCTGGAGAGATTACATCTCTCAGCTGGCTTGGGAATGCCTCGGAATCCTCCCAGAGGAGTTGGTGGATCTGGCCATGGAGAGGAAAGTCTGGGCTTCCCCGCTGAAACTGCTGCCCCTGCGACCCGGATAAGCGGAAGATAATGAAATGAAACGAATATTGAAAGTAATACTAATCATTGTAATCATCCTGTTTTAATCAGTGGGCAACAAACAGGTCCAAAGCAGATCGAGCCACCATCTATATGACCCTGCACAGTGAACAAGCATAAACAATCCATGGAAGATGTCATTTTAGTAACATGCAATTAAGTGAGAGGGGTGTATAGACTGAAAGATAGAGAAGCTCAGTGCATCATGGGAATCCCCTAGCAGACTAAACCTATAGCAGTATAGCTAAGTGTTAGCTTAGGCCAGCCTTAATTATAAGCTTTCTCATAAAGGAATGTTTTAAGCCTAATCTTAAAGGGAGAGAGGGTGTCTGCTCCCCGGACCAAGACTGCGAGATTGTTCAACAGGCTCTGGTTCCCATTCTACTTCCGGAGACGATAAGGACTACGATTAACCCTGCATCCTTGGAGCGCAGTGTTTGCTTGGAGCAAATGGCAAGCTAGATGGCAGCCATTGCTCCATATAGAAAAGTGCTATTTACTTTGCGTAACTGAAGTTCTGAACCCAGAATCATGTTTACGGTCATTCTGTGCACCGGGAGATAAAATCCTACATTTGCATCAGGTGTCAAGGAATGAACAGACAGTCCTGACCTCGATTCCTTATTAAAAGCTCCGCTGTTAGTCTCCCTTGGCTCAACAACGGGGAGGAAATACTTTGTCATCATCCTGTGAAAACATGTTTAACTAACCACCTCTGTAGGTTTATCAACAGAGAGAATAACCAGGCTAGAATGTGTAAGATGCATTTCCTCCAGCATCTGTGTTTTATTGTTTGTTGTTTTATATTTGTTTTGCGAGAAGCGCACTCCAAGAAGGTCTTATAAATGATCTTGTTGCATTCCAAGCAAAGCAGAACAGCTTACATAGGTCTACGATCCACACCTGTGGAATTCCTATGTATTAATCAGCGGCGTCATATAATGTGCTTTGCAAGCTTTCATCATGCTGTAAATACTGCACATCATCTTGGTGCTTGGTATGTTATTCCACCCCTTCATAATATGCAGAAGTGACTGATAGTCGACAAAGCATGCTGTTGTTAAAAGTGATGACCTTATCGCTCATGCATGCTGAGTGTTCTTATTTTCAAGTTTTCAAGCTCATTTAAATGCGAATCAGAATGAAATTTAATTAAAAATATCTCGTAAAATTAGTGGCTGCATCCTCAAGGCACTGATACAGAAGTGTAATGGTGTCTGAAATTTAAATAGATTATTTGCAGATATTCATTTTTTGAGCTTTTTCAGGATTCTTTGGACTTTGATGTGAAGTTTTAATATAATTGACACTTTTTTCCAAATGTATGCGGATACCTCAATTGCTCTGATGATGGGGATCTACACTTGGTAACATGTCAACCACATTTAAGTATTTCCCAGTCCTTCATATGTTTTTAACTGAGAACTTTCTGGTAGATTTTGGTGTTTGGCGTGTTTTGGTGTTAAATTTTTTGAGTTCTTAAACACGAAGACATCACCCCCATTCTTCATTCCCTTCATTGGCTTCCAATCTCCAAAAGGATTAATTATAAGATCTCTCTCCTCACTCACCAGTGCATCCATGGCAATGCACCCCCCTACCTAAAAGAACTACTCACCTCACTGACCTCAACACGATCCCTCCGCTCTACCCACTCATACCGCCTCCTCCTTCCCCGGACTAAGCTCAGCACCATGGGTGATCGGGCCTTCTGTTCTGCTGCCACTCGTCTGTGGAATGCCCTCCCTGACCATCTGAGGGCTCCACAGACGACTGACACATTTAAAAAAGGACTAAAACTTTCCTTTTTAGCAAAACCTATAACTTTGATTAACATTGCTGCTTTTTGGTCAGGTTTTTATATAGTTATTATTTTATTTTTTATTGATGCTTTTATCTTCTTTTACTTTGTAGCACTTTGAGATTTGATCCAAATGTAAAGTGCATTATAAATTAAATTTATTATTATTTATTATTATAAGAAAGCAAGCAGATGTTTTTTGTCGTAAATCAGTAAACAAGATGAGACTCCTGATCTCTTATGAACAATCAGAAAATAACAGTAAACAACCTGTTGTTTTGTTGTTATCATGACAAAACTGACAAAATCAGTACTTGCCACCATGGCTTTTCATCCATCCATAGTAATGAGATTTATGCATGTTCATTGAACTTTAGTTCATAAGGTCTTATTTGAAAACAAAGGAACACATCGTACGATGATAAAATTACAAAAATAAATAAATTTAAAGTTTAAATTCAATTGGATTTCAATTAAATCAATGAATAGATAGACATGGTCAAAAATTTATATTTTTCATTTATTACATTCATATCCATACATCATTTGTATTACTGTTAATAGGACCTAATAACCATGTTATTATTATTTTTCCCTCATACGCAGGCAGCAGTGGGACTTTGTATTCACAGACATCTTGCAGGAAGATAAATATTATTTTGAAGAGAAAACATTCTTGACCAAAGATTGACTTGAGCAAACAAAAAAAGTGTGCTAAAAAAAAAAAGGATTTTCATGCTTTCATCTCCATTGTTTCAGGGCTGCTTTTAATCTCTTTCACTTGTTACAACGTGGATGTGGTGTGCACCACAGTGTAGATACTCCGCCTCAGTCTGGCCGGTCTGGGAATGGCCCATTTGACACGATACTTCCAAGATATCAGCGTGAAAACAGAACGTAACGATACAATAAAAGTCATCTACTGTCTGTGTCTCCGTGTTGGCCTATGAAGCTTTTCAGTATTTGATGTGTTTTTTTACGGGACATTGCAATCAACCCCTGAATGAATTACAGACTATCGGTTAATTTGTTCGAGGTAAATTATCATGTCGTAGCCGATTTTAAACCACGGTGGACTTATAGAAAAACATGTATTTGGTAAAGTTTAAATTTACTGGAAACCACCCAGGGTAACAGATGGTTTGGAGGGAGCTTGATTTAGATCTGGATGTAGAGTCTAACGAAGTAGTTGGTCAAAGGTAAGACTCCACTTTAAGTATATTTGTAACTGCTGATGACAGTGTGTTTGGTTCTATTTGAGGCAAATAGGCGATTCTCATTTTAGCCATAATCACCCGGGCTTCCTTCCAACAAAATTACCATATCAATCGCTACTACAGACTGAAATATTTGGAGCTCTTCAATGAAGAGCTTGGTAATTGTTTGTTCTTATAGAACAAGAAATCGTTCAGCAGAGATAGTCAAAGGAATTTCTAACAACGTTTTCCCACCGGAAAGTCTGCAGACGTTTGATTGAGGGGCCAAGTTACAACATTGTTGCACTTTAAACTTGGGTTTAATTCGCTTTCATAACCTTCTTGAAAACGTCACGTAGTCGTACGACTGCTCGTCTGTGATGGTAGTTAATCAGTAAACACTAAAGAAAAAAAAAAGCTCAGCAAGAAGGAAACCGCTCATCCGTCAGACAGAACAGAAAACCAAAATCAGTCCCCTTTTTGTTTATGCCCCATTCTCGAAGGACTACCTGGGCTTGGGACCTGTGTCAATTTGTAATTATTACAAGACGTCTGTGATATTATTCCAGTGTGAATGTACCAGGCCTGTAATTTTTCAATTAAAAATTCCACTGCAAATTACCAAAAATATTTCACCAAACACAGAGGTCAGGGTGATCATTTCACTCCCATGCAAATCTCTCTTAAGGATTTGGCGTTGGAATTCAAATTATTGTTTTCTCTGCTGCTTTTTTTTGCATCTTTTGTGATTGAATTATGACATCAGCGGTGGATATAATGAAATAGCTACTGTTTTGAACTAGTGTTAAAGAAATGTCAATGATGATCAACGTGTCCTGCAATTCACATTAATCATGTGCAGCTCGCTGACTTCTTCATCAACACACGAGCCAGTTGTCCACTGTGTGCTCAGCGCCCATCGCTGATGCAGGAACGGGATACACTGGAGGTTGAGTAGCCAGAGATCTGAGGGAAAGGACCATCTCAAGCTGTGCTGTAGGTTTTAAGAGTTCCAGCTGGTGGACCAGACGGTCGAGGACCTGTATGCGCCGTGATCGCCCCCTGCCTGCCTTACAAAACCCGTCTGTCCCAGAGGCACCTCTAGGCGCCGACAGCTGACCTTTTGCACCAGCGAGCGCAAAGCCTCGACTTCATATCCATGTGGATAATGTCTTTAAATTCAAGTGAAATACAGACTTCACTTAAGACTGTGCGAATGCACCATATGAAACACAGACGTGGGGGTCTAATTTCTAAATAACGCAGAGGTCCTCCGCTAATACTAGTCCCTTGCAAATTGGGCATATGACGTGTTGTCATGGTTACACAGACGCCCATTGAGGTACTGACATGGATTTGTCTGTTGAATCACATATATGTCCGACATTGCACTGTGCATGGCTCCACTTCCTACGTTCGGTATATAACTTGGTTCGCTTTGTCCTCTGAACACAAACGAGCCGCAAAAGGGTTCACTTGGAAGCAAAACCGAAGCCCCCGTTTTCAAGCGGACCAGATTTTGCTGGTTTGGTTGGTGAGGTATGTCTGTCCATGTGTGTATGCGTGTGCGTTTGTAGTTGTGGCATAATGACATGACTGGGCATGTATGGGGCTTGAACTAAAAAGGCGAAGTTATATGACACACGAGAAAGGAAGGTATGAACACCAGCATCAGTCTGGAATAAAGCCTTCTCCGGCTTACACTGTGTGCAGGGATAAAGGTTAAAGGTCAATGTCTGTAGGAAAAGGTGCCAGGCTAGAAAAGGGGGTTGTTAGCTGCACACACAGAAATTGGACACATCTAAGTAAAAATAACTATTCATGCAGGAAATATCGAAAGTTCACAACCAGTTCAATCTAGTGAACAACTTAAACTCGCGTCGGTTCAACAACAACGTCTGTAATTTCTTGATTTTCTTCTTTCTTTCTTGATTTTTCCTTTAGCTTGTGATTCTGCTTGTTAGAGGTGAAACTAGCTGATGAGAAACTGTGGTTCTGTCACTGAATATTGTAGTCCTTGTTTTGCTGATGAGATTGATCTTGGCGCTAGGTTGCAGTCAGAAGCTTGGTTGCTTGGCGCTTTCTGAAAGTGCTACCTAGAGAAGATGATGTGTGATTGGTTCTGGATAAGACACAGAACGAAGAGAACAGAACTGTAGATGGAGGCTACAGCTGGTAGAACAGAGGGCGGCCAGAAGTAATGGAAGACGTTCAACTACATCATAAGCCTTAACTCAAGAAGTTATCTAAGCAACTGGAAACTGAAACAACACAACTTGCTGACACTTACAGACGACAACAGGAAGTCTATTGACATAAATAGTAGTAAGGACTTAAAATATTTTTTTATGACGGCAGAGATGAAGGCAAACAAGGTTTAAAACTGGTTTTATTATGCCACGTCACAGCCTGTACTTCTAGATTCTGGTTTGCTGATAAGTAGCAGCTGACAGATAGTACCCGAGCACAGTCAGAAGTTATTCTCTGCTGGAAAGAAATGGATTTAATGTCGGACTGATAGAATTCTGGTACTTGCATGTGTGTTTTATCAGAGTGGAAGAATCCTCCTGTATCGTAAAGGTAAGTGTTTGCGTCCTTTGTTCTTCGTCATATGTGATGATGTGTGAGAGTGTCAGAGTTAAGAGCACAAGAACAGCACGAGAGTAACAAAATCGTGAAATCAATGATATTTGTCAAAATTAAATATCTGTTTTGTGCCAAATGAAGTGCCTGTCTGTTGCACCGTTCACCAACACAACTTGTTTTGTGTGTTTGTTGGGTTATAATGGGATTTTAAACCAAAGAAAGCCACATTGATCATCACCTACGTTATGAAAATTGTTTCTTTTATTTCTCTCCAAATAAAAATGTTCTCATTAGAAACAACAACCTCTGTTGCATCGGGATGAGTCCGAATGAAAAATGAGGAAGAGGATTTTGTACGTGCTACTGGGCATCTGTTTCATCTGGTGTCTGGGTTGGCCGTATTTCATCCTGGTCTGTATCTTCAGCCACTAATCACCTCACCTGTGCCCACCACGAGAACACATTCAGTACAACAAATGTCTTACCTTGTTTTATTTACCTGCTGAAACGATGGAATAACTACAAACGATTCCTTGTAACCCTCTGGAGTCTTTCGTCATGCATATGCATTCCCTAACCTTAGACATTCATGTTTTTGGTTTCAGTGTTTTGATGCTGTAGAGAAGCGTTAGAGAGGTCAGGGAAGAAATGTTTGTTAAGTCACAGAGGTAATGTTGTGCTGAAACCAGACACTGGCACATTATTTAAAATCAGCCACTCTATTGTAATGCGTGCTGCAGTATCTGGCATCAAAACGCCGGCAGTCTTGTAAGACCTGAGCTGAATCCTCCATGGAGCGAACTCGTTTGTCAGTGCTAGACAAACAAGACAACTGTAGACATAAAGCCTACACATTCTGATTCACTTGATATCTGAGGAAGGTTGAGGCTTAGTGAACGCCTTTAACTCGCAATGTTCCGCAAACATCACCTGACCCATTATAACAGCGAGGAGCATTATCCCTATCCTGGGAGAACGCCTTCTTATAAGGTAAAATTGTTTGCATGAAGGTGTGTGCTTGGTCTGCTGCAATGGTTAGGTAGGTGATACTTGTCTAAATGACATCTACATCAATGGCAAGGCCCAAACTTTCCCAGCAGAACCTTTTTCAAAGCATCTCATTGCCTCCCCCAGACCCCAGTGCTTTTCTCATAATGATTCCTGGGGGCATTTCTTCTCCGGGTAAGGGACACACAGGCATCCTACCTTCCAAATGATGTGAGAAAGAAAAAAGATTCATCCGACCAGGCATCCCGCTTCTTTGATTGTTCCATGGTCCGTTTGTGATACGGATGTTCCCATTGTAGACAATTATGGCAGTTGAAAAGGAGCAACGTGGGCATGAAAACCAATCATTTTGAGTTCCGGTAGCTGTTCTGTGGGATCAGACAATATAGCCTGCCTTCACTCCCTACTCAGATCAGTGGGTACTGGACACTGTAGACTGGGAACAAACAACAAGTCCTGCAGTTTTGGAGTTTATTTGACCAGGAATTCTAGCCAACATAACTCTGATAGTCACTCACTGCCTGACATACAGTATGTCACACACTCACAGGTGTAGCAAGATAATACATGTTATTCTGACATAATCGGCCAATGGGTGTTATGTCATGGCTGATCTTTCTAAAGGCTTATACTTCATACTGATGTGACCTCAGACCTCAAAAGGCTAGAATATGTTACTTAAACTCATGTCAGGATGTTTGCCTCATTACGTAGATGACGTAGAGAATGTCTTTGACCTTGTTTTAGAGCTTTGCTGACCTGAAGGACACCGGTATGGCACAATACAACACATTGTTGAAGCATGACAAAGCATGGATGGATACAAACAGGACCAAAGGTAATTTTTGAGAGGTTTATATCCTTAAGAGTTATTTAATGTAATATAAATTCTATTCTACAGTGTATTGACCCTAATGGAGAATTTGCCTTAGGCGGTACAAACAAATACGAAAGTAGCACCATCGGACAATAGAATAGAAAACACATAGAAAAACGTTAGACATTGTAATACATATGTTATATTCACCAATCATACATACCAGGCATGTGTGTGAGAAACGGGTGCTGTGTTTGTAAACAGTTGAGAAATCATACAGTACATAAAGTAATGCTGGAGAGCTTTTAAGTGTTAAAATCATCGCCCACTGGAGATTTCTTATTGCAGGCTTTATTAAAAACAGTCAGAGGAAGTCTGCTTTTCATCAAAGTGCCAACGACAAACAACACCTTAAACAAAGATTATTATTATTACAATAAATTATTAATTTTCAGAATTATTTTCTTGCTTTGCTTGAACTGAGTAATTGGCAGGATGTGGTTTAAGCTTTATTTATTATTTATTTCGCTGTGTTTTTGTGTGCCTCACTACTACTTATCGTTCGATTTTGCTGATTTTCATCCGTCATATATTTCCAAACGACATGCTCAAACATTGAGCATAATTATTGTTTCTCGTACTTTCACATCAGTTAAGAATTATATTTAAAAAAGGAATATTGAATGTGAATGTTTATTAGACTTATATTTGCATTAATGAATGCAGTAAAAAGCTTTGAGGAATCATACATGACTGATATTTTTCAAGTCAACATTTAAAGAATAAATCTTTTGTATCCCCTGCAGCACCCTAAGGTACCCTCATTTGAGAATCGTTGATCTAGAGGCCCTATTTCCCTTTAAAGGGTACCCCGACTGTCAGGACTTGTATGCTTTAAAACATATTTGACGGTATGAACTGTATAAATGCGACAGTAAATTTTCTCCAAATCCGGTAGTTTAGTAAGTCAAGTATGGCTGAAACTTTGAGGATTTAAATTTGTATATGAGCTCATACTGTCTGAGCTCTGAGTGAATATCACATAATCTACATCCAGAGAGAGATTGTAAGCAAATTTGCATTGAATACTAATGAGTAATAACAATGTAATAAGTCTCATTTTAGATGTAGCCCTTAGCTCATTGCTGAGCTATAACGTGTCACATTAACACTCTAAAAATGTATTTTCCAGTCTCTCCTTAATCACCTTACAGAAGATGATCAAGATCCAGCCCTGTACAAACGAAAAGTCAAAATTGCAGTTACAGTTGTATCAACTGAGTCAACTCACTATGTTTTTTTTTGGATTATTTGTCTTTCATATGTCTGAAATCGGAGACGCACGGTTGCCTCAGAGCAAGAAAGTTCTGGCGTCAAATCCACCTCAGCCATCTATCAGCCTTTCTCTGTAGAGTTTTGCATTCTTCCTCCCACTGTCACAAGCTGAATCTTTGTCTTTAAACCTACTGTAGGTATGTTGTCTCTTATTTGTTATTTGTCTCCATGACCCTGTTTAGGCTTGGTTTTAAAATGTGTTTTGGGCCTTTGGATCACACGCGGAGTGCGAGACACATCACTGAAAACACGTGTAAGCGACCTCTAAGACGCTTTGTGATCCGATCACTCAAACATCTTATTTTAACATGTTCTGATGCGACTCCATGAAGGACATAACGGGAAAGTACGTTATCAGTGCTGGACGTGGTGGTTGTTTTGGCAGAAGTGTGCTACTTTTAATGAAGGTGGACTTCAGAGCTAAAGGCCTCGCGCTATTAAGTGACAAATCTGAACACAAGTGGTCAGCTGGACACATTTGGAGATGCATGATAGATGAATTGGCGGCTTGTTGGGCCGTACCCCGTTTCTCACTCATTTTGCCCCTGAATAGGTTAAGCAGTTACAGAAGACTAATGAATGAACGTCTAAAATCATCTCAGTTGACATTAGGGCAGAAGCAGGATAAACCTTGGACAAGTCCCCAGTATCATCGCAGGACTGACCGACAGCAGAGGACGGTCGACCATTCATACTCACAATCACGCCTACAGTCAATTTCTAGTCAACAATTCATTCAGTATGTTATGTTTTTGGACTGCAGGAGGAAGCCGGGAAGGAACTTACGTGAACACAAAGAAAACATGCGAATGTTCGTAAAAAAGTTTACATTCGCAAGATCAAACAAGATCAAACATTGTTATCAATAAAAATGAAATCCATAAATGCACAATGTGAACTACTGCTCAGAATCAGCCAGATGTTCAAACAATGGCATCAAACGGTTAAAAGGATGTCCATGAGATTACGCTCTGGGTCATTGCCATCCAAAGTGTAATGCATTGTGCAAACAGTCATAAAACAACTTGTCTGTTAGTATCTTTAGTCAACAATCATGTTGTTGACTAAACAGAACAGGAAAGACAAACTCCTCTCTCAGCTGTTGGTTAACTTCTACAGGAGCAGCGAAGAGGCATCCTCTGCCACCGTGTGGCTCAGCCGCTGCACTACGGAGGATAGGAATGCTCGTAAAGTCTGCTCAGAAGATGTGGGGAAAGATGTCCCAAATCTGGATCATGTATATCCGAGTCGTCTATATTAGGAGGCCAGCAGCGTCTTGTATGATATTCTGTCTTCTGGGATATGTCGTGCTTCTTTGCCGTTGGAGGGCGACCAAACAAAATGTCGTTGCGGTGACTACAATGACACATTAAGTGTCTTATATCTTGAAGTAGACTGTTCTCAGCATGTGTAAAGAACTTGGCCTGCAATCAACAAGGATCCCACCCAAGTGTAATCACAATTATCGTGTTTTGCCAATGTAGATAATCTATTGAGGCTCATTTTACTCAAGAAACTCCATGCATACATACAACAGTACAAAGAAAACACTCTGTACATAGTTTATAATTCCAATATTGTTTGTAAATTTGTATGGCCAATTTTATTTCAGTGAAGGTGTAATAATAATAACAAAAATACAATTTATTTATGAAGCACTTTACATTTGGATCATACCTAAAAGTGCTAAATGTGTAGGATAAATCTCTAGTGATATATTACAATATTCAGAATTATAAATTCATGAATGTACAGCCGTTTCAATATCAGCTTTTCTGAGTATATGTTGGCTAGGAGTACGCTTTCATAGTTTGAGCAGAAGTGGTTTGTCTTTGTCTAAAGCGCAATCCTTGAGGTCAGCCCATATGTTAGGAGATGTTTCGAGGCGCTTAATGGACATCGGTAGGAATGAGTGTGGGAAGGTGAACGAAATTTTCTGCTGGAAGGTAAACTTTGGAGTTAGGGTTGGAGAATAGGAACTGGCTCTGATATTATTTTCAGTGCTTGCCCAGAGACCATGTGGAGGAACCTTTTTTCTTTTTTCAACCTGAAAGATTTCAAGGCAGTCAGCAACCACCAGCCCTACGACATTGTTAAGCTGCCACACCAGGCTGTAATATCATATCTCAGCACCAATACATGCCACTAATGTCCAGAACATTAGTGGCACGACCCCCTGCTCACCATGGCCCTTGGAGTCTGGACGAAATGTATACGCTAGTTGGAGTCTAGCTGAGCTTTTGCGGTCTTCTCGATGTTTAATCATTAACTATGTGACGCAATTAATGGCTTCATCTGTGCCCTATTGCTGTTTACCGGCCAATTGAGAGGGAACTAAAAGCATCTTCTACCTTATCTATCTACCTTTTACACGACATGATACCTTGGAGATCAGAGTTATAACTGATTTCTTCCATAATGTGGGGCTGATTTTGGTGGATGGGGCAACAATGTTTGCTCCTCAAACCTTATTGACTAATTTGACAGCATTTTCAGACGGACAAGCAAATTCACAAAAGGATGCAAAACCGGTGCAATCCTAATTCTCATTCACTGAGGAGTGGCAAACGTTGTATTATTCGCATATCTTACAATAAGGTGTTATACATGCAAACTGAAATTATTCGCAGATACAGGTGACAGACACATACAGACGGTAAATTAAACGGACCTAAAGATTCATTGCCATGGACTTCTCCACCAAAACTCTTTTAATTTGGAATACGCTGACAAACAAAGGATGTAAGGGCAGAATGTTGTCGTGTCATCAAACTCCGGGTACTCTGGGTTCCTCACACAGTCCAAAAACATGCAACACAGGTGAATTGGTGCCTCTAAATGCCTACAATATAGTCTTATAATTATAATGATAATAATTTGATAAGAGTTTGTTGAACAACTTCCTCAATAAAGTTTATATTAAAATCCCTGGGTTGACGTCTGCCAGTCTACAAGGCTGGATAATGACACCTTATCTAATATTCCGTGCTTCAGATCATCCCATCTCCTCTTACAATCGGAAGGTGTGCTTTTAGCCCAGCAACAGAACTGGCGGACTGGGACATTAAATCCCAAGGGTGGTTTCTTGCTGTCCCAGTCAGGTTTCGTGACAGCAGTTTTGTAGAATGTCACTGCGCCACCTCTGTCAAGACCTTCTGCTTGTTGTGATTTTTATTTTTCCATTATGCCACTGTCCCCCCTACTTTAATGTAAGTGCAAAAGCAAAATTTGTTACCATATTGGTTGCAATAAGACGTTAATCTGGGGCAAACTGCACTTTAAAGAAAGTTGTGGACTTGTTTGCACTTGCATATCAATGGTGCAATATCTTTTTGTAAGCTGCTGCAATTCATTCTTTGTGAATGTGCCTCAAAGTGGGAAAACCTTAACAGGAGCAACTTAGTTTTCCAATTATGTCATTTTAACTAAAAGCATTTGTCCCCCATGTAGTGTCACCCTCATGTTATGACTTTGCTACCACAAAAAAGAGCCTATACACATTGGAAATGAACTCATAAACAATCGATTAAGATCTGGTTCCACATGAAACGTTGAGGTGCACTAAATGTTATGCGGTTTATTATCCTTTTTTTTTTTTTTAATCCAAGCTTGAAACGCATTATCCATGACCTAAAAGCTCGCTCTCAGTTAAGGATCCATAGGATGATCCAGATCTCCTCCAAAAACTATTGGATCGTTTCTTGGGTCCAACTTTTTTAAATCTGTTTGTAACTTTCTTGATTAATCCTGCAAAAACAGTCAAACACACCAAGAAAACGAACAAACACTCTGAATACAAATTCACCCAACTAAATTTATCTCCCAGTGACTGACAGACCTGAAAATTGGTATTTTAATTCAAAGTTGAGTTCCAGTCCACCGCCCCGCAGTTCACTTGCTGAATTCTCTCTGCCTCCCGTTACAAGGCATCTAGAGCCACTGTGGACATCCAGGACTTTAACCAACTCTTATCTGTGGACCAAAATGATTCTCTCTCTTTCAAAAACCCTTCTCTGTACTTTCTCTCCAGGTCTCATACGATAACTAAGATACACATAACATGACCTCTGTTAGATCCGCAAGTGTACCTCAGCTTTAATCTCCTACAATCATTAGTCCCAAACCATCTGCTAAATAATTGTCCCAATGAATTCATTCTTTGCCTTTGTCACGGTTGATGAAGGTAAGCAGCTCTGAATCCCACTGAATCTTTCATCGGCACTGATGGATATAAAGTAATAGTATGGGTAGCTTTAACAGTAGTTGGCAAACAAAAGAACGGATAATTTATCGCTTTAAAATTAAAACTTCTGCGTCTTTGACAACCTGTAGAAATCTGCTCATCGTTCAAAACTGTGTTTAAACATCAGTATTAGGGTTATGAGGATTATTCAGGGTTTTGATGATACTGGGAGTATGGTGTTTACATGCAGCACAGAGAAGCCTAGTTATTCATATTCTGTATATATTCTGAGTACCTGGTAAATTCCAGTATCCTGTGTCTGATTAATGTGTGCTGATGGTGCAGGCGCCTGTCGTGAGGAACTTTAATTGACGTGTCTGACACCGATTGTGGTAAAGGCTTTTTCATTGTATTACCAGTAGAGGGAGATGAGAACAATATAACATTTTAAACATCTCCTCCATTGTGACAGCTGAGACACAGACAGGACATAGGATAAGGGAGACCTGGATGAAGATAAGGAAACGTGACCGGAGGGAGAGCGGAAAGTACATTGTCTTTGTTGAATACTCAGGAGAGATACTGCTGGGTTGAGCAAACTGGGTTACTATTGGGAAATCACTGGCCGTTCACCAGTTTGAATTCACAAAAGCAAAGCCAATATGTTTGTGTATTGTGTTGTGGACGATGGCTAACGGATTGTGGGTCAGTCAGCACCTGTGCAGTAATCAACAGCTGTAAGTAGTCCCCAGCTGGTTATCCAGGTTCCTCAAAATCGGGATAAAGTCTCATACCAGGATGTAATGTTTATATTCACAAACAAAAAGACAGGACTCTCCAAAAAGTAAAAAAAAAAAAAAAAGGTTAGTGGGTCTGTTTCCAACCACAGCTGAGAGCTCAATGTCAGAATACTTTTTTAAATTATTCAACAGTCCAATGGATAAGAACTTCCATAAGCATTTGTAACTTGAGTCACTTTTAGTTCTTAAGAGCCAAACACAGACACAAATAATAATAATAAAAATAATAATACATTTAATTTATAATGCACTTTATATTTGGATCAAATCTCAAACTGCTACAAAGCAAAAGCAGATAAAAGCATCAATAAAAAATAAAATAATAACTATATAAAAACATGACCAAAAGCATTAATGTTAATTAAAGTTATAGGTTCTGCTAAAAAGGAAAGTTTTAAGTCTTTTTTTAAATGTGTCAGTCATCTGTGGAGCCCTGAGATGGTCAGGGAGGGCATTCCACAGACAAGGGGCAGCAGAACAGAAGGCCCGATCACCCATGGTGCTGAGCTTAGTCTGGGGAAGGAGGAGGCGGTATGACTGGGTAGAACGGAGGGATCGTGTCGAGGTCAGTGGGGTGAGTAGTTCTTTCAGGTAGGGGGGTGCGTTACCATGAAAAATCTTATAATCAATCCTGGTGGAGATGGGAAGCCATTGAAGGGAATGAAGAACAGGGGTGATGTGTTCGTGTTTACTAACTCTCATCAGGATCCTTGCAGCACTGGTTTGAACATACTGCAGTCTTTGAAGACTTTTATCAGGGATCCTGATGAGAAGTGCGTTACAGTAATCCAGTCGGGAAGAGACGAACGTGTGGACCAGCTTTTCAGCATCACTCAAGGTGAGTGAAGAACGGAGTTTTGAAATATTTCTAAGATGGTGAAAAGGAGATCTTGCAGATCTGTTTGATGTGGGATTCAAAAGTGAGTTGAGGGTCAAATCTTACACCGAGGTTGTTGACTGATGAAGAGAGGGGAATGTCATGACCAGAGAAGGAATACTGGTTATGGAGGAAGACTGGGTCTGATGTGGGGTGCTAATTAAAATAGCTTCGGTTTTGGAGCTGTTCAACTGGAGAAAGTTGTTTTTCATCCACACCTTTATCTCCTCCAGACAAGCGCGGAGAGTTGACAGGGGAGATGATGAAGAAGATGAGGATGGAGAGGCTGAGGAGGAACATGTGTCAGTTTTTATATAGATTTGCTTGTCATCAGCGTAACAATGGAATGAGAGTCCATATCGACTGATGACACGGCCAAGGGGGAGCATGTATAGTATGAAGAGAATGGGGCCAAGGACTGATCCCTGGGGGACTCCACAGGTGACGGTGTGTGTCCGGGACTTTGAACTTCCAAGGGAAACGTATTCTGTTCTGTCAGTGAAGTAGGACTGAAACCAATTTAGGGCGGTGGCAGTGAGTCCAATGGTGTGATGTAGGCGGTGTAGGAGTATTCCATGGTCAACTGTGTCGAAGGCAGCAGACAAATCAAGGAGAATCAGGAGGGAAGGTGAACCAGCGTCTGCTGCCATCCGTAGGTCATTTGTGACTCTAAGCAGAACTGTTTCTGTGCTGTGGGCGGAGCGGAAACCAGACTGAAAGGTTTCAAAGAGGTTGTTGTATTTGAGGTGGTCCTGGAGGTGGGCAGCAACTACTTTTTCCAGAACTTTGGAGAGGAATGGGAGTTTGGAAATGGGCCTGTAATTATCAAAAAGTTCTGGATCGAGAGTAGGTTTTTTGAGGATATGGCGACTTTTAGGGCAGATGGAACAAAGCCTGACTGGAGGGATTGATTTATTACAGCGGTGATGAGGGGACTGATGGAAGAGATGTTAGTTTTCACTAGGGCTGTAGGAAAGGGGTCGAGGGCACAGGTGGAGGGCTTCATTGTCCTGATGATAACCTCAACCTCCTGCTGTGAGATTTCTCGGAAATCTTAGAGGCTGGGAGATCTCAAACTGTGAGTAAGCAGACTGGATAGGTAGAGAGGAGGAACCAGAAAGGACAGAAGGGATTGAGTCAATTTTTGATTTGAAGAAAGCCATGAAATTATTACAGTGCTCTTCTGTAATTTCTGTAAGTGGGAGAGTTTTTGGTTTAAGAAGATGATTGATAGTGGAAAACAGCTGCTTAAAATTTCCAGGACTGGTTTTGATGATGTTCGAGTAGAACAGTGACCGAGTCTCTCTAAGGGACTTTGAGTAGACCTTTTGGTGTTCCCGAAAGGCTAGCTTGTGGACAGTGAGACCTGAAGCCTTGAAACGCCGCTCAAGGATACGCCCAGCTGCCTTCATTTTCCGTAGCTCGCTGGTGAACCAGGGGGCTGAGCGGGAGAAGGTGACTGTTCTAGTTTTTACAGGGGCGTGACGATCCAGGATGCTACTCAGGGAGTTATTGTAGAAATCTACTGAGTCATTGGCTGATACAAAGTTGGCAGAAAGAAGATGCTGGAGGTCGACTCTCCCGGTTTCTGGGTTGATGTTTTTCAAATTCCTGAAGTAGATTTGACGTTTGGGCTTAGTGAGGGAGGACACAAACGACAATTCCATGGAGACGGCCTTGTGGTCGGACACACCCAGATCGTACACAAGAAGATTGCTGAGAGGTGCAGAGTGAGTGATGACTAGATCCAGAGTGTGCCCCATGGTGTGGGTGGGGACATCGACAAGTTGCCTGAGATTAAAACAATCCAGTAGTTGGAGAAATTCAGAAGCAAAATGACATGCAGGGGAGTCGACATGAATGTTCATATCTCCAAGAACTAAAATATTGGCAGAGGTTTTGTAAAATGAGGACAAAAGGTTGTACATCTCAGAGATGAAGGCTGGGTTTTGTTTGGGTGGCTGGTAGATTAGAAGTACGGTCATGGACAAAGGTGGTTTACAATTAAATGCCAGGCATTCAAAAGAAAAGATCTCTGGCAACGGCAGAGGAGACAAGTCCAAATCACTGCGGTAGATGACAGAAAAATAGGGATGTCGGGAGTTCAATTCATGGATCTAATATCAGTAGATCAAGAAGCACATGTAAAAAACGTTTCCAGCACATAGATAATCCAAAATCTAAGAAATGATCTGAAATGATTATTCTTGAAAAAAAGAAGAAAATGTTGAAAAATAGTTGAAATTAAAAAGTGTAAAGTTACTAATTATTGGGGAACGCATTTGAACATCAGTACGTCACAAGAAAAAAAACAACTTTATTGAACCCAATGGAAAGTACCAAAATTGCAGAAATGAAATTATACTGTTGTGAGTATAGAGTATTACATATAAATGGAAAATTGATTCAAAGTGTGTAAGAAGTAATTATAAAGCAGTACCTCAAGAATAACATGATAAAGAGCCTATCATTGCTTATAATATGGAGTGAAAGAAGTGATATTGCACAGAGAGGTAATACATGGTGCACATAACAATGTTATTATTGTTGTTTTAGAATTAGTGTCAGTTGATCACGCTGTTCCCCTGCAGAATTGAAAGAGGAAAAAAAATAATTAGGGAGTATCCCACAAAGGAGGCCAGACAAGGAAATCTCAAAAGAAACAACAAAAGGTGTCTCTTTGTCTGCAGGAAAGTTATTTTCTTCCATTAATTTGCAAAGTTGAAAAGAGAATTCCTCAAAATGTCCTGTTGTTTGGGTTTTTCTTAGATGATCAATCCAAAGTGGATGGAGATTGTCCACTGCCAGCCATGGATGGATACCCAGACTGTGAGGGGAAAATCAAGGTATGACACAATATTTCTTTATCAGTCTCTTAACTGTCTGATTTACTGTATCATCCGTCACAATGTGTTTATTCAGTCGCATTCCTGGTACACTTAAATATAAAAGCTTATTTTAATTTTATCTTACAGTCCACAGTTTATAATTTGACTTTCCCCTGGTACTTAAATGCAGGGAGAGGGCAAAACTGTGAGGAAAAAGGGAGAAGCAGTCTTTTTAGTTGAGAGATAAAATGTTTTATAATCAGATATGATACCAAATGAGTTCTGTTCAGCAGAAGGAAACAGCCTAATGCTCTGGATATAATAACTTTAAAATAATGTAATAACTTGTAAAGTTATTGTAGTGTAAAAGAAAAAAAACTCTGAGAAGAACTCTGAGATTTTTATTTATTTATTTTTTTAAATGTATGTTATTACAGTAAATCATGTAAAATATATATTTTACACTCCTAAAGGTTAAGGTAAAACACAGTAGCGAGGATCCTCAATGTTGATACCCATTAATAGTAACAGTGCAACAGGGCAAGTTTGATGAAATCGACAGTTGGCCGATCCGAGACATTGGAGGCCGTTTACGTGCCGGTTGCACGCATTCGTCGTACACAAACACCAAGCAGGAGCTACCACAGTTTAAAACATCTCACAAGTAAACCAGAAAAATACAAAGCTCGCAATCTGTAACACCAATAAGGACAAAATAAGCTGAGGAGGAACAACCCCGAAAACGTTTGGCACAACAAACTTAGTCACACATTTCACATTTAATCACAGCAAGGAACATAATAAGTCCAGAAGCTCGCTTAAGCAGAGCGGCCAAAGCTAGCGGGAACTCAGCGCCAGTCGCTGAGTTCCCGCTACAATACCTTATTATATCTATCAATACGGTCAATTATGGTTTTAAAACATAAGGAGAAACGGATCTCCGACGGAACGACCCCGAATGCATTGGGCACAACAAACTTATTCACACACTTCAAATTGAAACGCTTTGAGGAACATCGGAAGTTAAAAGATAACATTAGAAGAGCGGCTAGGCTAGCTGTAGCTCAGAGCCAGACATATGCCTTGAAGTCCCTGAATAAAGCCAACATATAACATATTATGGACTGAACAACACTTACAAAGTGTTATTTTCATGGCACAAATCTGACCAGCCACATCACTTCCACTGCGACCCTTCACAATAAGAGCACTTAAAATACGTAACTAATAATGACCTGTAAATGGGACAAAATCGGTACAGGCCGGTCAGACTTTATAAAAACCGGGGATAGGTTATTGATCAAGAAAATTGTAATCAGTGCACCTTTAATTAATTCATGTTCTATTATAGGAGTCATAACAGATAATGCGTGTGTCAACTATGAATAATTTAGCCAAGGTCTGTTTGAATCTTGTTGGATTCCTTACCTGGACCCCCAAACCTGGGGGTCCACCACAGCTACTCCTCAAAACTCCTATACAGGGATCTGCACACATCCCTAACCCCCTCAGTGGGGCACTTGACCCCATCAGTGACAAGATTTCCTGAGAAAGAAAATAAAGAAGCAACCACCGGAAAAAATAAAAATTCAAAAATAAGTTAAAATTGAATACTAGGTGTTTTTAACTTGTAATAAGTATGTAAAAAAAAAAAGAAAAATCTGACAATAGAACAAGAGAAAGTTCACTTTTAGTACGATTCCTTTAAGATATATATAATATTTATATAGAGGAGATCTTGACAGAGGAGATATAGTTCAGTATCATTCTGACCTTATTTTATTATTGTATTAGGACGTGTTACGTCTCAGAATAAGCCACAAATGCTCAAAAAATTGTATTTTATAGCTCGAAAGTAGGTTTTTATTAAATGCACCTCATCATTTCTGGTGTATTTAACTTATTCTAAGGTTTCAGATATAATGACACCGTTCTACATTTTAGACCGCCACAGTAGAAAGAAATCTTCAAGCATTTTAAAATAAAATGCGTCATAAAACATTGTGAATAATTGAACGCTTGAGATATTTTCATGAGTCTTCGACTAAACAAGATGTTTAACGTTGCTTTGTCTAAAAACAGCCCCTAAATCTCCCAATGGGAAGATCGGAAGGTAGCCGGTTTAAGTCCCAACAGGGTCTACTTGTCGTAGGGTTCTTGAGGAAGACCCTGAAAACCCCTAGCCCCCCGGATGCTACACAGGGGCTGCCTTCTGCTCCCTCGGGGATGGATCAAATGTATAGAAATAATTTCACTTGTACCGTTTATGGCTGTATGTCATCAATTAAGGATTTCTTCTTCTTCTTGTTTGGTAAGATTTGGAGTTTTCTCAGAGTTCATGTCCCCCGATAATCACTGACCACTTGCTCATGGTTGATATGTATTGTTAAATATTTGTGATGAAAAAACATTTTTCCCCATAGTGTACCTAATAGGCACCCCGTTTTTAAGAAACTAGTACTTCCTGTTTACAACGGTTTTTCTGTCTGTCTCTAGGTTGACTCTTTTGACTTGGACTGTAACCAGGCGATTTTTTTTTAAAAGTCTTCAATATCTTACTGTGAGTTTTGATTTTCATTGTGTTTTGTTTTGTTGTTCCCACAGTGGATGAAGGAGATGTGGAAGTCGGACCAATGCTACAGCAGTTATGGAGTGAACGGGTCTCTGTACTCCATCCTCATCTACCTCAGTGAGGTACCAAAGCTCACTCCTAACAGCTCCAGTGAAGACTTTATCGCACACAGGAAGGGAATCATGTTGACAAATGCCCAGAGATGAAAAGCATGTGTGTTATCTGCTGTAGCTGCCCATCTTTCTCTCTGTATTGGGTTCAGGTAGAATCCTGTTGTCCTGTGCTTCCAGGCCGAGGAAAAAACAAAGAGGTAAAGTCAAAAATCAATGAATGTAGAACTGGTCGCTACTTTAGTGTGTTTGTTATATCTTAAAAAAATATGAACTTATTGCTGTTTTGAGTCTGTTGGTGCTGGTCACAACGTGGACTTAATATATTTGTGGTAAATACGTGTGAAGTAGTTCTTAACTCCATCAAGAAGGTCATGTCTCCACTAGTATTAGACTGTTCTAGGGGATTACACAAACAATACCTGACAGGTATTCCTGATATTTAGAGGAAAAATTTTTGGAAAATTGCATCGAATCGGGATTTCCTTTCTACATTTTTTTATTACTTGACGGATTTCTATGAAAGTCCGAGGTGGAGGTGGAATCATTTTAATTCATCTAGATTGAGGGATTGATCCATGAATTTAAATCACTGCCATTAACATTTCACAAAAGGGATGTTTTTCAGTATTATCAATCAATCAATCAATCTTTATTTATATAGCGCCAATTCACAACAACAGTTGTCTCAAGGTGCTTTCCAGAAAGAGCAGGCCTAGACCAGACTGTTTATATAATTATCTACAGGATCTAACACATTCTTCCTTGAGCAGCACTTGGCGACAATGGCGAGAAAAAACTGCCCTTTAACGGGCAGAAACCTCGAGCAGACTCAGGGTGGAGGGCCTACTGCCATGACCGGTCGGGTTTGAAAAACAAGAGAGTGAGAGCGAGAAAGAGAGAGAGACGGGTGAGGAGAGATACAGACGGGGGAAAAGCAGCAAAGATATCAGCTATAATCCACTTTCTCCAATCGCTACATGGTCGGGCCGCGGCAGCAGCAGGGATCCCAGGTTGATAATAACATTAATATTAATGTAACATACAGGGATAGCTTACGGGGAAATACTATACAATAATAATAATAATAATGATAACAACAATAATCATCATCATGAGCGTCTTGTGATCATTGGACATCGGGCAGGTCCACAGCAGCAGATGCAATCACCAACCATGTGACCTTGCAGGGCGAGAAAACACAAAAGCTCCAGGGAAAAAGTCAAGTTAGTAACATGCATTTAATCCATTAAAATGCATTAAACCATTTAACATGCATTAATCCATTAAAATGCATTAATCAATTTAACATGCTTTAAACTATTTAACATGCATTAAACCATTTAACATGCATTAAAGTGAGAGGGATGTATAAAGAGGGACAGTGAGAGAGCAAGAGAGAGAAGCTCAGTGCATCATGGGAGATCCCCTAGCAGTCTAAACCTATAGCAGCATAGCTAAGAGCTAGCTTATGCCAGCCTTAATTATAAACTTTATCATAATGGAAAGTTTTAAGCCTACTTTTAAATGTAGAGAGGGTCTCTGCCCCCCGAACCAAGATTGGGAGATGGTTCCACAGGAGAGGAGCCTGATAGCTGAAAGCTCTGGCTCCCATTCCACTTCTGGAGACTCTGGGACTACCAGTAAACCTGTGTCTTATGTGTCATATATGCGTAAACTGATTGATGGATTTTCATAAAAGTTGGTAGGACATGTGCCAAAGAGGGAATGAATGAGTGAATCCAGGTAAATAGATGGATCCGACATACATAGAGTTTTTCAAGCAGTGAGGCATCTTGGACACAAAGTTTTCAGTTACTAAAACCGAACCCTGAGGGCTGCCATATTGATGTAGCAGGTGTGGTTGGAATTTGGATAGTGTTTATTTTATTAAAAAGGGAGTTTTCTTGTATTGCAAAGGAATTTGGCAGCCTCCTGCAGAACCTGGGGCCTGATGTTGTCTTTGTTTTCCCAGGCGAGGTTGAGCCCTGCAGACGTGCGGAACAATCTAACCGGTTTATATCCATCTCTGGAGAGCAGAGTTCAGTTCAGCTGGATTCTGCAGAGAATTCACAGCATGGAGGAGATCTGGGTGGAGGCTGGACGCTCTCTGTCAGCCAAGCACAATCTCACAGAGCGGGGGCCGAAACATGTAACGTATCCCTCCTTATTGTTTTTCCTCTGGAGTTGAGCAAAGCCTTCGGTTCTATGTCGCTGCTGCAAGCTTGTCCCGCTGATCCCACATGGTGGAAATGAAAATGACAATTAATGTCAAATCTGCAATCATATTTCATAATATTAGGAGGTTTTGATTGCTGTTGCTAAAACTTTGAGTTAGTTTAAGCTAACATTGTCTTTTAGTGCTTTCTGTACACAATTCCAGTTACCCACGTTGCACAGTGATAAAGCCGAGGCGGAGTTTGTGAAAAAAAAGACAAGTCAACATTCTCGCCAGCTGATGGTATTTAGAAGGGTTTGAAATAAATGAGCAGCACTAAAACTGTATAAAACATAAACAGTCATTACTCTTATGCACTGAGAAGTATGTCTTGTTGCATTTCATTCATTCAATTATCATCCGCAACCGCTTATCCTGTTAAAGGTTGCGGGGGCTGGAGCCTAGCCCAACTAACATTGGACAAGAAGGGGGCACACCCCAACGAGTGGCCAGTTCACAACTACTTTTGTTATGGCCAATGGTTGCACAAAGTAAATTGACTTAAATCCGTGTTATTTTTAAATTTTAGTCAACTCGTATTTTCAACTTGAAAACTCTTTGGTTCATTCTAAACCAGATTTATAATAGTGCCCCAGTTTAGAGTCATCAATTCACCTATAGTGCATGTTGGACTGTGAGAAGAAGCTGGAGAACCCGGAGAGAACCCACACAAACACGGGGAGAACCTGCAAACTCCACACAGAAAGGTCTCACGTTGGGTTTGGAACCCAGAAACATCAGTCCAGACCGACACTCCATCGTGATACCAAAGTTCTACCCAGAACATAGTTGCAGCATCTGTGATCTTCTATAGGCAGGAATGTCTGTGGAAAAAAAAAACTTTTTTTGTTTTTATCATTATTACTATTACTTTAAATAAGAGGAATAAACGTGTGTTAAACAAGGGCAACGCTTCAACGACATATTAGAATCATTTTTTCACAAACAGGAGGTTAGATGCATGTGGCTCCAGAGCTGACTGTGGCATTAACCGGTTAAACTCGGACTAGTTAAACCAGAGGGAATATGCAGTACAACACATCATACGTACTGTTTCAGTCTTATATGACATTAATTCAACCATTTTCAGTTTCTAGTCAGGATGAAGGCTAAGCCCCCGTCCACATTGAAAAAAAGTTGCTCCCTCAGCGATTTGGAAGACCAGCCAGATTTCACCAAAAAGTTATATATACGTAGAAACAGGCCTTCAAACACACTAGAAGTGTTCTACTTTTTTTTCTGTTGAGACAGACTGTTCAGATGCAGCCTCTCAGCGATCATGACCAGAAGGTTCTGGATAGGATACTTTGGTCCTATAGGTGGAAACTTTAACGTATCACCTCTTTCATCCTTACATTAATCACATTTACTGAGCTGCTCCATCTTAAAGTATGAATAATATTCTTATCTAGATCCTGGTGCATCCGGGGGCGGTTACAGATGAATCAAATTATGGAATAGCAAAAGGCGCCTTCAGTGGGGGGCCCCTCGGTGAACTGGTCCAATGGAGTGACCTCATTTCCACACTTTACATCCTGGGACACAACCTTCATCTCTCTGCGTCTCTACCCGACCTCAAGGCGTGAGTATGCACCTTTGTCATATCGACTGTGGTCTGTTATCTGAGAGGTAGTGCAGGAAGAGGAAGTCGGACATCTTTCGTCAGATTACAGTTGAAACATGGCATCAAATGAATCACAAATCATTCCCTTTTGGCAGACGACTTTTTCAATCATGCTAGAATCTTTGTGTTTTACCATAATTATCTCTTAATTGTTAAGATAACTTTTCCTGTAAACAGATAAACATTAAATCTGAAGCAGCCGGACCCTGGATCCTAGACTTGAGAATCTACACAGATAAAGTCCCGTATGCTATGTCTCTTTAGTGTTCTTGGGTCTGGGACAGGCGGTTGCCCACCTCGTTCTGTCGTGCCTGTAGACCTGATCTATACTGACATCGTTGGCCTTCGACAGATTAGAGAGACCCTTCGGGCATCTTGGATCAAATACAAGTGAGTATTGGGTTCCTGATCCGGATCCTTATCCTATTTCAATCCACATCTCAGCTATGCATGAGTTTATGTAAATGTGTAAAGTGTAATTATTTCCTTTGGTTAGTTGGTTATTTAACACAATTAATCTCGTGAAATATTATGTTAATCTGCCAAGGAAGAGTTTCTCAGGTGTGAAGGTACTTCTCATTATCTCGTAGCAACCCCAACCTGGTTTTGATCTTATTACTGCATTATTCGCTGTTCTATTATTGTGTCTTTAACGTCCTTTTTAGTAAATCAACTCCAGTTGGAGTCAATGTGTATTTCCTTTTTACGCTTTGAATAGAGAGATTAAGATTCTATTTTGAATCTTAGCTAGTACAGATGGTCTAAAGTGTCACCAAAAACACCTGAGTGGAGATTCCGCTTGAACATGGGTTTATTAAATACCCTCCCTCATTTTGTTAGCAGCAAATATAAACAGATATAAAGTTCAGATACTGTGATAATTCGTTTGAGACTGCGCTGCAGCATCATGATTTTACAGTAGATATTCTCTCTAAAAACTCATCTCATATTCGGCAGAAATCTTTATCAATTATGCTGAGTTCCATCTTCATCAACTCCTTTAAAGGCCCATCTATAAACCTATGCTTACACCTGAACAACAATCTCACAGTTGTTTCCTTTATTTTAATACCAGCATCATTCATACAGACCTTGTGTGAATAGTTTGTGAAGAAAGAAAAGAAAAAGCGTTAAGATATGTAATTTTCTCAGCATTGTGCCATAAATCCATTACCCTGCAGAACAACATGGTGCAGGTGGCACATGTACACTGAAAACAAAACTTAAATTTCATTCTGTGAAGTGGTTACACGAAACAATTGCGCGAACTGGACCCTAACCAAGCTGACATTGGGTGAGAGGCTTGTACAGCCTGAGCGATGTCTGATCTTTTTGGTTCGGAGAGCTTATTATTTTATTCATTTTTTTTTTAAATTTCATCAAATTGCATGTTTTTGGACTGTGGAAGGAGCTCGAGTTACCGGTGAGAACCCTCAAAAAACCACAGCGAGAACATGCAAACTCCACACAGAGAGGCCTCAGGGTGGGATTCGAACCTCAACAGACTGTCTGTGGAAATTAAATTGGACTTATTTTTTCCTATAACTTTTAAATTGAACGGAATCAAATTTTTTTTTTCTTATTGAGGGCAGGACATTTTAATGAAATTGAAATCCTTACTAATACTAATTAAAAAGATACTTATAAGACACATCAAAATCTATCTCATCCATTCCCACTGTTCTGTCGTACCGGCGCCCTGCCGCTACCACCACCACGTCATTACAGCAAACTACGCACCGTCTACCTGGTCACGTCAGCGCTGTCCAGTTACTCATCCCTCTTTCCCTCTACAAACAACACCACAACAATCATGCTGCAGAACGCTCGCTCCCTCCCACCTGCGGTGCCTGGACCTAGTTGTTTCTGACCACCATGTCGTCCTCTTCGACGACACTGTCCTCCTGTCAGGACAGTATGTTCTGATCCAGGAACACCATGGCAGTCAGTACACCAGCCCAAACTAACGTGTTAGCAACCCATATGTCATCTGATCCCCCCAGCATCACAGTGGAAGGCCTTTTAAGACCACTACAACACTGATCCATCCTTCAGCCTTAACTCTCTCGTCCCCCTCAAAACCCAGACTGTCTCCTTCACCTGTACTACTCTGTGGTTCAGGGCCAAACTCCACACCATGAAGGTTTCTGGTAATCAATTGGAGAGAAAAACCCCAGAATCCATCAACTGGCTGCTATTCCCAATCGGCGACCACCATGACCACCACCACCACCACCTCTTCCTCCTTTCTTCCTGTTATAGATATTATTTCCCTTCTTTGTGCCTAACTATGCAAAGCGTCCACGGTTCTCAACTCAGTGCCGCTGCCCATGTCCAAGGGGAAGTTCAGGAGAGCAATTCAAACTTAAGAAGTCAGGAAATAGGAAATCGTGTTGAGTGAAATTACGAAGGGAAGAAAGAGGGCCGTCGGTGAAGAAAGTCGAGTTATCGGTGATTATGCAAGGAGAAAGAACTTAAAAGACTTAATGCAAACAAGTAGACTGGACAGACTGAAAAAAACGATGTGACGTATTGAATAATGGGCAATAGAAAGAATTCCTGCACTTTTTTGAAATTACACCAAACATATCTTCCATACATTGAAACTTATATTTTAAAAACGGTTAACTATGTAGAGAAATCACTTTGAGAGTTTAGTGTTTAAAAACGTGCCATGGCCTTAACCCCATCTTTACTTTTTTTTTGTGAACACTGCCTTTGGACCAGTTGGTATCAGAGGTTGGAAATCATAGGGGAGAGAGTTCTTTTGCACTTCTAACAACTGAAGTGGGGATGTAGGAGGAAGGAGATGCAGATACAGAGCAAAGAGACTTGTAGTTCAAGGATTTAATGATGAAAGACGCGTGGAGAAAAGTGAGTCAGGCAAGGATCCACCCACAGGCAAGACCAGAGAAATATCTTACACAATATATATATATATATATATATATATATATATATATATATATATATATATATATATATATATACGTAAAGGTTATCGTTGGATGGGATGTGGAGGTCTGTGAGACTCTCCAAGGATATGCCTCTGTAGACCATCATTGACCCACAGCCAAGTCCCCACAATGGGGACTTTATTAGTCCCCATTGTGGGACTAATAAAGGCTATCTATCTAAAACAGTAGGATAATGTCACATCCGGATAACGTTCTCCTCTGACTATCCAGACTCTTTCACATCACTCACCTGAGCTCAGTGTGAAATCGTGAAACTACCCATTCTGGTGTTCTCTGGTGAAAGCCAAACAGAACTACGCTGTGCTGGACTGTGAGCACAGGACCCACTATAGGATGTTGACTCTTCATGCCAGCCTCATGGAGTCTGTTTCTTATAGTGTGGGGCTAAAAGTTATACCAGTAGACCGCTGGAGGTCATTATTTTCTGTTCCTCCTCACATTGGATTGTTGCTGGATTGTTGTCCTTCGTCAGTTCTGTCCAGCTCTTATGGTATCTCCTCCACGCTCCTGAGAGCGTATGGATGTTCCACCCTGGAGGAGCTGCGATACCTGTGCAACCTGAATGGGCTGCCGGTACCAGATCTAGCTACCGGTAGAGACAAGGACACCAGCAAAATGAGAAGCTAAAGAAAAATGGGTCAGGATGAGGAGAGAGAAGGTCTATAGTCACCTGTTGTCTCTTTCATTTGCACCAAAGCAGCTGAAACTGATTCATCACTTAATCTTCCTAACTGGTTGATATCCAGGACGTTATATAGTGATGATTAAGTGTTAATAATCTTATTTTCCTGAGCTGTGTATTATCTAGGAGAGAGCTCACTATATATTAACGTGATTATGAACCATGAATGAGCAGTTTGCCCTGAAACATATTGGTACCAATTGTGGATTCATGTATTTTGGAGAGTAACTGTGCGTCTCTGTGTCTCGGATCAGGTGTATGATTCGTGTGCTGGACTCTTTTGGCACAGAGCCAGACTTCAATCATGCAGCTTGGGCCAAAGAGCACAACCTTAAGAGTCCATTTGGGGGCCAGAACCTGAACCCGATGCAGTTTTACACCATGTTTCGTATGTGTCGGTTTCTTTTACACCAAATGACCAGTTTTTTGTTCTTATGGATAGAAATTAAACAAAAATAGATTTGTACAAAGCCGCTCTGTTGAAATGAAATAAAATACCTGTTTCTGTGTTTTGTCTTATCGGGAGCAGCTCATACACCAGACAACACATTCCTGGGATTTGTTGTTCAGCACCAGGTGAGCTCTGAAGACGCAGATCGGGTCAGGTCCGCTGGACGGCAGAACCAGGCTCTTGTATATGGAAAACATGCCAAGTTTTGGGAGGTAACAATTGACCACAGTTGTATTAGCTACGGAAACAATTCTTAACTGGAGATCCATTTCTGACCTTGGAGTTTTTCCTCCTCAGCTTCTCAATGGGCCTCAGGTCCAGACTAGAGCACTCCAAAACTAAATTTAGATTTATTTCAGGCCATTCAGAGGTGGACTTAGTCCTCTGCTTTAGATCACCAGGGCCTCATTCACCAATATCTAATATCTAAGAGTTTTCTTAAGTATTTTTTCTTAAGAAGATTCTTAAGAGAAAATCTCCTAAAGATTCATGAAACCTTCTCAAACTGCTGAATGGTTCGCACCTGTGTTCTTATGTAGGAGAATCCCGATGTGCTCTTAAGTTGGAAACTGGTACCTGTGGTCTTAAACTAGCAAAGCTAAAAGCCCCGTCAACGCCCACAGAAGGGCCTCCGACCGCAGGTTTATGTGCAACACTCACACGGCTGCCACAGAGGTTGAGGAGAAGAGAAATGAGGAAAATGAGGACACTGGACTCCACACGTGAAAAAAAGGAAAAAGAAAAAGGAAAGCAGCGGTTGTGAAGCGGAGATATTGCTGCAGGAGGTGGACAGCCTACGAGGTGTTTTATCTAGTAGTATCAGATAAACACAACAAAAGAGAATGGGATATCATTACAGTGAACGCCGCGTCTGGAGGCGGTCGCACAGGGACCAAACATGGACTCTAACCCTTGACCAGCGCATCAGGGACCAAATTATTTATTAACGTATAAACAGACTCAACCTCGCCCTCAGAAGCAACGGGGGGTGCGTACCGCAGCAGTAGTACCGGTCACAACATCCTACACACAGAAAGAAATGCAAAGAGATTTTCAGCAAATAACAGTTAAACCCTGACGGCAGTGTTTGTATGTTTTTTTGTAAGCTGTAAAAGTCGATGTCAATCCTCTATTCACGACCGACGACTTACCTGCTGTCATACTTGGAAAAGAAAGCCCAGTTTCATAGCGATTATTTATTTTAAAATGCCACAATGCCTGGTAAAACAGTGAAAATGCTTTTTATTATAAATAACTATAAATGGGACGTATTAATTGTAATTCAAATCATTTAGAATTATTCAGAAAACAGAATAGAAAATTATGAACTTTTTTTTTTTGTACATGATTTTCATCATTCCTGTATGTTTTTTGCCAGGTCACCTGACCTTTTGGATGTACACTATTTGTGTATAGTGTGTGGCTTGTCCACTTTTACTCTGCTGCTCTGCTGCAGGGTAAAAGGGCTTACCTGGACGTCATCCACCAGTACTTTCAGATTCATGGGACGGTTGATGACAGCGCTCCCATTCCCAGCTACGTGAACAACCATGGGATTATTAAAGGCACTGAGGTGCAGAGCCTGTTGAGACGGAGTAAGGTGAGTGTCCGAGGAATCATTCGCTCATCCATCCTTAAATTAGACTCTAAAACTGTGCTAATACTTTTCCCCCGACAGCATCAGAGGTTTGTCCCTGAAAGGTCCCCAGTCCCCTGTGTTATACAAGAAATCCCCCTGATTGAACTCTTTAATTTAAATGTGAAATGATTCAAATTGAAAGATATTCCTAGTGAGTAAAATATGAAGAGTTAGAGTTAAATATGATATATATATATATATATATATATATATATATATATATATATATATATGACTACAGATATATATCATATTTAACTCTAATATGATAGTAGTCTTAAAACTGCCATCATCAGTCACAGAATAACATGTTGATTTAATCCATGTTTTAATCCTGAAAGCCCGAATGCCACAGACACTACAACCACAGACACTTTAGAAACACTTCCTTACAACATTGGGTATTAGGTATGTTCGAGAAGCATCACATTCTTCCCTGCAGGCTGTAATGACACTCAGTGGTGAAGTTGGATCCATCATAGTCGTGGTGTCTGATCCCACCATGTGGTGAAAGTGGGGAACTGCATGGGATTTCTGCTCGCATGTTCATGAGAGCTTCTGCGTGTCAGGAAATCCTTGTCAGTTGTTTTATTTGTGGTCTGTTGTAGGTTTTCGTGGGATTGTCGTTTCCATATGAAGGTCCCGCCCCACTGGAAGCCTTAGCCAATGGCTGTGCTTTCCTGAATCCACGGTTGCACCCTCCACAGAGCAGCCTGAACTCACAGTTCTTCAAAGGAAAGCCTACCACCAGAGAGGTCAGGGGTCAAAGTAGTTGAATGTCACAAAATACATTTGTTCAATAGCATTACAAATTTATAAATAAATTAAGTTAATTTCTTAAATTATTTCCATTTTTATGCACCTTTTTTTCCCCCTACTGCATCACGGAAGGAAATATTTTTGCTACTTTTAACTTTGTATGAAAACTTTAGTTACCGCAGATTTTGCCCCCTGAAAACTGGACAAGGTTGACTTTTTAGAAATATGTGGTTCTCACAGGATGGAGATACCAACAAGATATGATTATCTTAATAAGTGTGATACATTGTTGTTGATGAGACAACTAAACAGGATATACAGGATATATATACAGGATATACAGAATATACAGGATATATATACAGGATATACAGGATATACAGAATATACAGGATATATATACAGGATATACAGGATATACAGGATATACTGGATATATACATGATATACATGATATACAGGATATACAGGATATACAGGATATATACAGGATATATACAGGATATACAGGATATACAGGATATATACAGGATATACATGATATACAGGATATACAGGATATACAGGATATATACAGGATATATACAGGATATACAGGATATACAGGATATATACAGGATATACAGAATATACAGGATATATATACAGGATATACAGGATATACAGAATATACAGGATATATATACAGGATATACAGGATATACAGGATATACTGGATATATACATGATATACATGATATACAGGATATACAGGATATACAGGATATATACAGGATATATACAGGATATACAGGATATACAGGATATATACAGGATATATACAGGATATACAGGATATACAGGATATACAGGATATATACAGGATATACAGGACTTACAAATGGTTTAAAGCATACATATTTACAGAATAAATGTATCCTGCACATTAATAAAGACCAGATTAATACTGAATTTGTAGTTGTGGAGTACATACAGCGTGGTTGAAGTTAATTGATTTAAAACGATTTTGTATACTTAGAACATCTTATACTGTACAAATATCTTTTTAAATCAAATTGATGAACAACTAATTACACATTGAGAGAATCAATGAAAGGGGAAAATCAGACGGCTTTAATAAAATTGTGTTGCAGCTGGCGTCCCAGCATCCTTACGCTGAGGCCATCGGAGAGCCGTACGTCTGGACTGTCGACATGCACAACTTCACGGATGTGGAGAGAGCTCTCGCCGCGATCCTCAATCAGACTGTGAGTATTTCATGAGATGCATTTGAGTACTCACCAATACAAGTATCCAATAATAGCAGTACAGATTACCTTCTAAACATGTTTAATTTCCATCCAGTGTTTCTTTGACGCCTTAGTTTGAACTGTAGTTTACCAGGCGACAAACAGGCAGGAAGTGCTTCTTCACAGAGGGTCCTCTCCCGCCGTTTGACACAACTCCCTACTGATCGGGGGACAGCTGGGCGGCCAACACATATGATTGTAGATCTGATGATACAACCTCAAAGTCAATCACAGATCTTTGGCCTGTTCCTCCCTATCATGTCACTCCTAGTCTTTCGTAACTCCCTCTTGGACCTTGAAGTCGCTCTGGAGAACTGGAGTCCCTGGATGGAAACCTTTCTAGGACACCCACCTATCGTCTCTAAGAATGCCAAAACTGCTGACAGCTCTCAGAGCCCAGCATCAGCGGTATCAGTGCATCCATACTAAAAACCCTGAAGAGCAAAATGAAAAGACCGATGGCTGACAGGTGGCGATGGTGATGATGATGCTGGACTGTATTATAAATATAAGGTATCCGCAGTATAGTGAAAGCTTTTTTGTTCGTTACAGATTGAGCCGTACCTTCCGTATGAGTTTACCTGTGAAGGGATGCTCCAGAGGGTCAACGTCCTGATGGAAAACCAGGTGGGAGGAATGTTTGTGGAGGAGACGGGAAGGAATTTCTTTAGGAGGAAAAAACCCTTCATGTTGTTCTCATTGTTGCCTCAGGACTTTTGCAACAGTCCAAGGATTTGGCCTCCTCTGAGCGCGCTCCGGGTCGTTCAGGCAGCAATGGACACGTCCTGTAAACGGGCCTGCCGGAACCAGGGCCTGATCTGTGAGCCGGCCTTCTTCCCACATCTTAACAGTGTCGATAACCTCGCCAGGTGAGTTCACATCTTACAATCATAGTTGACTTTAATGTTTTTTGTGTGTAAGATTTTTGTGGGTATCACAACTGAAAACAACAACAACAACCACAACAACAATTGCATGTAGTTCAGATGAGAATACTTGATCTGTTTTGTAAATGTTATTGTTGATGATATTTTTCAACATAAAGTAGGAAAACTATAAGGAGATATGTTTTATATAAGACTGGTTGGCTCAAGACAAATTTTTGAAAAAACAATCCATGGGAAAAATGCTAACTAAAATCCAACACGACTCACATATTTTCTGCGTATTTGAATCTCCATCAGCTTTATTTCATGTCCCATGTATCCCGGTGAGAAACACAAAGATTCTTTGTGTTACAAGTTTAAAGTGACTGTGAAACATATTTACACCAATACTCCCAATAAGATTCAGCAGATTTTTACTATCTTCTCCTGTTACTGGAAACAAAGCTAAACAATAAGAGAAAGCAGCCTTAAGGCCTCTTAACCCATAGTCTGACTACTGACTTCTAACTAGTTTTTGCTATATTTTTTAACCCCGCATAATCCTAGCTTTTAATAAAACCTTTGGTTCATGCCAGCGGGTGTGGAATGTTCAAATCACTCCCCCTAGTGGACATGCGTTGTACAGCCAAAATCCCCCTCTAGGTTCATAATCTCATTTTCCGCACATTTTGGGTCCATCAAATTAGGTCAAATGCAGAGTATTTGTGGTATTTCTGTCAAGTTTGATGCCGTAATTAGTGAAAAGTTTTCAAATAAATACACTGTTTGTTTTTTTCATTGAGTAACTGTAATAAATGTTGGAGCCCTTTTCATGCCCGTTTAGAATATTGATATTATTTTGTTTTTAATGACAGGTTTCTCCCACATATTTAGGCTCTGAAAATAAAAATAAGGTCTTACCTGTCCGGAAACACCAAAGTTATCCACGGAGCTAATCAGTTGTATAGCTATATAAAGTAAAATTTTGCTTAGAATAATCAATGAGCAGAACAGGTTTTAAAAAAAAGGAACAACTTGTCCTTTTTCAGTTATCTGGTGCTTTCAGGTAGATTCTGCTCCACAGCTTTGAACAGATCCCCATTGTTTGGGTTGATGCCAGCATTCTGCTCCTCTTCAGCCTCTCACAGTCAGCAGGTAATTCACAAGACTTAAGTGATGGAGCCCCTTGGAGATGCTGCACAATAGGTCGGTTCTGCCTATCAGTGCAGCGGTACAGGATCGATCCGTTTGGGTTGTATCTCTGGAGACTGTCTTGACTTCCGGCCCGTGTCTGAAATCAAAAGTCTCCGACATGCTTTCATCCTCTGTGATTTGATACGCTGCTGTTCAGGATTTCTACCGCTCTCTGTTTTCAGTTACGGTGTGGACTGTCGAACATCAGAGGTATCTGAGCGTCACATGACGCTTCCAGCCTACAGCAGCACAAGTAAACTCTGTCTCCTCCAGTCTGACGCCATGCTCTTCAGCTGCGTGAAATCCGACCCGACCTTGATTCGCATCTGCCCATGCAGAGACTACATTAAGGACCAGATAGCCTTATGCAGGGCTTGTGTGTAAGAGCAGCAGAGAACACTTTATGAAGTAAATGTTTTAGTTTTTGTTTATATTTATAAGAATTTGGAGTCATAAACGGAACACACATCCTTACAATAGCAAAAATGTAAGTGCCACGGCACTTTGGATACCACAATTTCATGCCGACGGAACAGTCGGATTGCAGATTTGACAAAAGAAACAGAATGTAGTAAGTTTCTACATGAAGGCACTTTGTAAAGACTGTAACTAGCAAACAGCAATGGGAGCGTTTCCTTTAGGTTTAGTATTTAACGTTCTTATTTCATGCCTTTTATCAGGTGCTATGAGGTCCTGAAAAGGACACCATGTGATCATCATGTAGCGGGAGACTTCATGAAACCGTCAGTAGGGCGGGGGTTCCATGAAGAGAGGCCAAGGCTCGTGTTCAATTCCGGCCGTATGTCTGCCCCTCTCCCCTCATTTCCTGTCAAAATCTTCAGATTTACTGTCAAAAAAGCCTCTAAGGCCAAGTTAAAGAAAAGAACAAGGCTTTGGTGGTGTGTTGTACATATTAGAGTACTAGGTCCACCTTCAGTTTCCACCTCTGCCGGCCTTTCTGTGTGGAGTTTGCTTGTTCTCCCCGTGTCTGAGTGGGTTCTCTCCGGGAACTCCGGCTTCCTCCCAGAGTCCAAAAGTCCACTCAGTAAGTGTGAGTGGATGTTTGTCTCTGTGTGTCGGCCCTATGATGAACTGGCAACTCTTCCTGGGTGAACCACATCTCTGGCTCAATGTCAGCTGGGATAGGCTCCAGCCCCCCCCGCGACCCTGAACAGGATAAGCGGTTGATAATGACTGAATGAATGACTGATGTAATTCCTTGATCCTGAAAACCTAACTTGAGCTCTTTGAGCAATTTTGTAAAATCTAAAAATGTTTAAAAAGCCCCAGCACTGAAATGTGGAAAAAAAAGAAGCCCCTATTTAATACGTTAACTCTTAGCTCTAAGCCTTTAAAGTTTATACTTCATTAAATCATGTTTATAATGACGACGTCTGGCATCTTCTTTTCAGCTTCACATCACTTCCATGACTTGACAGTTCTGTCTTCACGTTAGAATACTGAACCCAAAAAACAGGGTTAGGGATTATGAGCCCGACCCGATCACCCTACCGAGCTTCATGAAAAACCAGGTAGTTCTGATAGCTCAATACTTTTTGTGGATGAGTAAGACTTGGATGAGTGGAGGTATCTGATTCTTCATCACACACCAACTGCTACATGCCACAGAAAGTCATCACCCTGTCAAATAACAGCAGAGAGCCTGGGATGAAATTGAAACCAGGAAATAAATAAAAAAAGACCATGACTCAGCATTTTCTGATGAATAAGCCAGATAAAACTTTATTAATCAATAAAAGTTTTCTCTTTGACAAAGAGAAACATCATTATTACATTATTTCACACAACTAAATGTTGTTTGTCTCATCTGTAATACGACGCATTTCATTACTTTACAAACAGGCAGAATCATTATGTTACATCATCAGGCTTATAGGAAATGTAACATCTTCTGTTTGTGTGTGTTGTGTGTGAGTGTTTGTGTATGTGTGTGTCTGTGTGTGTGTGTGTGTGTGCGGGTGTGCGTGTGGCGGCTATGCATACATATC
Organism: Lophius americanus; assembly: GCA_037951165.1. Taxonomy (NCBI): domain Eukaryota; kingdom Metazoa; phylum Chordata; class Actinopteri; order Lophiiformes; family Lophiidae; genus Lophius; species Lophius americanus. The sequence goes on along the minus strand of JBBDHG010000224.1, from coordinate 980,668 downwards.
CACTGAAGCACAAGACCATGCGAAGCCTACAGCAGCTGGGAAAGGTTATTGGTATTGCTATTATAATAAATTAAGCTCCGACACGCGTCAGAAGAAAGGAGAGATGTTTTTGGCACAGGTCAGCAATCTGCAGAGATCCAAACAAATGATTAACATCAGAACATCTGTCCTTTGAGTGGAGAGTTAGTCTTTGTATGATCCATCATTTGAGGTCATTTTTTTGACAAACCTCTTGCAGCGTTTCAGAGAAGTGAAGGTTAGTAAATTTGACGGGGGCATTTTATTGAAAATAAATAAAATAGAACCACAAATGTGCAAATAGTTCACATTTTTGGTATCCAGCTGTTGCTGTTACTCAGTCATCTTCAGTGGGAGAAACAGCAAAGGTCACTCATTACTAAGGAGCGTGAAGGCCCATCTATTCTCAACGATAAATATGTGGATGGATTCATTGGGTATGTATTTATGCACTTATTTGGAGAGCTGATGGATACTGGTGAGACGGATAAAACGCCTCTGAAAGGAAGAAGGAGCACAGCGAGCTCCATGGAGCATGCAAAGATCACGGTTAGAGAGGCCTCATTGGAAAAGAAGTTGCTGAGGAGGCGGAGCAAATGAGGGTTCATCAGTATTTCTGGAGGACTGATGCAAAGTGGGTAAAACGGGATCTTTGGTCAGCTGCAGGGAGCGGCAGAGAGACGCCCTTACTGATGACTTGGAGTTGTTTTAGGGACAAATCATGGAAGGCTGGGTCCTACTGGGGACTCTGCAGCTACTCTGCTGGCAGTGGTGGAGGTGTGACAGGCAGTGATGGCCTGCAGGTAATTCATAATCTGTGCTTCCTTCTAAATGTGCTGAGAGTTCACCGCTGCTGAGCAGCCGCCTCCCTCTTTGACACTTTTTCTTTTATACAATTTATATTATGGATGATTTCAGCTTACAAGGCTTTTCATGAATCGAGGTATCATTTAAGAATGAGTCTCTTTAGTAACGAGTAATGGACTGGAAGATCACGTCGTGAAGCGTCATGTTGGACGTAATGGCGTCATCTGTGATTGGTCTTTGGATCTGGAAGCTTGGGGAAAAGGAAAGTGATTGGATCCTAAGGAAGCCCCCAGATTGTGTGCTTTCTCTACCCTTGTATGTTTAGTACCAGCGTGAACCTGCACCTTACTGCAGACGCTCTGATGAATGATTTGTTCCATAACGCCTGAGCGTTTGTTCATTCTGATGTGAGCCCAATAAAGACTTGAGATTCATTACCTTTGAAATATTTTGGAATAAGTTCCCTTTTTTTTTAGTAACTGAGCACATTTACTCAAGTACAGTACCTCACTACAAATCTGAGCTGTTGTACTTTACGTGATCAATTCCTTTTAATGCTGCTTCAAACTTTTACTCCACTACATCTGTGTGTAGCTACTAGGCTTCTCTCCGAATGCCTTAATTCGTAATAATTGCGATAAACTGAAGGTTTTTGTCTTCAGAAAATGCAAATTATTCTTAAGCAAAATAAGATAATAAGATTTTAAAAAAGTATTAAAACAATTCCATGTTTTGTTTTATGTAGAAAATGGAATGAAGCTGAAAAACCGGCTGCTCTTATGAAAGAAATCCTCTATGCTTAAAGATTAAGTAATTTACTATCAATGCTAGGTGAATGTTAAATAAAATAGGTGATTCATTTAGTAATAAACAGGATATAAAGTAAATTAAATGACCTTAATCTTTAACAAAATACATCATGATCCTTTATTGTAGTAGTGTAGTAGTGCTGTGAATCAAAAAAACACCCTTTATTATAATAAAACATGAGATGGATCATACTACAACACGATGAGTACTTTTACTACGATACGTCAGGTATATTTTGCCGATATTACTTACATACTTTTACTTAAGTGAGGTATTAATGTAGGTATATTACTTGTTGTACCGGTATGAGTATTTTTACTCATATAAAGGAACGGAATACTTCATCTTCCCCTGAACACAACCTCCTCAACCACTGGTATTTTTGATGCTGTAAAACATTTAACTCTTAACTGGCACCCTGTGGTCGGAGTAATGCCAACGTAAACGTTGCGAGGAAGAACGGGGCGGGGGTTCTCAAGGACAAATGGCCGTATCTATTTTTAGTGGTATGAATGAGCATTAAGGGAAGAATAAATCTGTAGAATATGTACAAGAAGGGTGGCATGAATGAAATCACAAAATGCAAATAAGAGAGGTAGGATGAATTGTTCAGCAAAGACTAGAATAATCTCCAGTTTCCAAACACAACAGTGATCAGCAGTGATGCGCATTTGTTCTGTGCCTTGTGAGGTGCCTATTGGCTCGGAAACCCTGTGCTTCGCAAAAAAGACAGATTGTCTTCTTTGCAACGGAAAAAAGAGGGAAAAATTACAAATCAGTGTGCTGTTGGTGAGTGGAGAAGGTGTGAGCTGGTTCACACCTTCAGCTTACAGATGAGCCTTATTCGTCTTTACACAACAGAACTAAAGGTAACACCAATAAATGTGTGGAGTGTGTAGACTCAGGGTCGACAAATGAGGTTAAAGAGGATGTAAGTCCTTACAGAATTGCTATCCAAGGCTTTTTAGCTATTAACATCCACTGATAAATTTAGACCGACTCCCTGGGCACACAGAATATTAATTAAAAGCCTTGTCTGTGGTCACCTTCCACAAGGGGGCTCACGAGCACTCTGGATCAACAATCGGCAGGAAACCAGGCCATCAGTGCTTACAGTTTACAGTGAGCACAACCAGAGGAGTTCAGTCACAGAGAGTGAGCTGGGTCAATGTCCCTGCAGTTCTCTGTCAATTAATCACAATTAATCACACTGCTTCTGTAGGAAATGACTCCAATATCAGCTCTAAATGCTTATTTTGAAGATTTTTGAACCTTCATCTCTTTGATATCATCCACATAATTCATCTATTTGCAGTTTTTCCTCTAGAAAGTGTTTATATAACATGTCGGAGCTCTTGAAATCCACTCTAGTTTGATAAAAACAACACTAAATGTGGGGTAAAACAATGATTTGCTTGGCATTCAGATCTTGTACTGATCTAAAGCCTTGGACAGCTTCATCAGATCAACATCCAATCTAACAATTTCCACTTACATCGCAAATAAATAACAGTAAGACTTGTCTCATTTCACTAGTAATGTAAAGTTATATGTAAAACAACATTTACAATATTAGCACTATAGTGCAAACATCTTTAACTATATGCAACACGGATCATCCTGTTCTTTAAATATATACGGTCTGTACTGAAGTCCACAAAGTATTGGTGACTGGTTACTGACGCACCATAACAGTGTCATAAACATATATACACGCTGCGTAATATATATTTACATTCAGTACATTAACAATAGCGATGGATATAAAAATGGCAACATCGAGAACAAATCGGTACAAAGCAAGTAACACCGGAGGAAATGCTGCGTCAGCAAATGAGATGCAGAGAAATGAGAAATGATGTTCACACTTTATCATCGTCATTGTGCTTTGTTTGATCCAAGGTCTGAATCTCAGCCAACATTCTGTATGAAGCTTGCAGCCAAAGCAAGGGGAGAGAAAAAAAGCAATCAAAAACAAATGAAGGAATTCTAATTAAAGTAAAAAGTAAAAAAAAAATACCCGAATATCTTCAGTGCAAAAGTCCAACAATAAATAGAGGAATTATAGCAAACATTTCTTTAGAGCTTAGTGCTTTTACATTGTTAACTATTTCACAACAGATACATATTGATTATGTGTATTTTTCAAGTTTCAAATATCTATGTATGGGTTTTTAGCAAAGAACCGACTAAAGTATGCGTGTTTGTAAACAAAATAAAAAAAGGTATTTACCATATATAGTAATGAAACATCAAGGAACTAACCGGCTTAATACCCTAAAATAATTTGTCACTTCATAAATGACCCATCTTGGTGAAATGAGCGCCGTGCTAAGCTAACAGCAGCTCACACCAGTGCCTGGAAGGAATGTTACTCACATGGGATTTATGGGATTTCATATACTCTGGTCACATGTCAGGGTGCACTTCGGTTTATTGCCATCAAATGACAAATATTGGTCCTCAGTGGACTCTGTCCTCTTCACTGCTGTTTGTGCTGCATTTTCTTCATTTACGTCACTGCGTTCACCTTTTGGAGAAGCGGCGACCGTTGACTGTACCGCCTGACTTTTGTTTTTCCTCCGTTCAGAAAAACAAATTAGGATGTACAGACGCCCCTCTGAAAGGAACAGGCTGGTCAGGTTATGACAAAAAATCACATTAAATAAGACGAGCAAATGCTCCACTTCCAACTTAATCGTGATACTATGGAGACGGCTAACATATTTTCTAAAATAAATTGCATTTGAAAACATACTGAATTCTGAATGGACCTAGAAATCCTTGAAGTACTTGATGTAACTTCTTGTGTCAGCGTTCAAGGATTCTAATCACATGGATGAGAATTTACACCTCCATTTTTTTTTAAATCATTTACGGCGTTTGATACATTTGTATGTCCATCGTGTGATGAGAGCAGACCCCAAGAGGTAATCCCTTACAGCGTGAAAACTGTGAAGATGTGGATGATGTCATCAGGGGTCCAGAACAAATGTGGATAAACAGGAGTTTCAGCTCTTTGGCATTTTCCTGATTCTTCTGGTAACGCTTTTTTAATCGATGGTTTCATGGACAGAAGTTTGTTTCTTTCCAAAACAAAGTCTTCATCCTTGTCCTTTTTTCTTCAGAATCTCGTGGACGGCTGTGTTTGTGTGTGCATTCATGTATTTTTGTTTCGATATAAATGCATGTACAGCATATCCAACATGTGCTTGTATACTTTTGCGTGTGAGCAAATGGGCCTGTATAGTCTACATGTGCCGATGCGATGAACATGAGGGTGTTTATGAGGAACAGAGAGAAGATGGCAGAGGGCAGGAGGCAGCTCAGGTGTGTGTGTGCGTGGGAGCGTGCATGGACCTGCTGGTATGGTCGGCACACGTGTCTCTCACTCAAAACGTTCGTAGTTCCTAGTCTTTCTCACTCTGGGCAACATGTCCTTCAGGAGTCTGTGGAAACATGACATAAATGAAACACTTTCAAAAAAATCCAACCTGCATCTGATTTAGGACAACATATGGAAGTGGCTCAAATCGGAGCAGGAAGAATTCCGATCCTACGTGGATGGTTCTGTTCACACTGCCATGAAAAGTCACATGTGAGCAAAACAATCAGATTTGGGACAAATCTTTCCAACACACAGCCGTCTTGGACGGAAACGGGGGAAAGCGACGTTAAAGGCGGAGAAGTCCAGTTCTTTGAGGCACCCCTTTATCTAGATATGCTCTAAACTTCAAAGGATTCTTCATCGCTAATGAGCGCCGGGCTAAGTTGGAGTGACTTACCCTCACTCCAAGTTTCACCAAAAGTCCGTTGAGAAGTTTGAGCGTAATAAATGGAGATGTTAGTGAAAAGCCTCCTGCTCTTTATCCAGATCCTCTCCAAAATGTATGAGCTTCTTCCTCACTACAGGCCCAACTCTTCATCCAACTTTCATCAAAATATGTGAAGTGCTGATTTGTAAACATGGAAATCGTCGTAAAACAAACCCCAACCTTGTTATTCTAAAGAGAATGAAACAAATCTATTTGTCTGGCACCTTTTGAACATATTTTCTGCCTTTCAAGGCAATTTTCAAAAGATTAATGGAGCAGACAATGAAACAAATAAGAGACACAGAGAATGTACGGATAATAAATAAGAATGAATCAGATTCTAAAAAGATCAGCGGTTATAGATGAATTAAGTGAATGAATGATGAATGAAACGAAAATAGTCAAAGGAAATGACCCGACATGATGAGAAAAAGAAGAAAAGAGAGATAATATATATAATAGAAATAATCAGTAATAAATACAATCTGGTTTAAATTATCGGCAAAAGTAGTGAGAGCTCACATGATAACCGTTCTAACAAGTTTGTTGAAAATCAGACAAGTAGTTTTGGTGTAATCCTACTAATATTCAGAGAGACAACCACACGGAGGACAGTTTGATAAATTACAAATGAAATCAGGTCAAACAAATGTAGACAGTGAGGTGCAGTCGCTCTTTCTTACTTGGCGCCATAAGCACAAATGACGATTCCAATGAGAACTCCGACGCAGCCATCCAGATACCAGACCTCAGGATAGTGCTTGTAGATTTCGGCGCTGATAAGAATGGAAAATCCCAAAATAGCACCAACAAGAGAGTTAAACCCTGGAGAAACACACAAACATGGGGGAGAAGATCATGACTACTTCTGTAATCTAAGTTTGAGAAATCAGTTAGTTTTGGTCTCCTGTATTAACTGACGTCTGTAATCCTGATAATGTCAGGATTAGAGAAGTTAATGCAAATCAAGGGACATTTCTTAATTCCTTAATTTTTCTGCCCTTTGTATGTATTTATGTGTGTATATGTATACATGTACATGTAAATATAAGATATCTATCTATCTATCTATCTATCTATCTATCTATCTATCTATCTATCTATCTATCTATCTATCTATCTATCTATCTATCTATCTATCTAAATAGTATGAAAAGTGGTGCAGACATTCGATCTGAGGTCAAGGTTTTTTGTATTAATGGAATATTTTGCCATTCTTTAGGATCCTTATTTGCTGTTTTAGTCGGGCATATTGATATCACCTGTACAGTAAATCTTAAGCTATGGTAACAGTTAGTTTAACATCATGCACAAAAAAGCAAAACGCCCTGTTAATACCTCATGCCAACACCTCTGCAGCTACCTAATTAGCATGTTAGTTTCATTCAATTTTTCTCGCTAGGTTAACCAAGTCAGGTAGTCGCTATACTTGTTAAGTTACCTTACAGACGTAAAATGATTCTTTCATGAAGCTCTTGGCAAGAAAGTAAGCAAGTTTATTTTCAGAAACATGTTCAAATATCTCAAAAGGAGTAGCTTTGAAAAATGAAATAATAGTGTCTTTAAGTAATAAAGTTGTGAAATGTATATACTGTACTTGTTACCCTGTGCAGCATCTGGTGTTATAAATGTATATATATAATTACATATCACCTCATGTGAAGACAGCACAGAAGGTTTTTGTCTTGCCTGTAGGAAGTGTGAAGCCTTCTGGGAAATAAATCAGGCCCTGAGAGCAGTAACCTCTCGTTTATTGGATGGATGCCTAGAATGTTCTGAGACATGTTTAAGGCAGTGTGCGATGTGTGTTTGTGTGCTTTTGTGCACATGTGCATGTGTCTGTCAACTGCCAGAGGGTCATTACCTAAATTTCTTCTTACAATGAAGTAATATGAAAAACTTTCTCTGATAGAAAAAAACCCTAACCCGTCATATTCATGTCCATGTTGTGGTTTTAGTGTTAAGGGTTTGGATTCTGTTTCTTTTTGGTTTCCGTGTTTGTTTCATGGTGGTGTCGCTGTGTTTTAACAGTAATCGCGGTCCCTCACACTGGACTCAGGGCTACTACTCCTGGATATTCCAGAGGGAAGTAATGTACTTTTATCTACATCACTCATAATAAAACTATTTTTGTTATACAATAAGTTGAACAACCTTGAAAGACCAAACCGTCTCACAAATGCATCGCTAATAATATTCCAATAATCACCTGTACCATTCCTTTTTACCATTAGTGTTTGCACCAAAATTTCAACTTTTCGACATTTACATTCAATATATCAGACTCGATTATTCAGAAGTCCTTTAAACATCTCAATTTGAAGTTTAATTGTTGAAATAAATATGAATTATTATGGAATTAAATGCACACTGTTTTTTTAATTCATCTCCACATTGAAAATCAACATCAACATTGAACATAGTAGCTTTTTCAGAATCTCCTCTCAGACTCCTTGCTTCAGTGCAGGCTTTTTTTTTACTGGTAAAACAACACAACACTTTGTGATTATAAATGTACTCTGTAGATTGGCTTAATTCTGCCATTTGTCAAGAGCGGAAGACGGACACCAAATTTAGTCCGTAACACGGAACGGTTAAATAATAGCTAATTAGTGAAATTAAATCATTTCATTGTATTGCATGAAATTGCATGTACCTGTTATAACAGTATCATACACTAGTTATAATTGTCGCTTGTAGAAACAGTATGGTATTGTATTTATGTAGCCTTATCCATTTGACTCTCTGAGTGTGTGTGTGTGTGTGTGTGTGTGTGTGTGTGTGTGTGTGTGTGTGTGTGTGTGTGTGTGTGTGTGTGTGTGTGTGTGTGTGTGTGTGTGAGTGTGTGTGTGTGTGTGTGTGTGTCTGTGTGTCTGTGTGTGTATGTGTCTGTGTATGTGTGTGTGTGAGTGTGTTTGTGTTCTTCCTACCATCGGTGATAAGGGCCCTGCTGGTCAGCACTCTTCCCAGTAAGAACTTGGCGACAGCCAGCAGAGCACACGTGAACCCGCTCACTATAGACACACTGAACAGGAAGTCGTCCTAAACAAAGAAAAAAAGAGAGGCTCGTTATTCATAGAAGATGTTTCACTCACCCAGGTGTTTTGGATGCACATCTGGGCACTTCATTGAAAAGAATTTCACTAATGTAATCTTTCTCACATCTATTACTTCTTTAAATACTTTCCTGTGAAGTCACAAACTGTTCCTGACTCTGACCTGTCCAACCATTGTTAGTGAGACCAAGCACAAACACTGAGTAAACACACAAATAAGCAACCGGAATAATAATAATAATAATAATAATAATACCTTTAATTTATAATGCACTTTACATTTGGATCAAATCTCAAAGTGCTACAAAGCAAAAGCAGAAGCACAAACTGTGGTACACAGTAGGTGTAAAATTCTCCTTGACGCCCGCAACAAAAGATACGCTGTATTTGAATATATGCATTGCTGTACAAGACCAATGTGAATATAAATCTGTTCATTACTTTGCAGCGACTGCTGATCTAAGGTCAGGTTGGATGATGGAGATGTATTTGAGCCTGATATTAGACTGATACTTTGAGCTGAAACATTGGCCAGAAATGGTCACACTGACCCGAGAAAAACCTCACAGAAGAGAAAAATCACAAAGACCAAATGACCAAATATCCCAGCTCTGAATATTTCAGCATATTTACAGTTTAAACCAGTTAGAACACTTGAATACATTATACAAAAGCAGAAAAAAAGCTTGTAAATTATAATGAAGTAATGGTATTGATTGAAATGATAGCCGGATCTATGCTCTCATCACCCCCTGATTGAACTCCTCAAATGAAATGGGAAGCTACGTCTGAAACATTGTGTTTTTCATAAAGAAATCTCCCCTTGTGAGTAAAATATAAATTATTAGGGTAAAATATAATACATCCATGATGGATCTCTTGAGCGCTTTCTCATGTTTCACGTTTGGACTAAATGGGACCAACGATTGAGATATTATGAGCTGAAAACTTTTGAAGCTAAAGCTTCCCCTTGTGTCAGAAATATGAACCTGACCTTTCCCAAAATCAATCCAGTTCTTCCACAAACTAAGGTCTTTGCGCATATAAAATTGGACAATAATCCATGACATCGTTTATTTCTGGAGAACAGTCAGTTGAAAAGGAGAATGAGAAAGCTCCCCCTAGTGAGCAAAATATAAATTACTAGATCAAAAGATTATATGCACCACATTTTGACTAAATTGAATCAACGGTTAGGAAATGATGTATGAAAAACAGTTTTTAAAAAAAATGCTCCCTCTAGTGAGTAAAATATGAACTATCAGAGTAAAACATGATTTGGTCTAAATGGGACTAACAGAAATTATGGCCGAAATGTTTTCGGACAAAGCTTCCCCTAGTGTTAGATCTATACAACAAACCTTTTCCCGAAATCCCCCCTGTTCCTTTTTCTACAGTCTATGTAGGTATAACATTAATAAAAATGAAAAATTATCCAAGAAAAGGTTTTTAAATTATGTCCGGAAAACGATCTTCTTCATAAAAGAAAGCTAAATAAAAGAATAAAACATGAACTATCATGGTAAAGTAAGATGTTTACTTGATGGGTCTTCTTCAGACAAATCATATGCACTGATGTGGACTAAATTGCACAAACGGTGGAGATAAAGCCCCCCTAGGTGTCAGAAATATACAACCAAAAATCACTCCAGTTTTTCCTTGCACTACTCTCTATGTGGGTATTTAAATTTGAAAATGATCCAGGATATTGTTTCTCAGTTATCATGTCAACACGACGGATCTGCTGCCGGGGCGGATGCGGCCGCGATGATGCTTCTATAATAAACCCCTCGACTTTTCGAGGACGTAATGAAGTTAGCCCAACCCTTATCGGACAGCATTAAAAAAAAAAGAAAAGATAAAGTCAGAAAGAGGAGACACTGGAAGCACCAACATCATCCATCAGATAAAATGACCCACATACCTTCGTCAGCTCAACACTTGATACAACATGTGCAGGGCAGGCTCGACCTGGTGCATTATTCAGGTCAGACCGATTTCACCTCTAAGTTATGTGAGGGTCTGCATTTTGTACTTAGGTCTCAAACAAACTCAGCAAAAACCAACTATCACCCCCAGAGCGACTCTCTAACAGATTTAATTGGCGAGTTAAAGAAGAAGAGAAGAGAAAGTTTGCTCAGTTCCACTGACAACAGGAGATTTTTGAGACAAAAGTCCCAAACTAGTCTTTCATCAGGAAGCCTCCATCTGTAAAGTGAACCAGTGACTATAATGTCGACACTTTATCATTATCGGGAAATAAGAACAGTCGGCGGCAGCTGTGAGGTTCGCAGGGAGCAAATTGTGTTTCGGGGTCTTGCTCGAGGACAACATATACTGCAGAGGCAGAACCGCTGACCTGACTAGGGAGTGACCACTCGCTAACACACACCCTGAAATACAATTGCCCTAGAATAAAGAGAAAAGCCAAAAGTCCTCAGAGGGTAACCCTTCATGCAGAATCCCCAATGGATTTCAAATACGATATTGTTTATCTCAGAATTAATAAAATCTGGTTTAAACTGGAGGCATTCTTGGACTAGTTTGTTTTCACTAAGAGTGAAACATAATGGGAATTTACTGGTGTCCTATTTCCACAGTGGGTTCATTGGACCTACCTTCCACAGCTTTTGGGTAGGTGTTAGGGATACTTTCACCAAAAACAAAAGGATAATGGAGCTGCGTTCAGGAATATGAACCTATGATGAATTTATTAATTATTTATTTTTGGTTACGTGCATGCTAGGAAACAAGAACATTTTTACCAAAAATGAATGCCAGCAAATAACCAAAAAATGAATATGCTGAAATCCAAAGATTATTTTCGTTAACCTATACCATCCAAAGAAAAAAATCCCAAATCACCAGCAACACTAAAGGAAAGAATAATTAATACTCATTATACTATGAATATTAAACTCATTATACTATGCAGAACATAATCCTTAAATATTGAACGATCTAATCGATTTACGTTATAATCCCCAATCAACTAACTAAACAGAGAGCTACACAATTTCAACTCCAACTTAGATCTAACTGAACCCGTTTGAAAATAAACAGCCCTCATAGATTATAATTTGCTTCTCTTGAATTCAATTCAGAAATGGCTGGTGTAGAAAACAACGTTGATGGACTGCGTGCTGGACTATGACTTATTTGAACACTTGATTAAAACACAGCAATCCACATAGTATTTAATTAGGCCTAAATTAACTTTATTCAATAAACAAATATAATTTATTTTTATTTTATTTAATTTATAAGTAATTTTAACATAAACAAACTAATAAACTTAATGTGATGCATTTCAGTCATTTAATAACCAATATAACAAGTAATAATTATTATTTTATGTATTATTTTATAAAGTTCTAATATACCTCATGGTTTTTAAAAACATTTCCCATTAAAACAACAACTTTTCCTGATAATTATATATAAACCAATCTCAGAAATTTCAGCTAATTGAAACCTTGTTTACATTTTTTAACTGTTTCATTTCTATTGTTCTCCTAAAGAACAAATTCATGCTGATTCTGTGAAATTAAAATGCACACATTTAAAAAAAAAAGATTATTTAAATAAAAGCCAAATGTACATATTTGTTTTATCAATGTGAGTTGCCCCCCCCCCCCCTTTTTTTATCTTCTTTTTTTTCTAAGCTTATTTTTAATTTTCTCATCTTTTATAACTGTTTTAATTATCTCTTCATTTTCTTCTGTACATCGTTGCAAAGTGCTTGATTGTTTGTGTGTTTATGACACTTTGAATTGCCCTGTTGCTGAAATGTGCTGTATAAATAAAGTTGCCTTGCCTCCGTACATCCAGAGCCGGTCTCAGCTCTCAGTGTTTTATCCGACACAAACAGGCTGACACCCCCCCAGAGGCCCCCCGCCCCCGCCCTTTAGCCACTCAACAGGATTTTATAACTTAATACTCAAAGATAACGGGCTTGCACAGAATTCATGACATACGGCTGCTGTTTAAATAAGAAGAGGAAACAGGAGAAGCAGAAATCTCAGTCAAAAAGCAAATAATAGATGAACTCTGAAGTTTCACGGTTTGTTTTTGTTTTCACAATTTCGATCTGCCTCTTTTAGCTGCTTACGGCATCCTGCACACAGACAGAAGATTTCCTGTCAGAAAGCCTGTTTCTGCCACAAACTGACCCGTGTGGAGGTAGAGAAATGGACCGGCATAGTGATGAAGGGAGGCAGACTAGGTGAGCTGGCGAAGAGACGTTAGAGAAAGAGACATGGCAGAGTGGGGTGGGAAACGACGAAGGAGATGTGACGGGGAGAGAGCGGTTAAAGATGACGCACGATACGCTGAGAATAGAGTAGTGGCTAGATAAATAAGCAGAGAATGAGATGGAGCTCTCCTTAATCCTCCTGCAGCTCCAGCTCAGACACAGGCGGCTGGCAGAGATCGCTCTCACACCGGCCGATCCGTCCATTGAACGTGCCTCACATGCCGAGGACAATCCACCATGACATAACTGAAGCCGCGGACTTAGGCCCAGAGATTTATGAAATATGAATAGATTGGCACTGTGTTTTATGTATTTAGATTAAGAAAGAAGTATTCCAGTTAAAGTAAGGAGTGCTGGAGACGAGACTGAGTCGGCACAACGAAGGGAACTAGATGGCGCCAGAAGCTCCTCTGAGACCTGACACAGAGGGTCACGCCGTTTCTATTTACATGATGGTACTGGAGCATTAAACACATTCTGATGTCCTCGACAAGCTTCAATCTGCTGGTATTTTCATCTCTTAGATTTATGGTGAACGGATATAGTGGCTAAACAACATCAAACATGCAGCTGTACCTTTTGTTAATTTCATATAGTAAATTTCTTTCTTTAAATAAGATTTCATTTATTGCTTGAGAAAAAGCTTGAGCACTGTGATCCGGACGGACAGAAGACGAACGGTATGTTGTGATATTGATAAAAGATATTTCTGAATATGAAAGCTATGTAGTTCATTTTCAACCTTGTAAAAATCTGGAGAGGACTTTCACTGGAAAGTGAAATGGACAGATGGCGAGGAGTTAGATGCCAAATACTAGGTTTCAAAACCGTAATGGATTTAATGGACAGGAAGTAAAACATTGTTTGGACTCCCCAAAGAGTCTTTTGAAGGATGAAGGCCCATCGAAAGTGAAATGAGACTATTTTTGAATGCTTACACACAGAATTAACACCTCAAAAGAGAAATGAGAGGGGGGGTGGGTGTGATGCTGATGTAAGAAAATGTGTATATGTTTGTGTGGGTGTGTGCGCGTGTCTGTATCGAAGAGAAGAAAGGAAGTAAAGTCCGGTAGAGGCAGACAAAATCTCTTACGTCAGAGGATCCACAGCAGAAACCTCACAAGAATGAATTATGTGTCCGAAGAGTGTGACTGTGTGTGAACACACACTGTATGAGCCTATTGATTCAAATTCATTCATTATTTGACAGTGTGTCACGGATGTGCTGCAAGCTCCCACGCAAACACCTGTGTTTACGCTTTTGTGCTTCTTTCATGAAATTCTGATGAAAATCCATCCAAGTTAAGGTCTAAACAGCTGCCTCGAATATACGTTTTTATTCTCGAATTCAAAAGCTCCCAATGGCAAAAGCAAGCTTTATTGATTTAATGTCTCAAGTATTTTTAAGGTCAACCGATAAAATACGCTCAGTAGAGGCTGGGTCTCTTACCACTTCTGGAGGCAGTTTGGTAGCCAGATTATGGAGAGCCTTTCCAAGGATGATCAAGGAGGAGAGAACGAACACAACTCCGAGGATGACACACGCTCTGCAAACACACAAACAGAAGGCAGAATGTTAGGAGGCTGTGCCGAACCAAAGCAAAAACCCAAACAAACTGACATCGGATCAACCACACTCTATTCCAGTCCTTGTTTCCATCTCTCTTGCTTTAATTAAGGATACTGTATCAACTTCCTGCTGCAGCAAAGACACAAACAAATGTTCAGTGTCTCCTCAGAAAACTGTAATAAATGGTTCACGCTCCGGCAGTAGCTTTTGGCTGTCTGGCTAACTTTGGAAGGTGATTTAACCTAAACCTCTGTGAAATATCGGGGTAATATCTCACCAAGAAAACCCCCCAAAGCAGCCCTTAATAACCATTCAGATTGCACCATTACTTCCAAGGACAAAGTTTCCTCCACAACTGGAAAACGTTCGCTGATGTGGCCTGACAATTTTCGTTTCATTTCATTTAATAATTTAATAGTTGAAAATTTCTCCATGGCTGGACTAATTAAGGTACATTTTTATCTTATGTTATATTAATGACATTCAGCTGTTTATGAGACCATGTGGGTCGGCCACATTCTCTGAATAACAGCAAAATGGTGTTAAAATAATTTAAGGTAAAATGTGCCAAAAAGAGGAAATATATAGCCAAATTGATGAAAACGGAGAGAAAGAGAGAGAGAGACAGAGAGAGAGACAGAGAGATCATACCTTTAGGGCTGTAAAAAAAAACATGTGTAAAATTTATTTCAGTTCTGTCTAGCACTATTTGTATAGACGTGGATTGACGATACTGTACGTTCATACAAGTACATATACATACATAGTAGTATACATACAAGTCTAAACATATCAGCATTTCAAATGGCATATTTAATTTCTTTCATTTTGTAATTTTTCTCTTCTAACCATAATTTTGGTCACATTTCCTATCAAAAGAAAAAAGGAACCCACTTCATTCTTATTGTCTGCGCCTCCTGGGGGCTCATTTACAACATATTAAAACTTTTTGGAGAAATAGGACCTCCATGGCAATGGAAAAGGCAGTGAAACGCACCAGTGTCCTCCTCAACTATTATAAGACAGAAAGTAGGACAGACTTTATCTTTAGATGAGGAACAGCTTTGGTGAGTCTAATTTGTCTTATCTTAAATATCTGTTGGTTATTGCTCGTTTTTGGTGCTTGTTGCTGTGGTGGTGTGAATTGGGTCCAGATTCATTCACATATGTTCCTGACAGCAGCTTGGCTGGAGTCTGGGAGAAAAAAACGGCTGAATCCTATTACATTTCATGGCATTTTTGCTTTCTTTGTGGTTTTAGTATATATGACTGGTTGTGAGAAGTTATTAGTTTATTTATGGCAGTTATGGTATGCACCAACTATAAGTGATGCAGCATCATGTCGTTCTGTGTGACAGTGCTACACCCTTGTTGTGTGTGAATGCAGTTGTGTTCAACCTTCATAGGTGTTGAACCTTGTTTTTACCAATAAGATGATAGATTTTACACAAGGTATGAGAAGATATCCGGCCATTACGTTAGATCCTCGACCGACTGACCCAACAGTGAGTACTGCTCAGGAAATCTCACCCCGTTACTAGGCGTTAACTTATTATTGTATGACAACATGTCTCCTGCTGGGAAACCCTTGAAATGATGGGAGAATGTGTTTGGATGATCCATTTCCAGTTTGTATTTTTTCCTCTTGAAGTTGCTAGAAAAGCAAAGCTGTCACTTTCTACCACCAGTTAGGCTCTGCTCACAAATTATGTCATCGCTGTTTACTAACACCAAAAGGGTATATTGTGGGAGCGGAGCACTTGAGGCCCAGTTTGAAAACCTAGGACTCGATAATGTCACCATATATGATGGGGGCGTAACGAGTGAACTTACTGATTGTCTAAAAGTTTCCCAGAAAGGTAGATTATCATTGACTTTAATTTGTTCGAGCTGAAATAAAATGTAATTAGCTTTAACAAGTCAGAATACGAGATGAAATATGTCCCTGTTATGAAGGCTTGAAGGCATTACTCATTAAGTTTTATCGGTCTAAATGATTCATGCTCTGACACTAAAGGCTTTTTGGTTTGCTCGGAGTTTACTTTTGATTCTCATGTTTCTATGTTTCACTCATAAAAGAAAACTTCTTACAGAAGAAAATTATAGAATATAATATACAAAATAATAACCTCTCTATATTTAGCAGGTGTCAGACAAAAGTTTAAAATCTCTTTGTTGCAGGAGCAAACTATTATCTAACTTCCTGCGGAGCGCATGAAGGTGACGGTTATTCCAAAAGATCCGGAATAATGAGCTAAATGTTTTTTCGGGGGTGCTGATAATAACATTTTATGTTCGCTCTGGCGGCAGCCTGAAACAATTTGGTTATTTATTAATTCTTCATCGCTCGATTTATAGTCTCACCTCCTCTGACTCATCTTATGAGCCTTAATTATAATATCTCCATCCATCTCACCGCAGAATGAAGACATGGATTCTGACAGTGGCAGTGAAGTGGTGGTCACCCTCAAATGATGCTGATCTTGGTTACAGTAACGCAGCCACATTTCACATAGACGAGGCAAAAAGAAATGTCTATCTAAGGGTGTGTATTAACACTCAACTGATACATGGAAAACACTAAGTAAATGTGTGAGTAAAAATATAAAGTAGCTAAAAATAAAATGGGGAAAGGGTGTAATATTAGAAAATCATCCATTTTATCCTCATTCAAAAAATGCTTCTTTATTATCTCATCATGTCCGATGGGTCTTCAACCACCGCTTCTGGAGAAGGTTCTCACATATCCTGTGGGAATTTGGGAACGTGGAATCCGAGAGGGCCATGCTCAAAGCCTCTCTTACTCCAGGAGCTGTGGTTATTGTTGGTACCAGATGGAACCTGCTGGTGTAGACTAGCATTAAAGAAAGCTCAAGAAGGAGGCTTTAAGCTTCTGCTGGTCCAAGGATCTCCTGAAACAGCAGAAAGGTACTTTGGACGCTGCAGAAGCCAAAAAAAGGGGGTCAGTGAATTTCCTCAAGGAAATTCTGGCTAATCATACGATGGCTCAGGGAGAGAAGGCAGGGCTTATCTCACGCTGTAATCAGGCTGTAATCAGGCTGGGTATCGTCAAAGGGTGAAAGGAACTTTGAGTACACCTTGAACCCAACTGCTATGTCCTCTACAGTTGAGGCAGAGTTTGATCCATACTCTGCCTTGATACTCATCCATAATCTTTGGCAAAGGTCGCTGTGGGAGTGAACAAGCTTCCCAATGGCAAGGCACCACCTGAGGAACACTTTTGACATTGTCGTCAGGCACGTTCCCTTTTGATCATATCCGTGTTAGTAGAGGGTTTGGACAGTTTCTAGTTTGGGGATTTGCTTCTCCACTTTTTGCGAATGATGTGGCCTATTCGATTTCATCAGTCTGTGATGTTCACTTCTCGCTGGAGAGGTCAGAAGCCCACTGTCGACCAACAACCCCAAATTTGGGGCTGTTTTTTCTAAAAGAAAGAGGTGCGTTGATCGCTCTAGTTTTTTGGGGCGAATTGCTGCATCAAGAGAATGAGTTTAATTATCTCGGGATCTAGTTCGTGAGCAGAAGGAAAATGTACCGTCAGATGGACAGGCGGTTTGGTGTAGTTTGGTTTTGGTCTGGTGTTGGTCTGGTGTGTCGTGTATTGGCTACGTACCCTCACTTCTGGTCATGAGGTTTGAGTGCCGACCAAATGAATGAGGTCAGGGATACAAGCACATTCAATTTTGACGAAATGGGTTTCCTGACATTTAAGTGAAGTCATTTTATTAAAATTGACCGAGCAGTAAAAGTCTAATTCTGTCTATTCTTACTTCTTGCAAAGGGCATTTTTTTTTTAAACAGGTGTTAATTCAGATAAAGTGGCTGATAAAATATTTTCTGTTTCACTTGCTTTAACATAATGGGTTCTTGTATTGTTAAAGAGAGCATTTTTTTAATGAGATGCATGTCTGCTCAGAATGTAAATATGAATTCACAAAGGAAACAAAGACCGATACCTATTTCAGCCTGACAATTTGAGTTATTTATACAAACAAAGACTATCTTAATTCTCCTCATTCGTCATCAATCACACTCTCCTGCTACCATAACTTCCCATCTATCCATGCATCTGTCAATTCTGCATCTGCTCTGAAAGCTTATTGCTGCCTGCACTTTTTGCACCATCAACACCTCAGCTTCCAAATGGGGGCTTCATTGAAGGAGACAGGGGAAGTTTGCTCATCAACATCTCCAAAATGTCTATGTCAACAAACGTAAATAGAGCCATGAAATTAAAGCCTGGATAAGTACCATGTATTTTTTTATTTCCTGGATAAAGAACCACGGAATTATGATAAAGTAAGGATATTTAGGATATATTGGATACCTACATTTGGATATGAGGAATGTATATGTGTGTCTGTATGTGTGTGCCTTTCCTCTATGACATCTCTGACCTATAGTTGCTGCTGTGTGATGAACAAGGCTCTGAACAACCTGGTAGTCAATTAATAAATTCAACCGAGCTGCAGCAGTTCTGACACCTGACAGATTAACAGGCCTGTGTTTAGCAGTGACGTATGTGACACAAGTTCCCTCTACTCCCCTTACACTCTGATATGAAGAACTAAAGACCCTAAAACTATCTAATCAGTTCAGATGGCTGTGAAAGCCTATCAAGACATCCTCAAAGCCGCAATAAAATGGTGCCACTGGTGATACCGATACATGCACATATTTTTTCATTGCACTGCAGAGAATATGCAATATTTATTCAAGTTCAAAACCAATTACATGTCAATGTTATTGTTCACTCTCACTTTTCTTTTTCTCTGCTTCTCAGAATGAAGTTGTATTATTTGTGACTGGAATGTGAGGAAAGTAAATGACAGCTTCACACGCAAGAGAAAATCCCTGCGCTCTTTCTATACTTTCATTGAAGGGAATAAAAATAATATAATATGGTATTAAATGGTTAATTTATCTCCACCGAAAGACTTGGGAGACTTTGGAACCATGTCAGCATCAAAGCTGTCATTTAACCAAATGCTAGAAAAGTACCACTTTACGTATTTATGTTTCTCAACCATTAGCAATTTTATTTACTTGCCTCCTCATTTTGAATTTCCTCTGTCCAGTCCCGTCTTAATATGATTACCTATGATTACCATTATTTTACCTAAGTAAAATAATGCCTTCCGCGTGTTAACAAAAAGCATCGACAGTAAATGATGCAAACCTAGACTTACTGGAATTTTAATCGTGTTAATATAAACCAGGGTTGCTGAATATCGGTGAATAAAGTGAAATTCATAAGCTCTCTTTTCCGGTCATAATAATCCATGACAGTTGAATCAGAAGCCGCTAGACTTTTTATGAAATGTTAAAAATGTTGCCCCCCTCATCCACGAGGCCGAGACATACGTCATAGGCCACACGTAAACTATTAACCATCAGTGATGGGTGTCATTCGGTAGAAAGTTGTCGTGATTGTCTGCTGGGTCATCAATTGAGCTGACGCATTCAAGGTGTGCTTGAAAATGGGACTGTCTGGAGAGAGATGTCACGACCGCATTGAATGTGGGTGATAGCTGGTGGCATAGACCCCCAGCCCTGTTTAGCGTTGGCAGTTTAATGTAGATAGAACTATATATAATAAAGACATTTATAGATCTTTTGGTTAGTACTTAAATACAAAGTGTACCTGATGATCCACTTTGATAGATCTATCAAGAAAGATGAACCTAATGACCCCCTTCGATGATGTGTGGCCAACTGAATTCTCTATGCATCAAAAAACCTACTGGGGTTGATATTCCAGGCCCCCCCTCCACCAGTCAGTTAGAACCGACTTGAATGTATTCAACTTTAGATCAGAAGTCCAGTTGCTTCCGATTCAACCTTCAAAGAAAGCTCTCGTAGGTGAAGGCAGATGAAAGGGAGTAACCCAAATTGAACGATTTCCTCAGAGATTCATCATTAAACAGACTTGAATTCAGCCCATGGCGTCGTTTATACTCACATGTACTCTCTGTGTGCGGAGTGCACCGCTGCTGCATTGCTGTAGCGCCAGAGGACAATGACTGATGACAGGACGTCCAGGCTGGCCTCAAACTACCACAGACACAGACAGAAGTCAGGATAACATTTTGGTTCATCTAACATGCTTTACTTTTTCGTAATAGAAATAAATAGGCTTAAATCAAATCACCGACACTAATCAAAAATATTTTTTTAACAATAAAGACATGAGTTTATCTTATTGCGTACTCTTTGATCGCTACAAATGCGTCATGATCCAGTCTATAACCCAACGCTGACGTTACAAATCGGTTGACTGAAGTGCTTTGCCTAATTCTGTAGCCTCCACTCTGAACAAGAGACTACGATATGTAGCAGAGTAGCATTGTTTGCTAAAAGGGAATCAACCAGTCATTGTAAATAATCGCACAGTGCCAACATGAGTTTGACTCTACCGCTAACTCCACTATCTGAAGTTTTGATGACCTTTTGACTCAAAAAGAAGGAAGAAAAGCGTCCTGTAACCGGAAAGAGAGAAACAGAGAACCATTTTATTGTTTTTAAGTTGAAGTGGTAGAAATATGATGAGGCGGTGCTGATGGATATCTACTTTGTTTCAGTGAGAAGTTTGTGAATTTTGACGAAGGGAAAGAAACAGAGTGCGAGACCTTGTCGTCAAAGGATAAAACAAGACCTGACTCAATAATCACTGAGAGAAAAACTGGTGGGGTCTGTGCAGCCTGTCCAGGATTGGACTTGGCTGACAAGGATTGTATGGAATGATGTCCTTGCGGGGCACCCCCTGGTTCTGAATGGCCGCCACCAGGATAATTTCCTTCTCAATGGTGCGCTGCAAATGACTCTAGCTTGGAATACCCACTAGCCGCCACCCCACCCCCGCTTGCATTGATCTTGATTCCACGGACCTGTGGAATTGGACCTCCTTGGAGGAGAGAGGATGTAGCGACCACACCCACGCTGTGCCACTTTGCCCACTGAATTTTTCAGACTATCCTGGTTTCATGAGTCAGATCTTCCCTATTTCGTTCTGTGACAATGAGGTTTCTCGCTCAGTTGCTTTTTCTTGTTATAGATAGTAAAAATGCTATCTTGTCAAAATTGAGATGGACTGCATAACGGCCATAGCACAGAACAAAAGATAATGATTGTTATGTTACAATTAACCTACTATCTATAGTTTCGAAATAGTTAATAACTTAATATGATTTTGAATGTGAATTTTGAAAGCCACCCTGGATTGTTGTTAATCACTGCACCTTTGAAATTTCCAATTTATCAGTGTAACATTTTTTATTTCAGTTATATCGACTGACTCTTGCTACTTTATTATTAAAAGACATCCTAGAAACTTCAAAATTAAAGCCTAGACTTTAATAAAGTCATACTGTTGCAGATTATGATTTATGAGATTTTAATTATGCATTATGCTAATCACATTTTCCCTCACCGCCCAAAGATACGGATGATTTCATTTCTACCTCACTCTTACGACGTCCTCTTTCTTAAAGTAATTACTTTCCCATAGCCTCCTCCAGATAACAGGAAGTAAAAAGAAGCCTTATTCTGAAGAAAAGCCAGCAGATATGTTCAGCCAAAACAAAATGCATCTTTGCATTCATCATGAGTTCCATTCCCAGTCCCATTTTTCTTCCCTGTTACCTTGGAGATAAAGGGACCAATAACAGGACGGTAACAGGAGCCATTAATAAATCACAGTGAGCAAAGTTATGACTAATTGATCAATGCAGATGAAGAGAAGGAAGGAGGAGAACTCACGGCAAATCCAAAGGCTGATGCGCTGGATCTCATGAACGATACAGCTGTGGCGGGAGAGAAAGAAAGCAGTTAGTGCTGACTGAATAGTTTCTAAATCAGACTTCAGTATCAAGAATTAATACAAAAATAATAATGTGGCTCTACATATGGGATGCATGGTAAAGAATGTAGAAGAAAAATGTTAAACATGTCGATAAATGTATGAATAAAACATGATGAAACATTGCGAGAACATTAAGTTTGTTTAAATTTTTCATGCTATTGAAAGTTCTGTAGCAGAGAAATTCATAGTCGCAGCTCAGCTTATAGAGCACTAGAAAAGAGGAGCAGAACTCTCAGAGCATTCTAAGTAAACATATTTGAAAATCGGTGAGATCTTTGAAGCTCTGTGAGTTTCACGTGAAACTGCTGAGCACAGAATAACTACCATAAAGAAACTCAAAGATGTTCGAAGGCTAAATCACTCTTTGATGTCTAGCACACAAGATTGTTTTCTTATGGCATCAGCAGCGGTTTGAATCTGAATGAATCAATATTTGCGGCTACTTGAAGGCCCGCATAACTAAACCCAAACGCACCATACCACACATTCTTGACATTACACACATAGATACTAGTATCAGTGTTTTGTCAGCTATGCTCTTTAGTCTTATTTCTAGTCCTATATCAAATGTCCTCTATAGTTTATTAGTATTTGCCCAACATAATCCTGTTTTGATATAGTTGGCTGGAAATTATGAACATTTTAGCTCTATTTCAGTAAGAACAAACCTTATTTTACGTTAATGAAAGCGCTGGTATTTTAGCTTAGGATATCAGGTTTTCATTCTGATTTCAGTGAATATAGTTGAGCCAAAACCAAAATGTGTAGTAATTACAGTCTTTAATTTTATGTTCTTCATAACGAGATAAAAACAGGAACAAGGATTCATAATGAAGCTTTGCCTGAAGAGTCTGGTCTGATCATGTACCTCAAAGAAAAATGGAAAATGTTTGAATGCATATTTATGTAGAAACTCACGTGCCTCCAAGCCAGTGAGTTGGGCGTCTGACCCATTTAGGGTCTGAGAACAGGTTGAAATCTTTTTAAGATATCTTCTTTGAGCAGATATGACTGTAAGTATTTTTTGTAAAAAAAAAAAAAAAGATCCAACTACTTGGTAAAAAGTGAACTATTAAAGTAAAATATGATATATACTGTACAAGAAACACCTGTCGATTCATATCGAAAGATCTGGACTAAATCGGACCAACGTGCAAGAAGTTCTGTCTGAAAAAGGAAGTTTTTCATAAAACAAAAGCTCCGGTTGTGAGTAAAATAGGTACAATTAGAGTAAAGAGGAGTCCTAGAGTCCGTTCATATGCACCACATTTAGACTAAATTGGAAAAACAATTTTTATATTTTTAAAATATTTGGAAATACTAGTGTCGTAAATATACAACTAACCCTTCCCTAAATCATTCCACTTCTTCCTCGCACTAAGAACTAGATAGGTATACAATTTGAAGATAATCCATAAAATTATTTTTGAAATGTCGTGTAAACACGAAGGATCTGCTGCAGCTGGGGCGGAAACGGCGGAAACGGTGGTGGCGATGATGATTCCTTCATATCCCTGACTTTTCGGGGATATGATAAGATAATTTAAGATAAGATAAGACAAACTCTATTGATGAAAAATGATATTGCACAAGGTGTTAGTACTGTTGTTTTGGCTTTACTGTCCGATGTTTTATTTGTATTTCCTGCAGGAGGGGGAGGAGTTATACAATTGAATGGCCACTGGTAGAAAACTTCCATGTGGTCCCAGTCCGCCACTGAAGCTGGACCAGGACCACAGAGTACATGTGTTTCTATCCATTCCTAACAGATGACCTCATTTTGTACGTGAACGCTTTCTTGTAATATGTTATCCCACAAAAATGTTTTGTTAATTGATCGGTTTCCTAAATGAGATTGATGGAGGGTTCTGAACCTTCATCGTCACACAGTCCTAGTTGGTCCCGCCCGTGCTGCTGTAACCTTCGGCCTGTCCTTGTGTGTCTCTCCCCCTGTGTTTTCAGGACAGGGTCTCAGGGGAACGCGTCTCAGGAGTTGGATCACCATGGCAACAGGAAATTTGAGGCCATGTGTGAAGCTGGTTTGACTTCAGAGCTTTAATCTCGTCCCCTCTCTTTCTCCCCCTAAATTCTCCTCTTCCTCGAATATCTCAGATTCTGAATTCCTTTGACACTTTCGTGTCTCTGCCCCCTTCGCTCTCGCTGCATTTCTAGTCACGTCTTGGAGTCGTGCCCTTTTCTTCTCCTTTGTATATTATTTATACCGACTAACACTTGCTCCTCTAGGGCGGGCAAACATGGAGCGATGGCAGGTTTCCCCGGGCATCAACAGGTATTTCATATAAGTTAGAGACAGCTTAATGTGTTTTGATGCATAGAGTGTCACTAATGGCAAGAAAGGCAGCTTCATTGTAGTGAAATTAAACAGGAAGGACAATGAAAGAAGACAAATGATGGTGAATAATAGGAATTATGGGACGGAGAGGATATTCCCATGATGGACTTTGGACACAAGTCAGATGGAAGGAGTCTGGCCGAGAGTGTAATAGAAGACTCTCACACATTATCACACTCTATCACCAACAGTCACCCTCTCTCTTCCTCAGCAGACATCCCCTCTCTGCCTCACATGAAGAGGGTGAGCTGAATACCTTGAGTTCCCCCAGTCCCCCAATCCATCTGGGAAAGTTAAGAAATTATCTTTATTTTTATCATTTCACCAGATTATTAATTCTGTTTTAATTAAATAGTTGCAAAATAAGATCACAAATATTTTTCAAATGAACGTGATCCTTTATACACCAGGTAATAGCATAACATAAAGATACTCTGGATTTATGTTCTGATTGGAGTTAATCACATTACATTAAACTGATGGCAGGTTTGAGTATGTGGGGTGTCGTTAATGAACACGTCACCGCTCTGACATAATATATATATACATCAGGCTGCCGTCAAAACACATGAAAAATCCCTCTCGATGATAATCAGGCCAATGCTGTCGTCCCTGAAAGAAAGTTAACATCCATGAAAAGTACCCAATCCCCTGCGTTGTCAGAGGGGACTGAACTCCTCAAATGAAATGTGAAGTTATGTGCACAGTATATTTCATTAAAGAAAACCCGAAATGAGTAAAATATATATGATATATATAAGATTGAGTTGATATATATGCACCAAATTTGGAATAAATCGGGCCAACTGTTGAGAACTTATGTCCCGGAAACCTTTGGAGATAAAGCTCCCCCTAATGTTGGAAATAAATAACCAACCCTTCCTAAAATGACTCCAATTCTTCCTTGCATTATGGTCTATGGGGGATCCAAAATTTGAAATTGATACATTAAACTGTTTCTGACTTATTGCGATATGATATTCAGCAGCGAACGCACCGGAGGATGTGCTAGGATATAAAAATATGTACTTTAATACATTATTCAACACACTGGACCAGTCGCTGAGGAGTGAGCAGCTCCTGTGAAACACCAGTACAGCAAATTTGTGTTCAGTGTCTCTCTTAAGGACCTTTCAGCATGTAGACTGCAAGGGCAGTCTGGGAAATGAACCCCTAACCTTCTAATTGAGGGATAACCATTCTACCTGCTGGACTACAGCTGACACGGAATGCTTCGTTTAGTTGATCAATTATTGTTGTTTTGATCAAGAAAAACTTGGAAAAACAAGTTCCAAGGACAAATTGGTTGTTTTTAGGATGGATAATTGAAAAGACTAAATGTCTATACCAAAAGTAGTTTATTAATGATTTTTGTATCAAGAAAAACTTTTGAAAATGTGTACTCAAAAATAAATATATATGTATAATAATAATAATACATTTAATTTATAATGCACTTTACATTTGGATCAAATCTCAAAGTGCTACAAAGTAAAAACAGATAAAAGCATTAATAAAAAATAAAATAATAAATACATAAAAACCTGTCCAAAAAGCAGCAATGTTAATTAAAGTTATAGGTTCTGCTAAAAAGGAAAGTTTTAAGTCCTTTTTTAAATGTGTCAGTCGTCTGTGGAGCCCTCAGATGGTCAGACGATGATATATCTATATATTGATATAATTATATATATATATATGATTATATATATTGATATTATATGATTATATATCATAGATGTGTCTATATATTGCATACATGTATGGTAATACAGTAGAAAATTGGTACGTACAATTCAAATTAACAGTAATTGTGCAGGATCAACAAAACAGTATAGGTATATAGTATGTTGTAGCACAGAGTGGCTCCTTGTGATCAAAGGTTAAGGGGTCAGCATCCAGCGGTGGGTTTCGGTCTTAGCGATAATTAGCTCTTGGATCTAAAAGCTTCTATGTGTGACTGTCCACATTCCAAGAGGGCCTCTGGTTAGAAACCCACTGGTTGGTAAGCACTGACCTGTAATCCTTAAGGGGGTTTAACCTAGTGTTGAGGTTTTCATCTGGTTTTATCTGCACACCCGAAGAACACGTTTGAGTCAAAGTTATTCATAAACTTATAATTACATTGATATACAACTAATTTGCTACAGCAGATACGTTTGGGGGAAGATAACAATGTAATCCCTATTTGTGAGGATTAGAGATTATACCCCTTTACCATGTTTGAGTCAAAGGGTGGGGGTTGAGGTGGTACTCTTTGACTTTATGTTTGAGAAACCAATGTCGTCAATAAACATTTTACTGACGTGTTTTACATCTTCCCTGTCCTCTGCATCGTCTTCTGTTACACCAGCTGGATGTCCTCTTTCACCACATCCAAAGACTCCGTCTTTGGTCTTCCCCTTCTTCTCATGCCTGGCAGCTCCATCTCCAGCATCCTCCTACTAATAGATACACTATCCCTCCTTTTCACGTGTCCAAACCATCTCAATCTGACCTCTCTGACTTTGTCTCCAGGAGTCTAACTTGGATTGTCCCTCTGATGTGCTCTTTTCTAATCATGTCCATCCTCAACATCTCAACTCTGCCTCCCTGCCTCCTGTCTTTTGGTCAGTGCCACCTTGTAAACCATTACCTGAACTCATGCTTCTACTTTTACAAGCAAGATAAAAAAGCTGGCATTTAGTAGACTTTTTTTTTTTTGACAGCAGAGACAAGTCAGAAATTGACTTCAAATGCCCTGTCTGTATAATTTATGGGTAAATTTAAATGGTTTTCATTTAAATTGGGACTATGTGAACATGTTATTATTTGGTAGTTTTAAATCAATCGTAACATCCCATAATACTGGGGATAATTAGATGATGTTTTCATGTAGACTTAACTCGGAAATCGATTTTAAGTGAATAGATATGGCGATTTTGGCAGGAAAATCAGGAACAAATCATTTTACTAATGCAGAAATAAGACAACTGACATAATGACTTTGTCTGGACTCTCTGAAATGAGATGGGAAGATGACTGAACAGAATGGCAACAATAACCCTTTTAAGTCAGAGATTGTGAGAAAAAAAAAAAAAAAAAGCAGCGAAACAAACATATACTAGATGTTGCCTTTGTTGTTTCCACTGAAATGGCATTCCGGTCTGGGATTTCAAATAGAGAGCTGACGTCCTGTGAGTTAAAGATTGTGGACAACACAGCAGCGAAGGCGTCTGATTTCATCAGCAGTGTCTACAATGGATTAATATGGAATAAACATTTCAACTTAACAATAACAATAATAACGCATCAGATGGAAGCTATCATCTCTGTCATTTCTTTTTCTTTTTTTGTAAGCTGCTAACTGCTATTAGATTTGCCTTTCCTCCTGCCTTCCTGCCGTTCATTTGTCAACTCTGCTTTACTAGTCTGGTCGACCACTCGAAACGCCTTACATCCTGAGCCATCATTCACCCATTCACACAAACATTCACACCAACATTCACACCACCATTCACACCAACATTCACACCAACATTCACACCAACATTCACACCAACATTCACACAAACATTCACACACACATTCACAGATGGTGATGTTAGAGGCTGCCCTGCAAGGCGCCAAATGAGCCGCAGAAGTTGCTCAGGTAGTGCAGCTACTTCAGGATGACACATCAATACGCGCTGTGGCCAGAAGGTCGAGGAAGGTGTCAAGAGCGTGGAGGAGATACTAGGAGACAGGCCAGTACCCCAGGAGAGGTCGAGGGGGCCAGTGGGAGGGCAAAAGCCCAGCAGCAGGACTGCTATCTGTTCCTTTATGCAAAGGAGAAACAGGAGGAGCACTGCCAGAGCGCTACAAAGTGACCTCTAGCAGGCCACTTGTGTGCATGTTTCTACCCAAACTGTCAGAAACAGACTCCATGAGGATGGCTTGAGGGCCCGACGTCCACAAGTGGGGCCTGCATTCACAGCGAGACACGTTCAACCCGATTGGCCTTTGCCTGAGAACACCAGAATTGGCAGCAGGGTCACACTGAGCACATGTGAGTGATGTCAGAGAGTCTGGAGACGATGTGGAGAACGTTCTGCTGCCTACAACGTCCTCCAGCATGACCGGTTTGGCATTCGGTCAGTGATGATGTTGGAAAGCATATCCTTGGAGGGTCGCACAGAACTCCTTGTGCCGGCCAGGGGTACCCTGACTGCTGTTTGGTACCAGGATGAGATCCTCAGACCTATTGTCAGACCGTATGCTGGTGCAGTGGGCCCTTGGTTCCTACTATTGCATGACAATGCCCGGCCTCATGTGGCTGGGTTGTGTCAGCGGTTCCTGGATGACGAAGGCATAAATGCTATTGACTGGCTCGCTCGTTCCCCAGACCTGAATCCAATCGACCACCTCTGGGTCATCATGTATCGTTGCATCCACCGCCGCAATGTTACATCAAAGACGGTGCAGGATCTGACTGATGCCCTGATCCAGGTCTGGGGGAGATCCCCCAGGAGACCATCTGTCGTCTCATCAAGAGCATGCCCAGATGTCCTAGGGGTTGCATACAGGAACGTGGAGGCCATACACAAAACTGAGCCACATTATGAATTGTCTTGAGGAAATTCACAAACGTTGGATCAGCTTTGGATCTAATTTTTCCGCTTTGATTTTGAATATGGTTCCGTGATTTTGTTCTCAACAAATTACACTATGTAAGCAATACAGATTTTCAACTGGAATATTTCATTCCTCCAGATCTGGGATGTGTGTTTTAAGTGTTCCCTTTATTTTTTTGAGTGGTGGTATATGTATATATATATATATATATATATATATATATATATATGTAGAATCTTGTATAACAGTTTACAAATAGTTAAGTGTATTTATCAACATTATTGAGTTATAATATGATGTATCTTTAAGCTGAATTCATAGAAATAGTGAGGTTGAGTCCCTATGGACTGTCAAAGATTATTAATGAGTCACATTTGACATGAATCTATTCAGAGGATCTGCTGGAATGGTATTGGGAGCATTTCAGGGAGATACCATTGCTTTCGGGGACAACAAAACCCTAGTTTGAATATTCAGGAAACCACAGTTTCCCTTTATTTTTTGTAAGCAAGATCATCAGGGCAAATTGTTTTGGGCTTTAGATTTCATATCTAATAATTCGTAAATACTGAATTTTCTTCTCCCTACAGTAATTCATTTTTCCAGTTTCTGCTGTAAAGCTCATTAAAATGCGCCAGCCGTCTGCGTTGTTACCGCCTGCCAGAAAATCGATGCCTCTTTCCGTGAGAGCAGACACTAGGCTGTGTAACATCCTCTGGGTTTTTGGTTAATAAGAGAGGCCAGCGTGCATGAAGTACTAACAAGACTGAGGATGAGAGGGGGACACCTGATGACGGAGCAGCAGGGATGGCAAAAATGAGTAGACGCAGTGGAGTAGAAGAGAAGCGGGGCAGAAATGAAGCTCTTGGGTAGAAATTCCTCAAATTTAGTGTGCTGTCTATTTTCTCGCCATATGACAAAGCCATACTGATTATAGTCAAAAATAATGCATCCAAATAGAAAAAGAAGGTTGCACTTCCTTTGCCTTTTACCATATTGATTATGCAACATTTTCATCTGATCTATTTGTCTCCACTCTATGTGTGATGCTCTATGTTCTGCTCAGATGTCCTGCCAGCAGCTACATAGCAAAAGCAATGGTTGAGTCCTGGCAGCCATAAAACCCTAATTATCAGCGAGTTATGCAAGAAGCAGGGTCATTGTCGACACTTAACAACCCGTCGCTGTCCGGCTCTTCAGAGCACACCACCCATTGATTACAAGTGATAGGTGGATGGAGTAGCATCGAATTGAACCGTTAATTCAGGACCATGCTTTGGGCTGTTGGGAATTATGAAGACCAGCAAGTGAAACAACATACGAGCTTTGAAATACAAGTAGTCTGAATACTTCTTCCACTAATGCTCTCACCATACATGGTCTCAGCTTACAGATCGACATCATCAGAAAGGCTTCTCACTATTTCACCTGAAACAGCTATATTAAAAATAAAGCAATTTTCTTTTGCTGATCACCAATTATTATAAGATCTGACAGGCCAATACCAGTTTTAAACATTTGTTATTTAAAGTTTAAAAATCATAGTGACTATTGTATTTTAAGTGCTCTTACTTTGAAGAAGATGTATCAAGCTTGTTGGCATTGGGTAAATATGCATATATTCGGACTTGTTAAAATGAATGTTCCCTCCGTCTTCCCCGCCATGCGTTTCTTAAACCAATTATGGGACATTTTGAAGTGAAAATTAAACTTTGTAAGTTTGTTCAGTCCATTATATATTATACGTTGGCTTTGTTCAGGGACTTCAGGGCCTGAGGCTGGCTCTGAGCTACCACTAGCTTTAGCCGCTCTGCTAACACCGGCTTCTTAACTTACTACGCTCTTCGGGGTAATTAAATGTGAAAGGTGTGCCAAACGTTTTCGGGGTTGTTCCTCAATAGCTTATTTTGTCCTTTCTGGTGTTGTAAATTGCGAGCTTTGTGTTTTTCTGGTTTACTTGTGTGATGTTTGGAGCCGTGGTAGCTCATGCTCGGTGTGTATGTACGGCACAAGCCGGCACGGAACCGGATTCCAGTGTCCCAGATCGGCCAATTGCCGATTTCATCAAACTTGGGATGCACCAAAGTTAGAGCTGAATAGCTGCACCTCTATTTATAACCTCCAAGATGAAAATGAAATAGTTTCCATCTTAACAAAAAATTTAATTCCTTTGTTAAGTTTTTTGGTATATAAAATTCAATTACATCACAAGGAGTAAAGGAGTAACTCCGGAGACTGGGGATCGGGAGAAAGGCAGCAAAGCTCATCCGTCTCTCCGAATCTCATCTGTGTCAGAGGTCTTAAAATAATTTCCCAACAGACACTCTTAATGAAGCTGAGAAAAACAGTCCCAAGATGAAGACGGAATTCAAAGTGTCTGAAGCTTGGTTCAAAAGCTGTTTTTTTTTCCCCGTAATGAGAAGGGGACGGTTAGAGCAATTCCATTGGGATGAGTGAGAGAGATGATGAAGAGGATGCAGAAATTTAGGCAAAATTATGCATCATTAAACTAACTGAGACTGTAACTGAGAACCGGATTTTTCTTCTCTCTCATTGACGACCGTAAATTTTTCTGACAATGTTTAGGCGACAAACACACAGTAAATATTCCATATTTGCTTTGTCCCTGTCCCTAAACCACATTCACACTCCGTTAGCCTAGGCTTAGTTCAAGAGGGAAATCCTTCCAAAACATTAAGACCTGTCCTACGAACAAGGTTTACTTCAACTGTGTTTCACAGCACAGGGAGTCTACGTCCTGATGAGTGTTAAAGTGGCCGTTTAGCAGCTGGATGATACAGTAGATGAGATGTCAAGGAGATGCTAAGATATATCAAGACATAGGTGTTCATTCACCAGCCCCGAAAATATAGCAGCACCAGTGTTTGGGAGTTTGAAAAGCGACTTGGAAAGATTGAAAATGGCACTTTTTATTCTATCTCACTGGTCCACTATAGATTTAATGCTTCAATAAATGGGGTTCTCCTAGTTCTCATCCCATGGCCAAATTAACGATGACAATTTATGTACAATATAATCTAACATAATTTAACCCTACCACTGCTATCTATCACTAGAAAGGAAACACATAAATATATTTAGAATATTTAGATATGTATAGCCCGGATTATCAAAAAAACAACCTCTTCTCACATCACTTGATCTCTCCTGCTGTCTCTAAACAAGTTCCTCATTCACTAGTTCCACAGTGTTGGTGGACGACCATTTTCAAGTAATGTTTATGGTCATCTGATTCTGAAGGTACACTTCTCTTAATTTAGCAGAGTAGATATTGGATGAGAATGGTGTTATTCCGATTCTCTGGCTTGAATTTACAGCAGATCTTTGAACACAAAGGAATTATGACCTCATTATGTTGGAAGATACTCAGATTGATACTCAATACTCAAATTGAACCAAGAACAATTGCCCTCCATGAGTCCATAGCTGTAAACAGTCAATTAGTCATTCACAATCTTTTGTCTAGCTACGATTTACCTGTTGAAATGACTCACTGTTTCTGCAAAGAAAGCCCCTGAATGCCTCATTTGTTGCTCAAAAAGCTCGAAGAGCGTCGCAATGTTCTGCTTGTTGAACTCAGCCCTGATCTTGTGTTACTGAGGACAACTCACTATGTCTTGTAACACTATGACAGATGCCATTATTCATTCAAAAAAAATGCTGACAAAGGCCCACTCTGTTCACTGTCTCATCTGTCTCCGATTCCCTCATCATCGCAGATACTTAAGTTGACAATCCTCCGTTTATTCATCGCAAGGTTTATTTAGTTATGCTGTTCCGCGTGCCGTGGCTCACTTGACTCTGCACTTGTTCTTGTCTCTTTTTCAGTCAACTTGTTTGACACTTGATCCCATGTCAGATTTGTTTGAATGTCCGGACTGCTGTCTGTGCTTCTGACTTTTGCCTGTCTCATCATTCCGTCAGCCTTTATTCCTCCATCTTTCTTATTTTAATCACTGAAATTCATCCAGCTCTACCACATTTGTCTGCACTTGAGTCCATCCTTTGTTTTCTTGTTCGTCTGCACTGCAGTTGTGACACTGACCTAAACCAAAGTACCTACTACGTTAACTTAACCTAACCTCTAATGATGAAGATGTAAAATAATCCTCCTTTATACATAAATTATTGATTGAATGACGAGTCTAAAGTAGCATCTGTGTGTACAAACCCACAACCAACTGCGTGTGTTTGTGTGTGTGTATGTTTGTGTGTGTGTGTGAGAGGTAAATTACTGGTTGATCTCCGTTTGGGCAAGGAGATAAAAATATGGTCCTCGAGCATTGTTTCCTCATTAATTAGTAGCTTTACTAAATAGTTCTACACAACCTCTGGTTCCCATCAAAAACATATAGCCCTCAATCCCCCTAACACCGAGCTGAGGCTCGCAAACATCCTTCAAAGCTCCCTCACCGTAAAACCAACAAACATACACACTCATTGCCCCCTCAGCAGGTACATCTGACACAGCTGTGGCTTTTTCCTCGTCTGCAAAATACTGTGTTTAATTATTCAGGAGCTACTGCTCAGCCCTGCACCGCCTCTCGCACTCTGGCTGGGTTCACCCTGCGGAAACTTTGCAGAGAACGTTCTGTCTTTCCATTCCTACGAATCCTGATTCCTAAGAGCATTTTTTTTTCGCCTTCTCTTTCTCTCATTTTGTTTTCCCTCTTAGGTGCAATCCTAACATCCATCTCCAGCCTTCATCGCACTTATTACAATGTTAATCTTCCTTCCTAACCACCATCCCCCTTTTCCTGTCTCTGCTTTTTCCTCTTCCTATTGATGTCCATCACATCCATTTTGCTCCTCAATCTGTCTCCTCGGTTCATTTCCCTCCCTCCTCTTCTTTCCTACATTACCAGACCTACATTCCAAACCCCCTCTTGGGTAGTAGCTCCCTCCTTGGCTCACTCAGCCTTTCCCCTCCCAGTAGGCCAGCTATATTGATTTTCAGTAGGATGGAAGTGCAGTGAGGGAGGTACCATCTGCAAACGGCTTGGCGCTAGGAAGGAGTACACACTCACACACATACATGTTCACACACACGCGCGCACAAAGTTTTAGATCACTATTAATCCTGGCTCACAACAAAAAAACTCCACAATTAACTAGAGTTCAGTGAAAGAATAGCAGGAGTGTAACAGACATTTCTAGTGACTATTGGTCTTCTGTGAATGTCCTCTCAGCAGGGAGAATTAGTGTGATACATTTAACAGAAGGACATCTGGTTGCAACAAACACAACAGCATCATGTCTCTGTTAGCAGCCGGCAGACAACGATCATCTCCAAGTTAACGATGCAGTTGTCTTCAGCACCTGCTGGAGTTCTGTTGAGGACAGGTAATAGCTGGATCGCATCTTAATCTTAAACGATACAAGGTTTATTTGATTTAAACCCTGGTTTTGTTTAAAGGAAACCAACCTAACCACAAAGTGGTCACAAGCTAGTGTACCTCTTGTTACGGTCCCAAGCCCTAAGGGCCAAATCCATGTGTGGAACATAACTGATCTCCAAACCAGATTGGTTGGGGTCCGGGGTTAACAGGTACAGTTAGCCAGCAGGGTACCGACCTATGTTTGGAAATGGGTGGTCTGGTGGCAACCCCGAAAGATGAAAACATTGTTTAAAGGAAACCCTTCCAAAGAGGAAGACACTATGTCTGAATGATCAAAAGATATACAGTAAAACAAGGGATGTGCTGATAACAAATAAATACAAGTAATACAATGTACTTATATATGTGACCATTTGTTAGCTTTGTCAAACAGTGATAATGTCCATCGCTAGCAGGTTTAAGGTCGCACCCATAGATCATTTTATTGTGAAGGACCTGTAGTGGGCTTGAGAATGATTCTTTGTGAGTTGATGAATACGTTAGAGTTGAGGTACAAGACATCAAATAGACAGAGTTTCACTGAAAGCTGTTTCAGAGAGTACCAAATGAAGTTAAACGTGAACCCTGATGGAGAGTGTGTTGCGATAGTAACTGATATCTGGGCATAATGTGATTGTGGTGTGGCTGAGAGTTATGAAGGCACGCTTCACATCCTATAGTTGTTTGCAGTTTGCTGCTTTATTGTTTCTTGATCACGGTGAAATGTCGCTCTCATGTTACTTATGAGTTACCGTGCCTCTCCTCAGTCACATGACCTGCCTGAAGTACGGACATAATGCCTTTGAAATGCTGTTAATAGTATTTTCCGTCGTCTCCTTTTGTAGTCCCATCAGCTCTAATTTAGTGAAATATGGAAAGGGTTTGCAAAGTTCATGAACATATAACATATTTGCTATTTTTTTCCCTCTTACTGATAAAGTTGATCACTGGGTCATGTGACGGCACCTTTTAACGTTTAAAAATGCATTGCTACCGAATCATACTGTAGAACATGTGTCTGGATGTGTACTGAATAGTTATATAAGGGAAATGTTATACATCCTTAGCTGTTTGCATTGCATTTAAATACTCATCAGTCCCCTTCTCCAGTTAAATATAACAAAGTTAAGTATGGATGGCAAGAGCATTAATAGTCAGTCTAGTGTTTATCTAAGTAAAGCATTTGCTGTGATAGATTTCAAAACTTGCAGTTTTCCCTACCAGGGATGCAGCGAGGAATGATTACAAGAAATGGTGCATCTTCATTATCCCAAAAGCAGACCGCTGCCGTAGCTCATTCTGACAGGAAAGGGGTGTTGCACTGAAGCGCGGGCGGGAACAGACACAAGTTAATTGCTCCGAAATGACAGCATCAAATTGGTAAGCACAACATGGGGTCCTCACAGGTTCTAAAGGGACCAAACACGACCACACAGACGCGTAGGTGCTATATTAACTGTTTTATCTCTGCAGTGAGGGCATCCGAGAGACACCCGAGCCAACGCACCACCCCACTCACCACCGCCCCTCTCGCTGAGCACCTGAGCTCTGCATTAATTCAATAGCTTGTTTGTGTCATATTCTGCTAGTTTGCAACAACACCTCAGCCTCAGATCTTTTTTTTTTCAATGCTGTGGAAATTGAATAATATTTCATTAATGGAGAGAAAAGGCCGAAAAATGAGGTTGTTCTTTTAGACTGTGAGGTGACGATTGTAGTCAGACATTCGGGTATAAATTAAATAAATAATTCCCCGTCCCACTGGATAATCTCAAAAGACATTTTCACTGTCAGCACATAGAAGTATTAATTTCTTTAGAAAATCTATATTAGAATTTAATAATAAGGACATGTATTTAGAACTGTCTATGTTGGTTTCTAGAGGATGGAGGGGCACATGAAAGGAAGAGGGAAAGTACCAGTAGTTAGAGGCAGCAGTATCGGCTGGAGGACAAAGTGAATGCCAGTGGAGCTGGGCTGCTGGGAGTTTGCAGATCAGCCGACGGGTCAGCCGACGAAACACTGGGCATTACAGGAAGTTGCAAATACAATAACATGGAGGTGGCTGGAGGGGCTCTGACTGAGGAGGGCTTATCGATGGATTCAGTGTGTTGCCACTTGGATACAGGTCAAGGTTTGATCAACCTCGGTCGGGTCACTCGGTCGACCCGACACCTGATAACTCCAGGATACATGGATGATTTACACCAGGATATGTATGTGGAAGTTCTTTTTTATTCTGTCTTAAAGGTAATGAGGGGTTAAATATATTGACTATTAAGCAAATATTCAACCAGGAGCCAATACCAGCTGACATAATTAGACAGGAGAAAGGGTCCGTCCTAAACATGTCACCGATTCATCACAGAGACAAACAACTATTCACAATACACCAATTCTCCTACATCTCATGTTTTTGATCCGGAAAATGCATTCAAACATGCGGAGAACACAAACACTACAAACAGAAAGTTCCAGGTCCCCAGACGGACTTGAACGCAGAATAATGTTACCCTCTGAACTTCCCACCTGCAATGTCAACTTATTCCACTATAAGTTTGCAGGCATTGTTTTCTTTTCTGGACCTTTTTCCCATTATAATGTACAAAATATTTTGTCAATGCATTGAGTCTGTTTGTTCTTCTCTTTCCCTGACCTTGCTGATATGCTGGTTCAGACATAACCCAAGCCATGTTTATGTCCAGAGAAATACAGGGAGGATACAAGGCAGACATCTGAGACGTAATGTGAGGGATTGATAACGCTGTAAGAGAGAGTGCCTGTTTTGCATGTGATTTTCAAACTTGCAAATATAAAGTTAAGATAGTGAAATGGACAATAGCGTGTTCAGGATGGATTCAGTCTTCCTATGAATGCCACGCCACATTTTCCAACACTTGAATAATGACCACACAACTATAGACAAATGTAAACTTTGCATAGGCTGTTGTAAAACACAGACGACTCGAACAAAAAACAACCCCTGATATTTTCCACCTCATTCTTTCAGTCAGTACCCAGAGCTCTTGACCTTAGGGGGGGGTTGGTAGTGCAAATCAATTAATTGAGACCTTTGCCTTATGATTCAACTTCGTTTTAAACACCTATACCATTGTGGTTATTCTGAAACATATTGAAATAGATATATTACACGGGGACCAATTTTATTATTATTTTTTTATTTTTTTATTGCTCTGTTTAGATCATTGCCTTCAGGGAGAACTAATCCACATTCAAGCAGAGCATCGGCAGCCCAGCTTCAACCATTCAACCAAAGCTCTACTCAATGCTGCTTCATCTTGCTTAAAATAAAAGAGGTGAGAGAGATAACCGGGGACTTGTAAGATCGTGGATGCGCCTTCCCAGTGTGTTAGTTTGTTGTCCAACACTACCCAAAATATAAAATCACAATATCAGCTTCCAAAAACAGAGGGAGCACAAACAAAAATAAATTATATACCAGTGCAAGTTGACTAGTCTCAGTTACACTAATTCATTTTTGCGCGTTTCGGCCTAGTGGCTCTTCATCAGATCACAAAGGGAGACTTGCGATCAGACAGTTCAGAGGTTGGTATCTTCTGAGGTCACAAAAGAGTTCCATAAGCCTGATTGGCCTCCAGGTTTGATTAGAAGGTACCGTGGCTTTTATCCTCGCGTAAATTCATATTTCTGAAATGTCCTTGTGACTTGGAGTGGTCTGTAGTCTCACGTATACCTAGTAGTAGTACGCGTATACTTCTTTGTACTCATGGTTATCACCACCATATTTCCGTTTATCATACTCACTGAGTTCATCTCAGAACACTTCAATTGATACAATCCTGTCTTCCAGTTGGTGATTAGTGTATTAAATGTCCTCACTCCAGTCAGTTGATTCAAATCATCAAGCAATGACTTGACCATGGTGGAGATTTTCCTTTCTCTTTTGACGGGAGCTGCAGTCCAAGGTACATTTTTCTCTTTATTTGTCACTTTCTGTGTTCTTCCAAACAAAAACAAACTACAAACTATGTACAAACTACGTAACAAATTACGTCACCCGTCTCACCCATTTAAACAAACAAAACAGTGCAGACCAATTAATAATGATGAAATAGAGAGAAATGGTTTCTGATTTCTGGTTTATATATATTTATATATATATATATATATATATATATATATATATATATGCTACCGTCACAGAAATGCAAAAAGACGCCATCATTGTGGGAAAATAGAGCAATGGGATGGAATAAAGGAACACATGTATCCTTGAATAGGCTGTGTAAATGGAATGATAGTGGTATGGTCCAACAAAGAAATCATTAGTCAACTTCAAAACACTTATGAAAAGCTGGAACTTTACATTTAAATTCTACAAGGAAAGACGGAGAGGATAGTAGACATAGGCTGATGTCAGACATACGCCGTTCTACAAACCATTCCATCATAAAGCAAATGCGATAAAGACATGAAGAGTTCATAAGTGCCCTTTACAAATTGCTATGTGAAACTAGAAAAAGGTGGATCAAATATACAGAATGTGACCTGACTTTTGGGTGGGACAATGAAAGGTCTTTAGCTTATTTTCTACAAACTGTTCATTTTGTAACATTCATTCAGTGAAAAAATCATTCAGTGATCCTGACTCACTGATATATAAGAAGAATGAAACTGAAATAGGAATACATTTCTGCTTTGTCTCTCTCTCACATACACACACACACACTCACTGATCCTCACACACACAGACCTTCACACACACAAACACACTCTCACACGCACACGCATAGACACACGCTTCGACATACACACACACGGACACACACACAGGCAGTTGCAGGTATAATGGCCTCTGAGTATCCTTCAATGTCTTGCATAGAGGTGGCTGACAATTGAGTGCAAAACAGTCCTCTGGCTCAAGTGTGTGTGTGTGTGTGTGTGTGTGTGTGTGTGTGTGTGTGTGTGTGTGTGTGTGTGTGTGTGTGTTTGTGTGCTTTCCTGATATAAATGTAAATTGTTGCCTACTATTAAAGCGATTTAGACACTTCTAGCCTCTGTAGCCTCTGTAAACATGGCAGCATTAGCAGGAAAGCTAACGGTCTTAGACGTCCTATGATGCTGTATAACATCTGAGCTTAATCTAGACTTCTCCACATTAGGGCTAATTGCCTCTTACTTGTGTGGCCGTTTATCTTTCATCTGCCTGCCTGACAGAATCAACACAAGACGTTGTTTTGTCTTGGTTGAGAGCAGAGGAGGATTTGTTTTGTTTTCATACTGAACAAGAATTAGTGGGCGGATGTGTGCACAGAGCTCACCAGGGGTTAAAGTGATTCTGTGATGGAGATAACAATTAACCAACTCGAGTCAATGGATCCTCAAGGGATCGTGTGTTTAGCAGAGTCCACCCCCTCCGAACTGCAAAAAAATACCGCCATCGGAAAAAAAGAGGTTACATAACAATTCAAAGATTATACATGTTTATTTATATTTAATCATAGAGTTATGCATACGGAACACCAACATGATAGAAGTGAAGGTTAAACTGATTAAGTTGAAGTTCAGCCTGCAATATGACATGCTCAAAATATACACTAGCGACTAGCAAAGAACTAAATTGGAAATAAAAACTGAGACTAACTCCTATTCTCCTTTCTGTTGAACAACTATCCAGCCGCTCTGGTTTACAGGCAGCAAGGTGATTATGATGATCCCTGTTTCTTTTTTCCTCTTCACAGTCTTCTTCTTCAGCTTTGTGAACTTTGCCACTCGTTTATTTCTCACCTCTCTGCCGGCTGTCACTCATCTCTCTTCTCTCTCTCTTTACTAGACTCCACTCTCTGGGCTTCCTCTCTCCCTCCCTCTACTCACTCCTACCCTGCTCCCACGTTCGTCTCTGGCTTTCCTTAACCTAAGCTGATGAAACCTCAGAAGGTGTGAGTGAGGAGGGGGGGGCTTGGCAGTGAGCTACTTGCATCAGTCTCAGCCATTACATTTACAATGGTCTCCAAAAGGACACAGAAGAGCCAGAAAAAAATGGAATTAAGATATATTCCTGGTCCCTCTGCCAATTCCTCCCATTTTGCCTTCACCTCCTGCTTATAGCCTCCCCCCTTCCTATTTACATGTGTTGTCACCCCATCAGGATAAGGTTCAATAATAATAAGTAATGCATTACGGGGAAAATAGGTTTTACCTGTCCCTCTTCCCTGAGGCCATCTTCCTCGTAAATAATCCATTCCTAGGTAACCAATTGCACTATGATGAAGGCCTGGCCTGTTGGTAATGGATTCATTGCAGGCATCGGTTTATCATTGATCACAGTGAAACGAGCTTTTGGTATTTCGCCGCCGGGACTTTTGTCCTCCCCCCATGCAAGAGCAAAGAGAAGCTACAAGTTCATTACGAGTCCATTATAACACCGGAACTGTTCAGCCTCATAGGGGTGTTCTATTCGAGAAATAAAACAAACATCAGAAGAATAAGGGTGACGTTGAAGAAGATTATTCATTTTTGGTATTTTCCAACAAACAACAATGAGGTCTTTGTTCAGCTGTTGACGACAATGGACTAACCGCTTCGGTTCTGCTCAGTAGTACAGCGAAAAAGGCAGAATATTGATTTTTCACAGTTGGCTCCAGGTTTACACACAGAAAAGAACATTTGTCCTGTTGAAACACTCATGACTGGTCCTGTTGAATCATCAAATGGGAACCACCAATGGGAAATTCTTTAGATTTTACACATCAGGTCAGTTTAGTCTCCCCATGCCTGATTTATATGATTGCCCTTTTAACATACCTTACCATCTCTGTTTATATTATTCTCCCTTGTTCAGAACTATTTTTGTGTATTTTCAGCCCATTTTTGCAAAACCTTTTGCACATTCTTAGGGTACTATTATTTTTTATACACACTACATATGTGAAGAGCTGCTAGACTTGTCTTTTCATTAGACCGTGACAATTAACATATATTCTCTTCAATTCTATTGTACTCTGTACATGGAAGAGGGTTTAAAGTCAAAGTAATCTTGAAGAATCTAGTAGAGAATAAAGGAGACCTTCACTCTCTACTAGAGTGAAGGTCTACTAGTAGGCTGCCATCAAGATACATATAGGCCTACAACCAATCAGACTACAACCACCTTATTATCTCTGTTTTCATGTATCGGCACAATGTTGTGAAACGGCAGACAAAACTTGGGAGAAAAAGCAAAATAAAATTCACATGGAGGAAAATATAAAAAAGTTTTGTCCATTTATGGTTTCTGGATTTAGAATGGAGTGAGACAACTGTCCCCTGTCTTTGTGTTTAGGACGTCTGCTTTAGTGATGAAAGCACCAGACTGTTTGTTATCGCAGATGTCTTTTTCCTATGCTCACTATTCTAACTAAAATGTTTTTAATTTCACTCAGTTGTAATCTTTATAATTGTCAGAACCATGTCAAGGCTAAGTGTAGAATTAGTACATTACTGTTATTAAAATTGTTTAACTGTCTGTTGGTTGTTTTACATACTGTGATGCAAGAGAAGAATGTTAGATGTGGGTTAGCATAGCCTACTAGCTAGTGATTTAAATTAAACAGAATTAACCCAAAAAATTTAAATGAGTGCTTGGACTTGGGGTCCTCATGAGCCCCTCCAATTATAATGTAGTTCCACTGGGGTACCCTTAATCATATATTGATGTGCATTTTGTCACCTCTGCAGAGGAGCTAATGTTTTTATTTTTGTCTCTGACTGATTATTAGCAAGAGTACAGAATAACTGGTGAATGGATTTGCATGAAATGTAACCCAATTGTAGGTTTTGGAATATCCTAGAGATCGTTAAATTTGTTTGACATAATGTCATGACCTCAAGACGTGATGTCATATAACCGTTTTGTTAACCACTGCAAGATTGGGCACTTTTGTAGTTTTGTAGTTCTCTGCAATATCTCATAAATTAATGGACAGATTTTGCATAAATTGGACGTGATGAGCTCAGTCTCAGCAGCTGCTACGGGACCCACTGACTGAACTAATGTCTTCCCGGAGAGAATGATTCAACAGGAGCTAATAAGCGTTCAGGATAAAAGGGACATTTATTAAAGAAATCCCGAAGAGAACAGCGAAACATGGATGTGGCGTTAAAGGTAACGTTGATATTTTTTAATGAGTTACAACAATGCACTAACTGCCTCAGTTAAGGTTATACGTTCAGCAGAAAAGGAAGAATATGGATTTTTCATACTTCCATTCATGTGGACATCCAGACAAGATCATTTGCCTTGTTGCAGAAATCATGACTGGTCATCTTACAGCGTCTTGTGATTTCCAATTTTACCCATCAGGTTCAGCCTACCTATCATGGAATTCCTATTATGATCATCAGATTATTGTCTGTCTCCGTTCACGCCTCTGTTATGAATTGGCGACTTAACCAGGGCCTACCCCGCCTCTTGCCCAATGTCAGCTGGAATAGGCTCTGGCCCCTGTGAACCGAGCGGAGTACCAGTTACGGAATCAATGACTTTATTGATTTTTGATGTCTAGATTCTCAAGTTTTTTTCCCAAAATCTAATAAACTGCTGAATGAGACTTGAACTTAAAATCTCACCTCACCATTTAACTTTAATGAGGAATATACACTGTTAATGATTATTATTTACTGTTAATATTTGACATTTATTATGATAGCAGAGTTCCACTGTATGAAACATATTATCTGCTCACTGGGCTGCACATTAAGTATACAGGACTTTTCATGCCTTGATAGCCAACTAATTG
Organism: Lophius americanus; assembly: GCA_037951165.1. NCBI lineage: Eukaryota > Metazoa > Chordata > Actinopteri > Lophiiformes > Lophiidae > Lophius > Lophius americanus. The sequence continues at coordinate 937,354 of JBBDHG010000224.1, read as the reverse complement.
CTAACTCGTAAATTGATGTTCTTTTTTTCTGTTATCTCTAAATAGTTTTTTAAAGATGCAAATTTAGTTGTGTTGCTGTATAGTTCAATGACAATGAAGTCTCTTATGTCTCATTCACGATAGTTCACCATAAGTTCAACTAACTTCCATGAATTTTCCTCCAACAGGTAATGATTCAACACTGATTGCTGCTGTGATTGATTTTTTAAACAATATATGAAACCACAGTGTGAAAATAAGGTGACACTGTGGAATGAGTCACTTAAACGGATGAACCTGATTATTATTTCCCCACCATCAACTGGTAGCTCAGAGTTAATTTGTCCCGCCTTGATACTTCACTGTTTCCACCAGGAAATGCTCTTGTTATCTATTCCGTTACCAGCAGCTTTAAGTGACAGACCCCTCATCACAACCACAGGAAAACAACCACAATGTGAGACTAACAAGAAATGTCCTAAAAACACACACTCACACACATTCTCTTTTTATACATTTACACCTAAACACAACACCCAACTTATACAAAGTAGAACTGGTGAAGTGCATCCGTCTGATGTGTCCTATATCTAAGTGCAAGGTGGGGAATTTGACATATATAGATAAAACACTCGAAGCTTGTGATAGGCATGCCTACACAGAGTTCTCCGACACGTCAACAGAACAGTGAAGAATGTGCAAGGGAAGACTGTACCCTCATTCCTGCGCGATTTCCGACCCGTCTTTCAGATTTCTACAATTCTCATCTTCATTTGATTTTTTCAAAGTGAAGCAGATGGCAGCGTTGAAGAATAACAGAGGTCCATAACTGCAATTATCAAACAATTCAAATTGAATCTTGTCCTGTCCTGCATCAGCCCTGCAGGGTTTTCAAAAAAAAATTTCTCCTGAGAGGACGATCAATAGTGTAGAGTTACTGCAGAGGGGTTGAATATCCATCTACAGCTTCATATTCAGCGCTGCAGATGCAGCCGGCCACTTCTTTGTGTCCGTAGCACCGAATGTTTATAAACACTCACCATATGAAGTTTTAAGTATCTGTGCGAAAATCGTTTTTTTCACAACAGAATAAAAATAGGGGAAAATGGAATGGAAATGGAGATCTATAGTTTTGCAACAGGTCAGCCATCCTTGAACTCGTTTTGTGCGAACTAAAGGCCTTTTTTTCATTTCATTGGGTTTTAATTTTTGTCTTCCAATGTATTGATATTGCAAAATTAGTTAAAATTACTATAAAGAGCTTGTTTGTGCACATTTCTATTTATGCATTCATTGATTCATTTTCTGTAACTGCTTACCTTGTCAAGGGTCATGGGGGCTGAAGCTTATCCCAGCTGACATTACAAGTCAGGATAATCCAGGAAGGTTAAATCAGTCTTAATGCAGCCTGAACATCTTTCCCCAGACAGTTTCACAACATTAACACTTTGAATCACCTCATGTAAATGACACACACGTTAATCCAGTAGATAATCAAAGGCACTTGAGTCCACAATGACCCCAATAACCCCCAATAGAGCTGGGTGGTCACCTCCACACATGTGACCCCACGAGTCTCAAGGGATTAACCCCTAAAAGGAGGTCAAATACCTGACTGTCCAACAGTCAGGTAGAACTGAGGAAACCTCTTGGATAAGAGGTGAAACTTTCATTCCTCATTAAGCCAACCATTGAGATTAGATAATGATGTCATCCACACCCTTCCCTGCCGCCTCTGAGCTGAAGTGCTCCCTCTATCTGAAGAGGGTGCTAAAGCTTGAAAGCGGCCCATATTCCAATGGACAACATCTATGATAGCTTTTGAGTTACTCTTAGTTACATTAACCATTTACAAAACAACAATCTTTGCATCTAACTGTAACACTTTGATGTGGTTTGGCATTTTGTTCACAGGAAAACAGTGTTCGATATCTCAACCAAACTTTAGAATACCCCCGAGTGTAATTTGTCCCATGTAAATTGCAAAATGCATTTCTGTTAAGAACTGTGATGGAACCTCATGCAAGCTCCATTTTCAGCTTAATATTCATATATGGATAGAACAACTTCAAAAACAAGGCTGACTTTGTGCATGGTATTTTTCTCTGGTGTTGATTTTACACCGACAGTGACTAGGGATCCATGAGCAACCCTGCCACAAAGAGGTCGGATAGCTCCACACTACCGTTGTGGATTTAATTTGACGGGGACAACCGCAACGGCCTGGTTAGACATAAAAACACTTGTTAGGTTTTTACGCAACTGTTTGAGGAACAAAAACAGTTGCAATGGTTCAACTGACACATAAAGAAAAGCTTTGAGATGAGATGATGACTAAGAAAAGTCAGGCAACTAAAAGCCTCCAAAGTAAATCAGATAATCTAAGATCTAATGATTGAAGCAGTGTAAAAAAATTATAATTGGACAAATGGTCCATATCCTGAAAATGACAGGCTCACAACACAGCATGGCTGTACATAAACACACACACACACACACACACTCACACCACCACCATCTGAGCATTGGTGCAGTCATTTAGACTTTTATGAAGAAACATCTGATAATTTAGCGCAGAAATGAAGCTTCAATGTCCTCAACGCTCTGGAATCTATGGTTAGAGCGACATGCCCCCTAACACCAGCATCCTTTGGTGTTCTGCATGTTTACTGTATACAGTAAATTGAAAAAAAGTTATCGTGCTTAGTGTTTCTTTATTTAATCCAACATGTTCTGGTTGCGTTTGCTAAAAGATAAAAACATATCTACCTTTAAAGTTGACTGTAAGCACGGAAACATTTCTGTTTATCTCTGTAACATGTATTTAAAGAAGACCACACTGCCACATGTCATCCATGCAATGTTAAACAGGAAGCACATAAAAAGTAGAAATCTAACAAATTCCTGGTGCGGTCCTTTCAATGATCCCTTAATGGATGCAGACAGCACTAACTTAAAGTGCATTATAAATTAAATGTATTATTATTATTATTAACAGAGTTGAAGAATAATTACCATATCGGGACGCATTAGGTGCTTGATTCATATCTCTGATATCATCCTCATTCTAATAAAGTTTTTATATGGGGACCTACAGAACAATGGACTGAGTACAGATCCCTACCCCGTATTCTAGACAGAGATCAATGCACACACACCAAAACCATGTGACAGAGACTGAAAACACAAACGGCTTTGCTGTTGTGCTCAAAGAAACTGAAAAAGAGTTTTTAAAACAGGAGATTTGTTTATTATGACAGTGTGGTACTTCTGCAGAAAAGCATACATTTATAATGTATCAAAGGCAACTGGTTTCAGTGACGTACGGTGAAGTTGGTGGCAGGTGAGGCATTGACCCTTTCAGAGTCAGATTCACAAATACATGAACCCATTAGATGAGCTTAAATTCACCGTTTAATTGCCAGCTTGCAGACTGACCACTGGTTGTGTTTCATATCTCACATCAGAATTCTCTCCACACACATAGGAAGGTACATATTTGGCCAAAGAACAACGTTAAATTTGTATCAGCCCAGAGGGAGAGCGCGTTTGCTCTGCACCTTCGTGCGTTCTTAATTAAACATCGCAATTCTACAATTCATAGTGTGAGACAAGATTGTAGGTTCATCCCATTTTTTTTTTTGTCTCTGCGGTATTATTATTTTTTTTGGGGATTTTTGTCTCTGCGTAGAAGAAGAACAACAGCAGAACCAGCATAAACCCATGGGTATCCTCACGCCCCCTTCAGGGAGGCAGAGGTGCTGGCTGCCTCACCTCCTGCTTTTTCATTACAGTTTTATGTCAGATCAGCAAGACAAACATATTCTACACATAAGTCAAAAACATGACCTATTCTGTGGAAAGTGAGGACATATATATATATAGGTCACATGGTTGGTGATTGCATCTGCTGCTGTGGATCTGCTCCATGTCCAATGATCACAAGATGCTCATGATGATTATTGTTGTTATCATTATTATTATTATTGTATAGTATTTCCCCATAAGCTATCACTATATGTTACATTAATATTAATGTTATTATCAACCTGGGATCCCTGCTGCTGCCGCGGCCCGACCATGGAGATGTTGGACAAAGTGGATTATAGCTCCTCACCTGTGTCTCTCTCTTTCTCACTCTCACTCTCTTTTTTTTCAAACCCGACCGGTCATGGCAGTAGGCCGTCCACCCTGAGTCTTGGATCTGCTCGAGATTTCTGCCCGTTAAAGGGCAGTTTTTTTCTCGCCATTGTCGCAAAGTGCTGCTCAAGGAGGAATTTGTTGGGTCTCTGTAGATAATTATATAAAGAGTCTGGTCTAGACCTGCTCTTTCTGGAAAGCACCTTGAGACAACTGTTGTTGTGAATTGGCGCTATATAAATAAAGATTGATTGATTGATTGATTGATATAATAAAAGTGTCTAAAACATTAGATTGGTGATAATCAGTGGGAAAGCTAAAGGCACCAGTTTGTGAGTGTCTGGGCAATCTGACATGAGGCCCAGCTCACAGCTGCCTCACTTCGTGCCTCTCCTCTCTGTTTTAGGTAAAATGCAAATTCAGCAATTTTAATAATAAAAAATGAAGGAAACGCTTGCACTGATACAAAAATTACATTTATGGCACATTTATGGAAAAGTATTAATACTTACTTTTCATGATTTATCACCTGACTGCAAATCCCTGAATGTTTCTAATGCCTTTATGCCATTACTGTTGGTCACAACTGTATGTTATCAAAGTTTCTAAAAAAAGGGGTCATAATCAAGAACAAATGAATCAAATATTTAAATATCGTCTGAAACATATAAATAATAGTAGCGAAGGAATTTTGGTTAACATCATCTGGCGCAACTAGATTTAGCATCAAAATAGGTAGAGCATGTAAAACAGCAAACATGAAAGGATGATAAATGGTATGATGGAAACAGTATGTTGATCTTACAACTGGATTTACAACCCCAAATCCCCTGTGTTGTACAAGATATCGTTGTCGATATCCTCCACCTTTAAGGGATATAATAATGCTCGATTTTTTTAAAAGTCATCTATTGTTTTTTTAATTTTATGTTGAATAAAGGTATTATTTATCAGTGAATGAACAATTTTTCAATGAAAACTATTTACTACCAGATAAACACAAAAAAAAAAATTCTATTGTATTTTGTTGTGTTGGTCACAAGCAAAAATGAATGGCGATGGTTGTGCCAGGAAAGGGCATCTGACATATAACCTAAATCCAACGCCAAATCAATACACAGAACACGAAAAAAAAATTTGGTGTGGAAAAAATAATTTACTAGGTTCTTGACATGAAACAAGAAGACTAAGCAATAAAAAGTTGATATCATTCATTGGTTTTAGATACTGTCATGTATACATCATCATCCATCCTTTTTCTCCAACTGTAGGGTCACAGGGAGCCTGGAGCCTACCACAACTGACATTGACCTAAGGCAGTAGTGGGCCGTGGGTTTTCAAACTGGGCCAAGGAAGCGGCCTTCAATTACCGTCAAAGTGACCAACCCATATTCAAAGAGACGGTAACATTTATCTAGTGGAAAAAAAAGTGAAGTTTAAATGGGGTACAACACCAATAAGGGATGAAAATTAGAACTGCTTAGACACAAACTGAAAGCATCAAGGATGTAGCAGTGAGCTAGCTCTAACCTTTTCTCTGCGTCCCAATAACAATCCCAAACTAGACTTATGCTGTTGTCTCTGACTGCCAAGGTATATCCCTAAAAAGTCCCCAATCCTCAGTACACTACCTCCCCCTGGTGAGTAAAATATGAACTACTTCAGTAAAGTATGTCAAGATTGATCTCCTTGAGTCGATTCAAAGGGCGTTTCAGGGAAATAGTCGAGGATTTATTGCTCCAAAAATGTTGCCGATAAAGCTTTCCCTATAGTGTCAGAAATATAGAACCAATCTCTTCCAAAATCGATCCCATTCTTCTACGCAGTAATGTTTACGTGGGTACGAAAGCTACATATGTTACTCAGTAGGCTCCCCCTAGTGAGTAAATTAGGATTTATGCAAGATAGCCCTCCTTGATGACTCAATCAGATCAATGTTGAGGAAGTTATGTCCTACTGACAAACAGTGTTTTTTGTAAAAAGCTCCCAATAATGAGTAGAATATGAACTATTGCAGTGAAAAAAAAATGTATGAGATAGATCTATTTGAGTTGATGCATATTCACAAATAATTAGACCACAGTTGAAAAATTATGGCCGAAAATGTTTGGAGATAAATCTCCCACTTGTGTCAGAAAAATACAACCAACCTCTCCCAAATCCCTCAAGTTCTTCCTCGCACTACGGTCTACAGGGCAACAAAATTTGAAAATGATCCATGAAACAGTTATAACACAGAGTTATTGCGTTAACATGAAGGCTCTGCGGCAGAGGGGGTAAAAAATCTGATTGGAAAACTCTGTTTAGATGTTTTTAGGACAGCAACCGTTTTTCTTCTGAAGCAAACATGACGGAAATGAGGAATTAGAAGCGAATAACCATTAAATGAAAGAAATACAATATGATGTTTGAAAAGCTTATATGGTTAACCTTTTCTAAAGGTCTAGAAGGCTCTTTGGGTTCTCCTCTGACTTAGAGACCCTTGGCATGTTGCCACTTCATCACAGGGCCGACACAGAGATGAATAACGGGCAAATTAGAGTCATCAATTCATCTTTCATCTTTTTTGTATATGGCAGTATCCGGAGGGAACCCATGCAAATATTGGGAGAACATAAAAATACTCCATAGAGAAAGTCCCTAAGTACCCTGGTATGCTACGCCTCCATGCTGCCCTTCTTCATTGCTCTTTCTGATTTCACATAGTAAATCGTGGAGACTGAGTTTAGACTCCAACTACACCTCATTGTTGAAAATAATTGTATAATAACACAAAACAATGGATAAGGTGTCATTGCTATATGTTATAGAGTGATTTTGATTAAGAACGTCTAGAATGCATGTTGCAGGACGCAAGAGCAGCACATTCTTTATGTTTCTGTCTAATGAGGCCTCTATGCAGAGAGGCTACAGGATACTATGTTATTATTGAATTGTGCATAAATGGAAAATGCTGCCATAGCACATGCCATCAATTCATGGGTTTTAAAAGAGAGCCTTATCCTCCTCACCACAGCGTACTTAGATAAGACAAAGAATGAGACCTAGAACCATTACAGATTAACGTACCCATCAGGAGTCAGTCACTAGCTCCATTCTGAAGCACTGATCGACATTGTTTGCTGCTGTTCACGTGAAGACCCTCGGAGAATCAAAATCATTTGGAATGCTAGGGTGGTCATTAAACATCGGTATTTAAATAATTAAAATGCCATCATGGTCATGTGACAATAGCAATCTAGTTAGAATGGACACATTTGTGATTTATTGACTGTACCAATATCTATCTATCTATCTATCTATCTATCTATCTATCTATCTATCTATCTATCTATCTATCTATCTATCTATCTATCTATCTATCTATCTGTCTATCTATCTATCTGTCTGTCTGTCTGTCTGTCTGTCTGTCTGTCTGTCTGTCTGTCTATCTATCTAATGATAGACTTTAGAGTGTGTTGAAACTCATTGTTTTTGTTATTTGCTAACATACTTACATGTATGCAACACAAACATAAATTCATAAGCTTTGTAAAGTTGTACAGTTGTACAAAGCTGGTGTAGGCCTACAGTACAGATGTACTTGGTGCTTTAGAGAATTTTAAAATGGTAAAAGTAATCAATTGTGGATTGAGAGCTGGCGGGCTGAGAGGGCGTGCGGACCTGAAAGTGACAACAGTGAGGATCAGCCCTTAGCTTCACAACGTGCAGTGACAACCCCATTCTGAGCATTTGGAGCAGAAGATTGAGTCGGATCTGTATACTAGAATCAGCTGTTTATCACAAAAGTCAAACACACTTTGACGGGCACCTGAAATTAGAAGCATTGAATTGAACTACTGTCTTGTGTGGCCATGGCTGAAAAGGGAAGGAGAAAATGAAAGCTGAGAAATGACAGGAAGTAAATGGCTAGACAAGCATTTCTTTCCAGCTGGGAACTTGGTATTTACCAGTAAAAATAGACGAGACAGGAGAAGCAGGGGAAAGCCAATGAATAATTTATGGTGTTATTTACACTGAGGCAGGTGGGCTTGGATGTGTGAGTAACGTGGAGGGACAGAAGGAAGGAAACGGGGGATGGCGAGTTCAGGTGGAGGTGTGATGGAAAGGAAGAAAAGAGGAAAAGTGGGTGGGAATGAGGGATTTGGGGACTACTGTATACAGCACAGAGATTTGGAGCAAGATAGGGAGGGTTGAGAAAGAGGCGGATAATTGGGACGTGTGTGTGTTTCTGCAGTGTCTGCCCAGCTATGATGAATGGCTGCAGGTTCAGTCTACCATCTCCATTGTGTACACTCGCCTCCTTCAGTGATTCATCATTTGTTTTTTTGCCCCGGCTTTGTTATTCTTCCACGGCTAACAAATGAGATTTCAGCTAATGCATATCTAATGAACAGAAATGAATCAAGATCACAATGCAGCTTTGAAATCCTAGTTTTAAAAAGAGTGACGTAAAGAGATAATATTCTGTGACCTGTCGCAGTTAGCCATGCCATCCGTCCACCTCTTTTCATGACTAGCATCGCCTGTCATGGTGTGAATCCATTTGACTATTCTTAATAATAATAATACAATATCTAAAAATATTAAAGAATCTTATTTTATTCAAAACATAAAGCTTATGTTAGGGTCTTGCTCAAGGACTTCACAATTCATGGAATGCATGGGATGACCCTCTGAGCAAAAAACCACCTCCAAAACCTTTTGCATTTCTATCCGTATTTGTATTCATATTTGTTTTTCTGTATTTGTATTCGTATTTGTAGGGATTCTACCGAGTCTTGTGACGGTCTGCCTACCTGTTGATGCAATTCTACCGGAGACTTCCGGTAGTTTGTTTAATGTTTTCTGTCAGTTTCTGTTTGTTCATCGTTGATGTCACTTTGTTCATCCGTCTTGTTCATCGCTGTCAATGTGACATATTCTCCCAAAGCCGCTGATGATCACGTCCTGTGTTTGACAGCTTTTTTCTGGGCATCATGTCGATGAAAATAACGGCTGATAACGTTCTCTCTGCTTCTTCTCCATGGCTAACGGTTAATAACGGGCTAGTCTCCACGACTGGCATGATGATGAATTATTCCGTCACCCAACTGATGAAATCCAGCAACTACAACACTCCGTTGTGCATATCGGTTATTAAACAACTTGGACTCCTTCTCCGGCCCCGTTATATTCAGAAGTTGTCGTTCTAAGTTTGTTTATTCCCCCTCCGATAACTCCATTCCGTCCTTTTGGTCTGACTTGCGCACCGTTGCGTCTCAGACCCGTCATCAGAACGCTGTCGCTCTTCCCACTAGTGGCACTGGAGTTTCCTCAACAACGCTACTCACTGAGCAGGTTAGAAAACTGGAGTGGTACAGAGACTCACTGTTCCATCTAGTATTAAAATTGAAGTGTTTAATACACAATCTCTCCCAAACAAATCATGCCTCATACATGATCACATCCTGGAGAAGTGTTTTTATGTGACGTGCCTTAAAGAAACCTGGCAACAACCCAATGTGTATTCTGTCGTGGTGATGGTCTGTCTGTCATCTACCGTGATTTGGACTTGTCTCCACTGTCCCTCCCCGAGTTCTCCTCTTTTGAATGCCTGGCATTTAATTGTAAGCCCCTTTTCTCCATGACCATATTTCTAATCTACTGACCACCCAATCCAAACCAAGCTCTACATTTCTGAGATGTACAACCTTTTCTCGACCTTTTGCACAACCTGTGCCAATATTATAGTACTTGGAGATATGAATATTCATGTCGACTCCCTTTCCTGTCGTTTTGCATCCGAATTTCTCCAACTACTGGATTGTTTTAATCTCAGACAATTTGTCGATGTCCCCACCCACAACATGGGGCACACTCTGGATCTTGTCATCGCTGACTCTGCTCCTCCCAGCAATCTTCTTGTGTACGATCTGGGTTTGTCCGACCACAAGGCCGTCTCCATGGAATTGTCACCTCTGTTCTCCCTCACCAAGCCCAAACGTCAAATCTACTTCAGGAATTTGAAAAACATCAACCCAGAAACCATGAGAGTCGACCTCCAGCATCTTCTTTCTGCAAACTTTGTATCAGCCAATGACTCAGTGTATTTCTACAATAACTCCCTGAGTAGCATCCTGGATCGTCACGCCACTGTAAAAACTAGAACAGTCACCTTACCCCGCTCAGCCCTCTGGTTCACCAGCGAAATATGGAAAATTAAGGCAGCTGGGCGTGACCTCGAGCGGCGTTACAAGGCTTCATGTCTCACTGTCCACAAGCTAGCCTTTAGAGAACACCAAAAGGTCTACTCACAGTCCCTTAGAGAGGCACAGTCACTGGTCTACTCCACATCATCAAAACCAGTACCGGAAGTTGAAAGCAGCTGTTTTCCACTATCAATCATCTTCTAAAACCACAAACTCCCCCACTTACAGAAATTACAGAAGAGCACTGTAATCATTTCATGACTTTCTTCAAATCAAAAATTTACTCAATCCGTTCTGTCTTTTCTAGTTCCTCCTCTCTACCTATCCAGTCTGCTTACTCACAGTTTGAGATCTCCCAGCCTCCAAAGTGTTTCCCAGAAATCTCACAGCAAGAGCTTGAGAATATCATGAGTACGATGAAACCTTCCACTTGTGCCCTCCACCCCTTTCCTGCTGCCGGTGTGAAAACTAAAATCTCTTCCATCAGTCCCTTGATGACCGCTGTATAAACCAATCCCTCAAGGCTGGCTTTGTTCCATCTGCCCTAAAAGCCGCCATAATCAGACCACTCCTTAAAAAACCAACTCTTTACCCAGACGTTTTTGCAAATTACAGGCCCCTTTCCAAACTCCCATTCCTCTCCAAAGTACTGGAAAAAGTAGTTGCTGCCCTGGATCCTGATGAGAGTGTAAACATGATCACATCACCCCCGTTCTTCATTCACCTCATTGGCCTCCCATCTCCACCAGGATTGATTATAAGATCTCTCTCCTCACTCACCAGTGCATCCATGGCAACGCACTCCCCTACCTGAAAGAACGACTCACCCCACTGACCTCAACACGATCCCTCCGTTCTACCCACTCATACCGCCTCCTCCTTCTCCGGACTAAGCACAGCACCATGGGTGATCGGGCCTTCTGTTCTGCTGCCCCTCGTCTGTGGAATGCTCTCCCCGACCATCTGAGGGGTCCACAGACGACTGACACATTTAAAAAAGGACTTTAAACTTTCCTTTTTTAGAATACATTTTAATTTACATTGCTGCTTTTTGGTCATATGTTTATATTATTATCATAATTACATATTTTATTGGCGCTTTTATCTGTTTTACTATGTAGCCCTTTGAGTATTGATCCAAATAATAATAATAATAATAACAATACATTTAATTTATATCGCACTTTACACTGGGATCAAATCTCAAAGTGCTAAATGTAAAGTATGTTATAAATAAAATTTATTATTATTATTATTATTATTATCGTTATTATTAATAAAAGTATGGAAATATGTAATCCATGCACAAAATCGGTAAATGGAGGTCTGTTGTCTAAATGGTCTCTGCAAAACACTGGTCACGCAAATATGTTAAATGTATTTGATACAGCGGTACTTTGTTTTTACAGATTATATGTATAGGGTAAGATAAAGCTCGAGCAGAAATCAGGAATATTTTCATACTTTTCAACACTTTGTACACTTATACCATAGTTTACAACTCCTAGCATCTCATCACTATAATTTCTCATGGATGCTTTATTTCCTCCTGACGTTGTCTAGTTCTGTCCATAGAGATATCAGTTGTTCTCACCAGTTGGTCACATTTATCCAAGGACACTGTGACACACCTCACTGTTTTTGTGATTCTCTCTGAACCTGGCGTCGCTTATTGCTGCTGTCATGTGCTCCCTCCATCGTTCAATCAATAACTTTCTGCTTAGACATTCGGCCAACCGTCAACTCTCAAGCAACTCTGTAATTTTTTACCCACGTTCAGCTGCTGTGGAAACGTAAAACCCAATATCACGGCGACACACCTTCATCGTTAGTCTATCATCTGGCTGCTGTCTTTAAATACAAGTCTCTCCACCCATCTCGCTCCTTCATGCTGCCTTATATATCCTTCATGTCTTCACAGATCAATACGCCTCACTAGAGTCATCGGCCACCACCCCCAATATCCAGACTCCGAAGCGGGTTCCAGCCCTGAGCAGCAGCAGGTATGTCCCCCTTGGAGTCCGGATACTGGTCGTGGTGGCTGATGACTCTGCTGAGACTGATGAATGATGAGGCTGCTAATCATAGCAGTTACTCTTTGATCACAATCTCCCCAAAGAGTCTGTATTTCATGAAAGTCATGAGTCTTTCTCCCGGATTAATAAAGAAAAGACGAAAGTTTGTTTCAACAGATTCTCTGTGATAAGAGAATCTGTTGAAACAAACTTTCGTCTTTTCTTTATTCTCCTGATCGACTCCTGCTGGAAGTGATACTCTTCAATGTAAACAGCGATGAAAAAATACAGTCAAATATTATTTTTAAAGACAAAAACACAAAAAAAAAGTCAAATGTCCCCAACAAAGTGACGGCTACAAATAAACCCAGGAGATAAGCCCAATGACGTTAGATTATGTAAATAAAGAGAAAGTAAATAGTGGAACCAACGCAAAAGCCTGCGGTGTTTAGCTCAAAGAATTTGATTAGTTCTGGCATTGTTTCATTGTGTAACGAACGTCTATGGAGACTGTAAATATTGAACAATATATTTTAACCATAACATCTGTCTCAAAGGTCTCAAAGTCAATTGAATTCTTCCAAATTTTTTCTCACTAGATTTCGAAAGTGTTATTTTTTTGAGAAAGTTTTATTTTTATACTTTCTGGCACAACTCCTCCCATCGACAGCTGTAAAGTCCTTGGGCCGATAGAAGTCCATGAAGCGATGGTTAATTTATAACTATGTTGAATTATATGCATCTGGGTTAAAATGCTGCTAAGATAGAAATAATGAGAAACAGAAAACAGGAAACAGAAAAATATAGACAAAAAGACTGAGAGGCAAGCTGCAGCTCAGGTCTTAGCCATTTCCCTCTTTCTCTTTGTCCTACTCTGTCCTTCCCTCTTTGATGCTTCATTCATCTCTGGCCTTATTTCCCAATTCTGTTTCTATGACCTCTTTTCCTGAGACTCTATCTTTCCTTAGATCTTCTTTTACACTTCTTTGTTAGTAGTCTTACTGTATTCTTGTTACTGTTTCCCTAAATAGTTTCCAGCCTCACCTATTTGCCTCATTTTATTATGTCTGTCCCTAAGTCTCAGCTTTATTTTTCCCACAGCGTCCTCTTCATTCTCTCACTAGCCTCCCATTTCCTCACTCGAACACTAATGGTTGGAGGCGGCGCTACTGATTAAATGGTCCACGGGCCAGCTCTTATAACTCCGAGAGAAGTCATTGTTGTTGTTGCTTTGCAGTCAGTCCCTCACTTTGAATGTCGATCAGCTTTTCCCCTGAGCCTTCGGAAAGAACAATACAAATGCAGGACACATAAAAAGCTACGAAATTCCCTTATGGCTGTTAAGGAAACGGGGTCTTGTACAGGGCTTTGTGATTGAAAAAAACAATGAATGGAACAAAATACCAACCATTCCTACTTAAAGATTAGCACAGAGGAGAAAAGTTCCACTGAAATGATATATATATAAACAATTATTTTTGTGTATTATGTACATCAGGAAAACCTTTCTTCATATTTTTTTTCATTTAATCTTCAGGCCAATTGTCTTTTAAAAGGATTCATCGTAAATTGCCGTGATCATAATCTTCGGGTTGCAGTGGCTAAAAAAAGAAATTGCAATTTAATCACTTTTTTCACAATTTTAAAATGTTGATTTCAAAAAAGACATTTTTCGACACAAGCTCCTCATGTGACACTTTTGCTGAATAAACACAGAAAAAGAGCCATATGACATTTTTTTATCAAAGTAGTCATCTAGCAGCTCTCTCTGGAACCACTCCTCCATTTTTTGTATGTATCTCCTAATATTTGTAAATCAGAATTTTCAAACTAAAAGCCAACGTAATGCGAACAGAGAAAACCTATAATTTAAAAAAAAATACTAAAACTAAAACCTCAACCGATCCTTGTTCAATCAAATTGACACTTCTACAAAATTGTGAAGGAGAACGTCAGGTTGGTCATAAGTCTGTGAGTCAAAGCTAAAGGGCAACTGCGCTAAGAGTGAAGGTAAATCCACCTCTGAATTGCTCCATATAAAATTTACATTTTAGAGTGTTTTAGTTCAAAGTCTAGACCTGAACCCCATTGAGATGCTGTAGTGGGACCTGAAAAGATCAGTTCATGCTGACAAACCCTCCAATGTGGCTGCTCTAAAACAGTTTTGCAAAAATAAGAGTCGGCCAAAACTCCATCCCACTAATCTCCAGGTTTTTATGTTGCTGCTGAAAGTGGAACATTATCACGCTGAGGTGAAAATACTGTTTATTCATGCCGGTGATGTAGATATTGGAGAACCGTTGCGCCTTATCATCAAGCTTTTTAAAAGAAATGGAAAAAGGAAATGAGGATAACAAGAACAAAGTCTACCAGTTACAGTCAATTGCTAAAAATATCAACATCTACTGCTGGCATCAAGTCAGGAACTTCTCTTCTATACACTGAATAAAACAGTGTCTTGAGACGTTTGTTGTCTCAGATTTTTTCTTCCATAAAACAACAGATGTGCACACATGTGGGGGAGCAGGTTTCTCTGCTGCAGTATCATTTGTACGTTTTTGAATGAGTTTCAGCAGATAATGATAGCAGGTGGTTGCATTTTTATGTTTTTTGTGAAACTGTGAATAATAACCCTGTCGGCATAAAGGCCTTTATCTATCCCTTCAGAATGGAACTCTGCTATCAAGGAACATGTCGGCGTGTGCTCACATGCCTAACTGAGTGATACACCGAGGAAATGTGATGTCATCTGGAGGTTTCCTGTCACGTTGGACCCGGTACCGCTGTGCAGCTGGTAAATAACTTCACTCGCTCCCTCTCAGAACCTGATATGTGATCAAGCTTGAAGGGCTTGTTTCAAGACTTGTTTCAAAGCACCACAGGCAGCGTCTCAACGACAAAACGGTCTTAAGACTGAGACATTCAAGATCCAGTACAACTGAGAGCAGAGCAGAAAAGGATAAATCCTCATGAAATGCTGTAAATGTTAAAAATACTTCTGAGGGTCACAGCTGTGCAGAGGATCTTTGTAGATTTTCTTTAGAGCAAGCAAATCAGAAATAAGAAGAAGTAAAAATAGAAGCACAGACTTTGAGTTTTAGCATGTTTCATCAAATCAACAACAGAAAAATAGCATGAAAAACTATCAACACTGCCTGTATAGTTTATGGCCTGATAGATAAACCGTTTTGTTGACATTTCCTGCATAGAATCTACTCCATCTATTTCCACAAATATGGAAGCGTGTAAAGATGGAGGGTTCCAATTCATACGGCAGAGGAGAGCAAACAAACACACTGACGAGAAATGAAAGATAAAAGATGTAGCAGGAGTCGGAGTCTTAGAGAAAGTAGGGCACAGATGGGAGCAAACAGAACGCCCGTGTTCTTAAAGTGGAGTCATGACAACCACCGAAGCCCCAGCGGCGCCTTTCAGAACTTGCCTGCCTCGTACTCTCTTAATGTCTCACCTATCAGGGGTCTGGGCCCTTCAGTGCCCAGACCTCTCCTTCTTTTGTGCCCTCTCCATGCTGGGGCTCAAGACAGAATTCAGAATTAATTTCCAGACCAGTGCTGATGACCCGTCCTCTGGAGATTTCTGTTATGACACTACAGGGGAACCGATCAACACGCCCCAAATTCCTCCCCTTCTTTCCGCTGCAGTGTGGTTCTTTTTGTTTTATTTATTTATTTGTTTATTTATTTATTATTGTCATTATTGTTATTATGTTATTATTGTTATTCATTTATTATTTTTATTTTTTATTTAGCAGGGACAATGCACAACACATATATCGTACCATATATAGCCAAGAGCTCATTTCGTCTGTAGTTTCTGGACGAAAGCAAAATGATGCGCAAGTTCCAGCAATTATAATAAAAAAGCAAAAATACAATAAAAAAAATATCCGAAAAGTCTAAAATACAACAAAAAACCCGAGTCTCCCCACACAAACAACATATAGTTCAATATTAATTTCAAGCTAAAGAGTAAACCATCAATAATTCTTTAAAACCAGACACTTCCTCAGTACAAAAAATGAATGCAGACCTGCTGTGGCCTCCACTAATCAGGACTAGCAAAAATAATGAGAAATGGCTTGAAAGAAAGTAAAAACGTACTACTTTAATGTCCGTCATTACATTTCAAGAATGTTACATCAAATTAAATAAGGTTAGCCTTTGGAAGACTGAGCTTTAAAACTAAAGATGCGTCCTATAAGGAAAAGCTGTTTCACTTGAAAAAGCAAAGTTGTGCTCATTATGGAGAAGACAGACGGTCTGAACTTTGAGACACTTGATGCTTATTCAGGATGACAAAGCAACTGTGTTTCAATCACAAGTGTAGAGACCTTGGTTCACTTCCTATGTGTCCTAATGTGACCATGTTGCTACATTGAGTAACATCTGATGGATGACTGAGGTTTAGTACTTGAGGTCAGATATCCCCATCACCACCTCAGACATAGAACCAATCCTTTTGTTTCAGATTTGAGGTTTTGAAATGCATTTGACAAGTAAATTAAAGCATTTCCCCAAATACGGAGCAAAAAATCAGATTCGACAATTGCAGCTGAAAGAACAAATATCCTTTAAAACAATGCCGTTTTTCACAAATACCATATTTATGAAACAGTGTGTGATGAAGTGAAGCAGCTCATAATTCTTTCTCATAATGGCAGCAACATTAAGTTGGTATTCATATGTCATTGTCATCTCTCTTGCGGATGAAAAGTGTAGATTATGTATTTTATATTCATTTCTGAGTAGTTTGTGTCAGCAACAGTGGGGATGCACAGTTTTTCAATTTTGAATCTCAATCACAATTTTGGCTTATGACAATCAAAGAAACTTGACAGAGTAACCTTGATTCTTTAAAATGATGCAACCATAGAGAACTCCTCTGCAAAGCAAAACAAGTGCTCCCTACACAATTGCCTGACCAGCTGCTCCCTGCACTGCATGTCTAAACATAACCTGAAGAGTAATGTAATAATGATTAAAGACTATAATAATCCACAGACAGCAGATGGTCATAACAAAAACGAAATGTCTGTAGCAAGCAGGTTCTTGTGTGGAAGAGTTTTAGACTCAGGGCGAGTGATTTTTAATAACCCTTTAATGTCCTCAACAAAAATAAAAACAGTTGGATATTTCATTTCTTTGGGGCATTTATTCATTTTATACCTTAGAGAGTCTAACTCAACCATAAAATGACAAATCATTTGGTCAAGAATGTTTTTACGCAGTAAAAAAGAAAATCTGACATATGAAATCATTTTATGATTGGAGACATTAGTTAGTGTTTAGCAAAACCAGATCATATGAAAAGAGAGCTTTAGAGTTATATCTGAGCTGTAAAGCAACATAATTAACATATTCAACTATTTGAAAACTGGGCAAAAACTGCTGATTGAAGAATGCATGAAAGCCAAGAAAAAAGTTATTAATGTGTTCATTAATGTGTAATCGTTCATCATAAACTCAGACCTCTCCGAGAGCGCCCCCCCACAGCGAGTCACCACTTCCATCCAGCTCACATAGAAAACACTGACATCACGTATGCAATTTCTTTCCATTTGGCCACGCCGTTAATTTACACTGAAGGCTTCAGGAAAAAATGTCCACACACTGAACAAAGCGTATGCCATCTCCTCACGCACTTATTTTTCCAATATTTGAACTGTCTGCAAATGTAGAGTGTATACAGAGAGGGATGTCACGGTTGTCAAGTATTTTGCAAGCGCTGACTTATGGTCAAGCAGAACAATGGGGCCATACATGAGCCTGCCAGCTCACTAAATCGATGAATAATCATAATCTCACAGCAAAACTTAAATGCATTGGAAAAATTTCATTTTTCAAAATGGATTTAAGTATAAATGTGGATGAAACACCCATTTTTGGGGCAAGAACAATATCTTCCTAACATTTGGTGTTTTATCATCAGTCAAATAATTAAAGAAGATTCTAGTGAATTATCAATTTACAAAACGTGTACAGATATAGGACAGCAAATTGAGGGGGATCATAACTGATCTGCAATTTCCAACGTCTTAAATGCCACTAAAGCCTCTACTTTAAAGGGAACAGTGTCATCACATCCTGTTGTTTTCTAAGGCAATAGACCTCCACAATTCTCTTATTGTTTTAAGGTTTTTTTTACTCCAAAGAACACAACTGCCATCACACCTATTTTATTATACATTATTATTAACCAACAATTTTTAATGTGCTTAAAATAACCTATCAGGTTTTGAAATTAATTGAATGAGGCGTGTCGGTCTTATTGCAAGAATCTTTAAAAAAAAAAACATGACCATAAATGAAAAGGTACCCCAATCAGTGACAGTGACACACGCCCGCTGAACAAGCTAGCTGATAGGAATGAATGAAAGTTTAACAACCAAAAACATCAACATCAAAACCCGTTAGCGTATCCAACTTACTGTTCTTCTTATTTTGTCTGCATCAAATGACCTTTTGTTTTCATGCAGTGTCACTTGACTGTTCCTCAATATTACAACATTGTCCAGACTGGAAAGCAGAGGAACATCATAACACCGAGTTCAACAGGCTAACCTTCAAAATAAAGAACAAAATAACAGCCAGCCACAAGTATCTTTGAGCTTGCACCCTCACGGACGCTCTGTGATAAAGTGGTCAATAAAATGCACACAAGCATTCCAGTTGTTCTAAGTTATGGAAAAGACTTGATGCAACATTTCCAACAAACAGCGTTAATAACCTGAGTCTCGACGTCCTCAGACGTTACAGTTGATGAAGACTTTTTGTGTTGAAGCAAAAAACAGAACAGAGGCCCGTAAGCTTGCTGTCAGTTATTTTCTCTTGCATACTACAGACATTACTTCAACTCTACATCCTGTAAATAATACAGCATGAATATCCAAATCAGTCAAAAACAATTTTAAAGTGCGTTCTCATCTGTCACATCCTCTGCTCTTATATTTTAGGCTGCCATTTTCAATGCTAACACAGCTAGCTTACAAGTAGCAAAAGCCAAGAAATCTATGTCAAAATAGTATTTAATTATTCCTTAACATCAACGTGTTGAAGGAAATAATGATCTTGGGTAACCATTCCTTTAACGGTCCCCTAATTACAAGGTTTTTACCGGTTAAAATATGGTAATAATAATCTATCATTGAGTAATTAGACAAATACACAGAAACTACAACTGAAATACTATGTATTTACCCACCAAATATATGCTACTTTTCTGTAGTTATATCTGGTAAAAAGAAGCCTAGTTACATAGGGGGGAACTATTGCTAAAATACTGTGTATTTAACCAGTACATTTATGGTAAATAAAGTGTACTATCAGGTAATTACCATTGGTAATTAGTAGATAAATAAAGACATACTCCAGCTCAAATACCAGATCTTGCAGGAGGTGCACACTCCATCAACATAACTTTCACTGAAGAAATAATTGGATTACGTAACTGCAGTTACAATGAGAGCAGATTTAAAATCCATACAAACATGACTAATGACACAATTTTGCATTGCTGCTGATGACGACGCAGCTGAACGGGGGAATGAGTTAGTATATTTCTGTTTCATGGGCTTTCCCTCAATTGTGGTTTTTGTTTAAATACAGCTTAGATAATCACTGAATTTGGCATACACCATGCTAAAAAACCATAAACTAACAAATATTCTTATTATTACTTGCTTGTATGCCGCAGCTGTCATTTTAAAATGTGCGTTTCATTCAACCGTGTAATTGATTTGTTTATGTTTTGTTTAAATCAAACATAGGATTAAAAACCAGGATTAGCTAACGCACTGTAAAATTTACATTAAAACAGAGAAAAAAAAGAAGAAAAACAGACAATTGTTTAAATCATTTCATATTTTCTTCTATTGAAAAAAGGTTCTTAAGCTGGACTTAATTCACACCTGCTGGTAAGCAAGGCTAAAACAAAGTAGAAAGCAATTTTGGATGATCTATTATTCAGGATTAGTTTAGTTCCGTCCTCTCTGAACCCTGGTAGACCACCAACTGAAGGCAGTTTGACTTCATGAATGCAATAAGTGTGAGTGCGTAAGTCCCTGTAATGTGAATTCTATTCATCCTTACATTCTTCCAAAGCCTACATGTACGGTACTTTTAAAACTTACTTCACGGTTGCATCATTACTAGAAGTAACATTTGAATGACAACATCTCCTCTGAGTCAAGAGGGGAAGTGAGACATAAACTGCCAAAGTCAGTCATGGCACCACTTCACTTTTAAGTGAGTACTTACTGAAAGCTGCCACAGCCAGTATGAGTGTGACCACGATGGAGAGCCAGGAGACCCACAGCGCCTTCTTCCTGTAGTTCTGGGCCTCGTGGGGCTTCAGGCTTAAGCTGCTCTCCAGAAGACCTGCAATGATACAAACACGGGGGATCTTTATACAGTGTCGGAGTTTATAGGAGTGTTGGTTCATTCTACCACTGTTCTGGTAGAATGAACCACATCAGTGGTTCTGATGTTCCTTTAACTACTTAGTGGTTTTCCAGCGTCATCTCCCACGCTGTAGTAATAATAATAATAATAATAATAATACATTTAATATATAACGCACTTTACATTTGGATGAAATCTCAAAGTGCTACAAGGTAAAAGAAGATATAAGCATCAATAAAAAATATAATAATAATCATATAAAAGCTTGACCAAAAAGCAGCAATGTTAATTAAAAGCTCTAGGTTCTGCTATAAAGGAAAGTTTTAAGTCCTTTTTTAAATGTGTCAGTCGTCTGTGGAGCCCTCAGATGGTCAGGGAGGGACCTTTCATACACTTCATTTTTACATTTCCACTAATGTTTGTAATTTATTTTTCTTATACTCCCTTACTGTATTTTTGGTTACTGTAATTGTGAGCATTCCCAAAATTAATGTCCTTCGAGATCCATTAAGTTCTATCTTATCTTATCTTTTGTTATCTTTTCCTATATTATCTTATCTTATCTTACCCTATGTAATATTATCTTATCTTTTCCCATATTATCCTATCTAATCTCATTTTATCTCATCTTATCTCCTGCATTAGTGGAAATGTAAAGATTAATATCTTGGATTATTTCAAGAATCAGCCCCCTGTACGAGTGTAGAGATAAGATAGAACTGGGTGCTAGGGAAACAAGGATGCATAAGAAAAACTGCTTATAAAGAATTAGAATGGGAAATGATTATAAGAAGGATATTTTTCTATTTGAAATGATATTTATGAAAAAGAAATATTGTGTCACTTAAAATTGCACTAGGATGCAGCACTCTCTTCAGGTTAATCTGCTGCTGTGTAAGCTGGCTTTAGATATTAATAGTAACTGGACAAAAAATCACCAAAGGAAATATAGTGACTAAATGATAAACATGTCGCGAAATGTAATAGAAGGGTGCGTATTTATTTGCTGCACTAGATCCATTGCCCAGTGACCTAGACGCACATAATATTCTGCATGTGACCATGTCAGCCAACCAAAGGGAGTAAATCAATCTTTTCCAGTATTTGGATAACAATTCAACCCTTTAAAGTACTGAATAATCGGAAAAATCCGGTATAAAATAGGTAGGGAAACACTCAGATCGATGTCGTCTGAAAGACTGAGCTAAAAAAACATCTTGACAAATCTTTTTGATTTGATTCAAACTGACCGCCATTGTGTGTCTGCAATCAAAAGGGTACGGTCTAGTCTGGAGAGAGCCTTGAGATAACTGTTGTGTTTGGATTAAGGGCCGTAAAAATGAAATTTCCTTGACTTAATTTCACCATTAAGAACCGGAAATGTGATATCTTTTTGAATAAATTCCACAATATTAATAGTACGTTTTTTGGTTTGAATTACTATTATAATATCAAAGCTTTAAAAGTACGAGGCTAATGGTTACTGTAATACATTAGTAGAATAATACATTGGAAATAAGAAAAACACATTAAAGTGACTGTTCAATCCTGAAATCATCCATGAAACTAACAAACATTTGTGCATCTTTTGTTTGAACTCACAATCAATTCAAAATCTGTAGAAAACTTCTCCTCATCTGGCTCCATACAAATGGAGGTCAGAGGTCAGGCTGGTATAAATGCTCCATGCTGTACGAATCAGTCTATGAGAACATGACAAATAGACCAACAAATACGTTTGTATGCTGCTTTAAAATCACTGGAGTTGTTTCCTTCTTCTTAGAAGTATCATTTCTGTTGTACAATCCTCCACACATTCCAAGACTGGACCGGATCTTTGGAGATTTACAGCGGGTGACATATAAAGACTGTGAAATATCAGGAAAGCCTGGTTCCAAATGTGTCATGTGAACTTGACAGGGACTGCAGACGAAGTTAGTGGAAGTCTCTCACAAGACTTAGCAGACGTAGAAGATGACGGCAGTCAGAAAATCTAGCCTTAGGGCACTGTCCGCGTCTATTTCCACGTATTTTCCCGAAGTCACAGCCAAATCAGCTAAGATTCTATCATGACAGAAGCTCTGTCATTCCTTCAGGGACCAGCCAGTCAGTCAAATGCCTCGAGACAAGAAGAGGTTTTGTTTTTCTATGTTCTTTCATTTGTTTTTTTCTGCAAGTTTTGGCCACAAAAAAGGAAATATGTAAGGAACTACTAAAAAAAAAGAATGTTCCAGTAAATAAGGGTAATATACGCACTGAGTAGATATTCGTCTCCTCAGTACTGCTCCCCCTGAAAATACTTCTGTCAAAATCCACAGAATGATAAAGGCTCCCTAAAGCTTCATCCCCAGGAAACATGAACCCGGATCAGGGGCAACCAACTTTTCTTTATGATCTGGACGGGGCACAGAAAATTCCATATGATGTCATTTAGAGGCTTTGTGCTACGCACATGTTTATCTGTATGTTACTTTACTGTAAGTGTGTATGCGTGTGTGTTTGGTCACATGATTATTCTACAGTCTATAGCTGTGTACATACTGCTATAAACAGGATGATACCGGTAATATGATACCGGTCATATTTCCCAGCACTTGAGGAAATGTTGCTGTATTCTCTATTTTCTGTAATGCAAACTAATTGTAATGGTTGGTGCTGAACTGAATCAGTGGGGGGGGATGGGTGGGTCGGGGGGCTCTGGTTGTTTATTTGATTGTTTATTAAGACCCCCGTTAGCTTCTGCAGTGCAGAAGGTATTCTTCCTGAGGTCTACGCAATTTGCAAGATGGCAAAATACAAAACTTACACTCATACAAATCACAATTAGTAACAGACAAAAGTACAATAAATCCATACAGATACATATGATTATCTATTCTAGAATGCTCACATTTTATTTGTACACCAGAGAATACTTATAATAGCTAAAAGCACGCTATTTACAATTTCAAAAAAACTAATATAAAATTTTGATCTATGCGCGTTAAATTATTTGGGAGAGCCTATTTCCCTAAAACCCTACTAAAAGATAATGTATTGAAAATCATGAATAAAACTAAGATGAATCCTCGTTCATTATTAATGAGTACAGAAATATCTTTTTGACGCAATAAAAGCAACAAGGTAAAGAATCCTTTAGCAAATACAACATTTACCCAAATAAAGTCCCAACATTCCTGCAGTATACCCTATTATAAAATCTGAATACACCCAAACATAATATTAGATCATATTTATATTACATATATCATATATGATTATTATTTATAAAATGTATAAAATGAACCCAAACCTATACTGGGTCTAAAGAGCAATTCAAACTTTTACTCATGTTTCCATGTTAATGTGCCATAGGTCGAAAGAGTGACATGTTGGGACGTACTCATGTAGATCACACCATTGTGTGTGTGAGTGTGTGTTTACGAGGTAGAGAGAGAGTTACAAAAAGGTAGAGAGTTACAAAAAAGCGTGCACTGTTTGACTGCTCTAGCAAAGCTTCTGCTATCCCTACCATGTCATCATCAGCGCATCTTAACCGCCGCTTCCTCAGTGGTTAAAGTCAAACAGTCCAACATGAGGAACAATAACTCAGGAACAAAACAGCAGTAAATAACGGGTCTGACAGAGATTTTAACTTGGAACTTGGACGTATATGTACATTAATCACAGAGCTAAAAAGGCAACGTTGCTAATGTCAACTACGAGCTCTCCTCCTCAAAGCCTTTGGTACAAAGTTTGGCTCTACACGTCTAAGGAATTTCACAATTTAAGTAGAGTCAAAGAAGAACTACAGTGTTTCATTGCTGCACCTTCATAAATCTACAGACAACATTCAAATAGAATGGTAAAAAAACAGTCCAGCACGGAGAAGATATGCTGTTATGTTTGGCTCAAGTTCCAAAAATCAGAAAATCAAGAATGAGAAAGCAGAATGCTGCATTCAACATTTCCCATAATGCAACCAATAGCATTTCATTAATGGTTTTTTGACTCTACGTATTTGACCTTAGAGGGAAGTGATTACTTGTCCACTTGTCCAGGGTATACCCTGCTTCTCACCCAATGTCAGCTGGGTTAAGCTCCATCCTACCCCCCGCAATACTGAGCATGATAAGCAGTTGCAGAAAATGGAAGGATTGATGGGGAGACCATATGAGATCAGGGAGCTCCTTATTCTCTGAGCAGAGATCGATAGCCATGTAACGAGCAACTTAAGCGAGAGTTGTCATCAACTTCAACTCAATTTTAATGTCATTAATATAGAAATCTGACATTCTGAGAGCCTTGTGAAGATTTAAAGTCCGACTCTTCAGTTTGGTGAACAAATTATATTAACTGTAATGTATTCTATTCAGTTTCACTCTCATATTGAACATGTTAAAACATTCACATTTTATAGACTTGAATGAAAAAAAACATCTAAAACAATTCCTCTTTTAGATCCCCCTCTGAGAATGATGGGATGTTGGGATAGGTTCCCTCCGTCTACCTGTCTGTGACATTTGGTTTCAAGACTCAAATACTGTGTAACGATATTTCACAAAACTTTCTACAAACGTCAATCATAACATGAAATGGGGCTTTTTGCCGGTTTAAAACTATTGTTGTTTTTATTATCTCTGTTTTCCATGGTTACAATTTCAACTCTATGAGGGACATGTCTTGGACGAGGGTTTCTGGGATGTCAATATTACAGCTTCCACATACTGGACGGCGCTTTTTCGTATTTTGGAGAATTTCAACAATTTTTTTTTCTTTTTTATGTCGACGATCAAATGAGTGAGCTTTTTATAATTTAATTAACTTTATTAATGAATCATTTATTTTCTTCGACAGGGCCCAAACACCTGCGATCCCACCTGTGAGTCTCTCAATCATAATAAACTCAGGCCTGACTCCTGAATACTCAACGACTACAAGCATCGGTGTTTCATACTTGTTATCGTTTTGACACTTATTTATGGCAAACAGCAATTCACCGTTTGACTTACAGTGCCCTGAGATGTTGACAAGACTCTATTTTCACATTGACAGATGTCTTTGAAGGCAGAAAGTCCAAACACAATCACATGGTTGGGTGAGAATGAGAGACACAGTCACAGGGAGCTGTAATCAGAGCTATGATGAATCTCTCCCAAACAAGATCAGGGTCAGACATTGACATTGACATTTGTTCGGCCTGAACACATGCCTTATAGCGTGGCTGGACTGGCTCTGATGAAGCCTTTTAAAAGTCATTATCTGTGAATATTATAACACTTCAAGCATTGCTTGTGATCCAACTATTGAATGTACCAATCCCAGTTTATGAGACGCCTCAGTAAATCAGTTTCCTAATGCTGCGTAGGTCTGCCTCATGCTGACGAAACAGCTTTGACATCTCAAGCATGAGCCGCAGAATCTGGCCCAAAGCAGCAGAGCATTTAAGTCCGGTGAGCTGGAAGGTCAAGGTTCAATCTGTGGAATTCCGGGTCGAGCTCCTCACACCATTCCTCAGATATTTATATAGTGTGACAGGGTTGATTACTGTGCTGAACGAATGGGAGGGGAAATACCACCGCCCTGAGGTTTTGTTCCTGCTCCCTAATGATAATATTTGGGTCGGTGGTTCCCAAACAGAATATAGCTTCAACCTGCTTCCTTCCGCCAGAGCAGCGGATCCAGATACTGGGCATCAGAGCCAAACGTAACATCACAATAAAAACCCCACTAAAACATTCATTATCCCTTTACTGTGTTTGCCAAGAATTTTTTGGGTCATGTATTAATTTAATATCGAGGACACTTTAAATTTAAAAAGTAAAATCAGACTTAATATTTCATGATGAGAGTCAATATTAAATAGATTGGACCTTTTAGCAAAAGCAAGTTATAAGAAAATGATTTGACCATTGTTAGACTTTTTTGTTTTGATCACATTAGATAATTCTGTTCAGTAAGTCCTCACATGCTCTAATATGCCAAAAACAAAAACTCCTACTTATCGCATAAGACTTTCTCAATGACCTATGGTGTCCCCCAGGGCACAATCCTTGGCCCCTTACTCCTGAACAAAGACAAGCTGCCACTGGGTCATATTCTAAACGGGTTCAGTCCCATTTTTCAATAAGAAATAGTGACTGAAAATGTGCTCAACCAAAAAGTTGAGCAGGGCGTTAAAGGGTGAAAGAAAAATTCTGGGCTGTTTTCATTGTATTTAAATTGAACCTGTGATATTTTATCAGTAGAAAGTTTTACTTTCTCCACGTCCTGCGGCTTTAGGAGAGTCTGAGGCTCATCCTTAGCCAGTTGGTGTGCAGTCACTCAGCTTTCTCACTGCAGGCGGGCCAACAAGTGCAAAATAAAGCATCCATATGTGAATGTTGATGGAAATAACCCCAATTTTAATGCAGGGAAAAAGAGTAAAGGCTGAAAAGTATTCATAAAAGTCAAAGCTGAATATCCTGAATTTCACAAAATCCTTACTTCCATTTCCCAAAAAATATATTTTTTTAAAAAGCAGGGTTTTCAGCAATGAACGCAACAAAATCTAAATTTCAGTATAGAATAGACATAAGAAACACATTCAGAGTGTTGTTGTCTCCCATCGGCGTACTGATAACGTGTCTGAATTAACACCAAACCCCTGTATGCCGTTCCTTGAGAATACTGTCAATATTAAACCAGTCTGCAGTGACCCCTGGTCTCATTTATTCCCCAGATAATATATGCCCCCAGGCATGCCCCCAGGCATCTACATGATGTAAAGGAGAATGTGATTCGCTGGACCAGATTCCCTCCCTTCACTGTTCCCCGATGTGGTAAAGACAGTCATGTGCAAAATGAATGTGCTTTCAACATGACCTGTCGTGAGCTATGCAGCACCATAAGCAACAAGTTACAATGCATTGTGGGCTATGACAGGGTTTGCCTGTGTGTGTGTGAGTGTGTGCGTGTGTGTGTGTGTTGGTAGGTGGATGGGTGGATAGCAGAGAGGGAAGTGAGACAGCGTGGTGAAGTCACTTATAGTCACATGATGACGAATTGATCAGGCATGAAAATGCATGTGCATAATGTTTCCTCATACAGAAAGAGCTCAGGTGTGATTGTGTGTCATGTCAAGTGTCAGGACACATACTCAATCACAGACACACACAAACACGTCTATAAACACATGACTGAATATCATACTCGCAGGGGAATGTGACCTGAAAGAGAGAAATGAGGGATTGTTCACATTTTCTCTCTGTGTAATCTGACTGACAATACAATAATGTCTTCATATCTCATCATTATAGACAGATGAGTAAACATAATCCTCCTGCAGAGGTGTTCTAACAGTAAAGCAAGAAAAATGTCTGCCAATATTTGAGATAATATACACCAATCAGCCATAACATTAAAATCATGGGCATGTGAAGTGAATACATCGATTTTGTTGCTACAATAGGACCTATCAGTGGGCGGGATCTATGAGGGATGAATTCATAATTCTACTTCTAGATTAATGTGTTTAACCGGGAAAAATGGGTGAGCATAAGGATCTGAGCAACTATGACACATGTCAGCATACTGTGATGGCTAGAAAACGAGGGGTCAGAACTGTGGATGTTGTTGTGTGTTCCCCACCTGCAGTGGTTTTAGAAGTAACAATGTTCTGTGAGGGAGCTGACCATGGAGTCATGAGAACTAAACCTCATTCATAGGCATATGGAGCAAAAGTTAGTCTGTGTTGGAAAATTATAGCATCGTTTTCAGATATTTGAAAAATTCCATTTCACCCAGATCTTAAGGGATTATGAAATATTTACATTTAAACTTATCCTAGATATTTAGTAAATTAAAATGGAATTTTCCCATATGATTAATAAATGTAAATAAAATGTCTTAGGGAAACTAATTCTGAATGACTAAATATGCATGGTCATAAAGCTTGCCAGGCTTTTCGTAATTCCAGTACATTTAAACTCCTACTTCTATTATAACATACTTACATATAACAGAATCAGCACAGTGTTCAGCTTGGCTATGTTTTGGGTTCAAGTCTGTGGCGTCATTATTATTTCTTTAATCTCTAGAATTGTCCCCATGCATAAAATGGTAAAATAATCCTTCTGTCGGACAGACAAAAACATTCCTACTTAAAAGGAGTCAAAATTAGCCGAATCCAATCTCACACAACTCTCAATTCAATAACCAGATGTCTCAATTACTCAAAACATGCTAGATACCATTAAAGCTGCTAAATGTTAGTTTCCCCTTGAATGTCTATCCAGTTAACATAACAACTGGCTGTAGGTTTATTGTATAACTCAAGGCCTCCTCTAATGCTCCATTTAATGCATTTATTGTTTCTTGGACTTTACGTAAACATGGTCGTTCCCACCACTGAGGTCCCCGAGATCCAGACCTTTGAGCTTTTACTGAATTTTGTGCAATAAGAAATTGTAAAATAATTGCGACTACTGCGGTGCTGCAAATCTGTCGTACAACGGCGGGATAATAGACTTCTTCATCTGGTCACCAAAGTCATTGCTTGTGTGTGTGCGTGTGTGTTCGTGTGTGTAGTGAATAATTGTGCCCTCACTACACTCTTGGGTCTCTGATGAGGTCAACAATTGCACTTGCAGCTGAATCCGTTGAAGCATGATGAAGGTAAGAAGGCGTATGTTCACCAGTTTTATGCCATGTGACAAATAGCTGCTGCGCTCTTCGCTACGTTAGACTGTGGTCAACCATCACGTGTGAAGAGTTCTAATTTTTTGCTAAAATTCTCGCGTAAAGTAAAGCAAAAAGAAGAAAACAAATAAAGTATACTTGAATGAATCACATATTCATCCATGTTCACGTTATACACTAGACTACATGGTTAAATAAGTTCTCCCTGAGGAGCAGTGGGCAGAATGTGTAGCACTCAGGGAGCAATCAGGCTTTCAGGGTCTTGCTTAGGGACCCTACGACTTATTGAGTCAATGGTTGATCGCATTCCCAATCTTCTGATTGTGGGACAACCATTCTACCTACCTACTGAGCCAAAGCCACCCCATTGGAGGTAAATACCCTATATATATAGGGTATATCTTTATTTTCAGCATGAATTAGCATACAAATATTCTTCTTCTTTAGGAAGTAATAAAGTCCAAATACTTCAATACCATACGTCAGAGTTCCCAGGAGCATATACTTTGATACCATTTGACTTTTACGCCCTACAATCACTTTTGCTTGAGTAAAAAAGTCGGATGAATGTTTTTGTTTTCACTAGAGTATTTTTACACAAGTAACTGCTCATCTATTCAAGGAACGAACGCGTCTACTTTCACCATATCTGAGCTGAGCCCTGAGATCTGTTCCACAAAGCTATGCCAGGCTTATTCCATTTAGTCTGATTTATTTTGACTTGATTTATTTCTGTAAAGCAAATTCAACTCAGTTAAAGCTCAGTTACTGTGGTTAACTCTCATAGCCTCAGTTGTTCCAGAAACATTATCCTGAGGGAATCAGAGATAAAGAAATGCATTTTGGTCACTGCCTCTTGCTGTTCTGCCAGATTATCGGTATTTAAAGCAATCTACTATAGTCAAAAAATTTAGATATGCATTGTATGCTTGAGAGAAAATGTCGGCTTCTGTCCACTGACCTGCGGTTTTGAAGGTATTCTTATCTGATTTTTCTCTTCAACATGTCTCTCAAAAATGCAAATATAGATGTAGAACAGGGAGATTAACATTTTTTCAGTCCCCCAACCTCCGTAGCACAGTCAGTATTTCTAAAGCCCTGTGTATGACCATGTATGCACATAAGATGATGAATGGGGTTGTGTTATAGAATAAATGCACACAGACACCCGGTTTGTTAAGGCTTGCATGTGACATAATCTATGAGACTGTGAGTGTGTGTGTGTGTGTGTGTTTGTGTGGGTGCGTGTGTGTGTGTGTGTGTGAGTGTGTGTGCCTCGAGGTGTCTGTTTCACAACCACAATAGTTGCATTTTAGCATTTAGGTGAACTTGTTATTAAAAGGACTGGAATGAAATCCTCTTTAGGTGTTAGAATCATTTCTAAGCCCACAACTTCTGCTTCGCTCTCTGTCTCGGCCTTGCTGATGAAGGGCTTTTATAAATGATTAAACAGGAACGCACTAAAAAATACCTCAAATGGGTTAAAAATAAGATTAGAAAAAAACACGCTCCAGTCTCCCCAAGGAGCCATCACGTTCAGATCCATAACTTAAAAAATCCCAACATGTTGGGGATCGATGAAGTTACCTTCTCCATCCACATTGTCTGTGATCTTCATCTCCTGTCCGGTGGTGACCGGCTCCGGCTGACCGGGACTCCTGGCCGGCTGGTGATGGGTTTCGGTTGCGCACTGGCCGTTCCGCATCGTGACCGGGCAGGGATCCACAATGGTTGAGTCTGGGACAGGGTAGGACTTCACGTCGGTCATTGTTCTTAAGTTTTCAGGCTCTGGATCAGAAAGAGATGATGCTGAGAAACAGATGATGTGCAGCAGCCATCCAGCGCGTCCGTTATGCTACCGGCGTCGACTCAGCTGCGCGACAGGAGGGAGACAGGAGATGGCGATAAGAGAGGGTGAGAGCTTTATCTCTCCAGCATCACTAGCGAACAACTCCCTCTGGCTGGAAAACAGCTCCGCGGACTCAGAGTGGATCCGAGAGTTTAGGGTTAGATGGAGATAAATAGTTGAAATCTGCTGAGAGTCTGACAGGCGGTGCCAGCAGATCTTCCTCCTCCCATTCCTCAACCTCTCATCTCACCACTCAGCATCTGACTCACTCACAGGCCCTTTAAACTTTCTCTTTTATGAGGTTTAAAGGTGCGGTGTGTGCCATCTAGTGCCATCTAGTGGTGGAGTTCTAGATTGCAACATATATTATACCCCTCCCAATCAGAAAATTACATTTTATAACTTTAAAACTAAGAGTCAAAGCCTGGATGTAAGATTTAATATTTGCTCCATATTGTGGTAGCCTCGTTGTGGCAGCTTCATCCCACATGGAGCACAAAAAACACGCCGTCAAAGAAAGTAAGCATGAAGACCCAACTCAGGAAATCCTTTAGAGATTAAACGGTTGAGGTCTGTGAAGTTCACCTGGGTAATAGGTGAGATCCAGGTGGGGACTCAGGAGCTCTAAACCTTCCCCGACTCTGTCAGGGTTGACCCAAGGGTTGACTCAAGTTCAATCTCCCGGGCCCACGCCATTTACCTCCGAACGGTTTAAAAAATCGTTTATTCCTGTTTCTTTTGACGGTGACGTTTCCCACTCGGTTGTTTTTTCTTGTGCAAAATAATAAGTGTCGTCGTGCATTTGACAAAACACTTCTCCATGCCCATTGGTTTATAGAGGAAGAAGATGATGGAATTTAGAGGAAGAAGAAGATAACGAATGTCAATAAAAATATTCCAACTACTCATCTGAGATTAACTCTTAATGGCCCCGAGGTCTGGATATATGCGGGTGATGTTTGTCTTTGTCTGTGTGTTTTTCCCTGCGATAAACTGACAACCTGTCCAGGGTTTATCTTCTCGAGTTGTTTGTCTTTCCATGTGTTGACCAGCTGAGATAGGCTCTAGCCCAAACAACCCTGCACAGGATAAGTGGAAACGTCAAAACTATTCATCCATTAATGTCATGATTAGTAATCAGTGACCATGTATGAGCCAGTAAAAACATCTACAGCACAAAAAAAGTCTAACTTTAATGTCTGTCTAAAGATTGATTGATTGT
Source organism: Lophius americanus (assembly GCA_037951165.1). Classification (NCBI taxonomy): domain Eukaryota; kingdom Metazoa; phylum Chordata; class Actinopteri; order Lophiiformes; family Lophiidae; genus Lophius; species Lophius americanus. Next base: position 904,880 of record JBBDHG010000224.1, on the reverse strand, counting down.
ATTCATTAAGTGGAAAAACATTGGGAGCGTTTGAGCTAAGCTACGATATATAAACAAAAGTTGTTTACCACATCACAGCTATTTTCTTTTCGATGTGAAGTTAATGTTATCTCTCAGCAAGCAATATATGTTAAGTTCAGTGTTTAATTTTAATCTCGGCTCTCGATGATCCAAAACCCATTTGGAAGAAAAAACAAAACATTAAATAATCCGCTCCTCTGAACTTCAGCACTTTAAAAACATTTTTAAACAGATTTAGTCAGTACTGTGTGTGTATAAGTGTGTGTCTGCTTGAGTGTGTGTGTGTGAGAGTTTGAGTGTGAGTGTGTGTGTGTGTGTGTGTGTGTGGGCGTGTGAATGCTTCGCCTTAATATTTAACACCAATACACACTGTCTGATTATTCTACTTCCTGTTTGCTTTCCAGACACAGTGAAATATTACCAGGGTGACCCAGGAGCCATTCAGCTGTCAGGGATTGGATTCTGTCTGAGGACGGGACTGATTTAACTGGGTCCACACTCCACAGTTCCACAGTTACTGCAAGAAATCTCTGGCAAGAGACGTCTACATTCTCCCGAGGTTAATCCTAAGGATGAAGGTTGATATTCACAGTCATATTTTACCAAAGGATTGGCCCGATTTGAAGCAGGTAGGCACTGACAGGAAACCTCAGTGAGGATCCGAGGGCTGTGTTAGTAAACCAAGTACTGGCTGGATATAGAAGTATATAGTATTATGGTTGAGTGGGTTTAAAGAGGACTGTCTGTGGTTGTGTCGGCTCTGTAACTACAAGAATTTATTCTTGGATTCATTGCTTGGTAAAATGAAAGCAATCAAATGTACAGAGTTTTCAGCGTCTTTTACAGCTCCATAAATGTTACGCTATACTGATGGTTAAACTTTAATCAGTAAGTAGGCTTGGTCTTACGCTGGCCTATCCTGTGCCTGGCCCTGATGGTTTGTTTGTGTCAGTACGGAGGCCTGACCCCAGCTAATGATTTACCATGTTTGAACAATCCGGTTCAGGAGAGACGGAGACTCCAAACCTTTTGCGCAGACTTCTGGCTGCCTGCAGTATGTAAGCATGCACATAAGTGACTAGTTAGTCGCTTGGATAATTCAATGCATATTGATTTACTGTGTAAATAATGATCATAATAATAATAATAATAATAATAATAGTAATAATAATAGAATAATTCATTTTCTCATTTAAACAGAATGTTGAAAAAAAAAGTGTATAGTAAAAAAACGCTGATCGTGCTTGGACACCAGTAATCCAAATAGACATAGATGTTTTTTTTCCCAAAAATGATTTTGTATTGAACTCTTTGTAAAGCGGATACAAGGAAAATACACAGAAGTTGCACTTTGTACTTGAATGTGAAGGTTACAGTCTTAACCTTCACATTCGTCTTAACGTCCCAAAGGTTCTGGATCCTTCTTCCAGGCCATGCAAAAAGCTTTGAAAGGCATTACACTTGTCACAGTATTCAGCGCTGGTTCAGAGGTAGTTTTATTAGATGTCCAAGTGGCTTAGGATGCATTTCCAGGCAGCATAGAAAAGAATATGCAAAAAGATCACCGTTCCGAAAATCCACAGGCATCTGATCAAGATTTGAAGTGCATTTAAAGATTTTGTTTAACCATTTAATGTCCCGCTCAGCTCTTTGGTTGAGCACATTTTAAGTCCCTATTTCTTAAAAAATGGAAAAAAAAAAAAAAAAATTGGCATTAAGAAAGTAAACAGCAGATTGGGAGGGAAATGAAATGAGACTTTATTGGTATTATTCACAGATAATTTCGGGAGGGCTTTATCTGCATGCAAAATAGCCAAATGCTTTTGAAGAATTCACTGTGAGTTATCCAAAGCGTTTGTGCTGATAGACGAAGGCTGAAGAGTGAAACCTTACAGATTAGATAACACAGTCTAAATAAACTTTTCCTCAGCAGGGTGTGTGTTGCTTCAAACCCAATCGGATTTATTCTTTATTGTGTTTATCTCATACTAAACTTTGATGGATTTTCTAAACAAATGTAACATTAGACAACAACAGCCTGTGTAAACAAGAAGCAAACACAAAATACAAGTTTGAAATAAATGTTTTTAATTAGAAGGCAGAAAGGTTATTCAAGGTCAAGGCCACCAGCAGGCAAGGATATTCAAAACCACTGAACTAAATATCTAGTTGTTCAAGCTTTAGCAGTAACAAAATGCTTCAAAAACAAGGAGATCACTCTCTGACATCACTGTGGTGGAATATTAACCCACAGTTTTACAGAATTGCTGCAGAGCAACAACATTGAAGGTTCTTGTGAGCATGAGCTGCTCTTTTCAGGTCCCACCACAGCATCTCAATGGGGTTCATGCCCAGACTTTGACAAGGCCACAGCCATAGTTTTACTCCTGCCGATCCACTCAGAGGTGGACTTATTCCTCTGCTTGGGATCATTGTGTTGTTTCATGACCCTATCGCGCCTCAGATTCAACCCACTGGTTGATGACCTGACATTCTCCTTCAGAATATTTGGAAAGAAAGCAAATTCATGTTTCCTTCAATCATCCTTACCCTGAAGTAGCGAAGCCTCTTCACAACATTCCACTTCCACCTCTTGTTTGACTGTAGGTCTGATGTTCTACTCGTGAAATGCTGTGTTTGGTTTGCACCAGATGTAACAGGAACACTTTGGCTTCCCAGAAAGGTCAACATTCAACTTATCAGTCAATAGAACATCCTTTCAAAAGTTGAGTGAGGGTCATCGAGGTGTGGTGAGGCAAAATGCAGATGATTCTTAACCATTTGATGTCCAATTCTTAAATTATGTCATTATTATATATTGTATTTCAGGGAAAACAGTAGATCTAGGCTCAAAATTTTGGTAAAGCATGTTTTTAGAAACTTTTTTTTGGTTGTATTAAGACTTTAAATTCTGTTTAGTGAATCTTTACATACATGAATTTGCCCAAAAGATCTTGCTTATGGAATAGGATTTTCTTAAATGCCTCCTCCTCGAGCCTCAGAGCTCGATCCTTGGCCCCTTACTCTTTAGCATGTACATGTTGCCACTGGGTCATATTATAAACAGGTTCATTCACATTTTTCGATAAGAAACAGTTACTCAAAATGTACTAAACCAAACAATTGAGCACGACATTAAAGGGTTAATGTTCTTCTCAGTCAGCAGCGGTTTCTCCTCACCACTTTCCCATGAAGGCCTTTTTTTTTTTTTACAATAAAGGAACCATTAATTCTGAACTTGAACGAGGAGAGAGAGGCAAGCAGTTCCTTGGATGGTTTTCTTTGGGATCGTTTTTAACTTCCTGAATAAGCCTTCACCGTGGTCTTGAGAGGGATCTAGGAAGATGGTCCGCTTCTGTGAAGATTCACTTCTGTTCCAAATCTTTTCCATGTAGATAATTTGTCCCACTGTGGATCTATGGAGTCCCAGAACATTAGAAACACCTTTGTAATCTATCCCAGATGGATGGATTTCAATCACTTTCCTCCTCATCTCTTCTGGAATTTCTTTTGATTTTGGCATAGTGCTACTGGTGAGACATAGGAGCCAACTTACCTGCTTCTGGAGATGGTTCATTGAAGTGATGATGTAACTGAGCAGGTCTGGGTGGGTATAGTCCAGCTGCAACCAGTTATTAATGGGTAATTTAAGTTTGGTAGTTTTTTTTTTGGTTTTGATTTTCTACATGGGGGATACTTTTTCACACTGTCCCAGTTTGTATTAGATAACATTTTTAATTAAATACTATTGTCAGACACTGGCACTAGGATTAACAGTTGATGCATGCAGGTTTACTGTGGTTGCCTTTGTTCTATGTTAAATGTATTTATTTATGTAGTTTAGCATGAGATGCACCCAAAAAATAAGAAACCAGGGAACCATCACAATAAACTAACATTTATACAGGAGTCTTACAACTAAATTAAATATACCATAATATGCCATCTAATGCATGGCATTTACTAGTTTATAATCAGTTATTATCACTCTTTTTATTGTCTTTCAGAGGTATGGATATGATGGATTTGTCCACCTTCACCATCACTGCAAGGTGGGTCACATTATTTTCTTGCACCCGAACCAGCAGCAACAACACCATTAAACACAAAAATACAGGGAACTGAGCGGGTTCCTCGCAGCTTCCTCCAACCCAGTCAGAGCCCAGAAAGTGATGTTGCATCAGCAACAGCAAACTTTGAGGATGAATGGTTCAAATCTGCAGAAGATGTGATCCAGGGTTGAAATAAAACTTGATTAGGACGTATAGCCACATCGTTACTGTTCTAAGAAATTAAATAATAAATTCAAACATACGTGTTTAGTATCTAAATGTATTTATGCACCAAGAACCTTTATTGTAAAGCGTTTTTCTTGTCTTGAAGAAGTAAATGAAAGTCCTCCATCCGGTAGCAGGACTCAGCGGTCTGCTGCCACCATGTGGCTTTATGCGACATTACATAGATGCATGACATGAAGTTTGTATTTTTTATCTAGAAAAATGGATTAAATAAAAACAAACAGGAGAATAAATTCACTAGAGGAGCATGAAAAGATTTGACGAATTGTCCTTCAGGGTGAAGCAGAGATGATGAAGGACGGGAAACTGTTTCGAGTGATTCAGGAAAACTGCTGGGACGCAGACGCTCGCATAAGGGATATGGATCAACATGGTATGTGTACACAAATGTCACTAATCTGTGTAGCGTTACATAGTATGGATGCCTGAAGTGAGTGTTTATGTCTATGATCCAAAGGTGTCACAGTTCAAGTCCTGTCCACTGTTCCAGTGATGTTTAGTTACTGGGTAAGTAAACCTGAGCGACCCAGATCAAATATATTACAACTATTACGTTTAATAGTAGTAAAGAGGTAGTCTGAGATTATGCTATTTTTTTTTGCTCCAAATTTGCAAGAGCTGCACCTACAGTCTAGGAAAAAAAGCAGTTTGAACTTGAGAATAAGTGGTGCACCAATGCAGTGTCATAGATCCTTAAATACCTTAAATGCCCTGGTTCTTCTACAGCCCCTAAGTAAACCTGTTTGAATTTGTGGTTTACAGGCCAAACCCCATGACACGCTGGATCTCTGCACCCTGTTAAATGACAATCTTGCCCAGACGGTACAAAGCCACCCCAAGAGGTTTGTGGGACTGGGCACTCTGCCAATGCAAGCCCCCGATCTGGCTGTGCTGGAGATGAGACGCTGTGTGAAGGAGCTGGGCTTCCCTGGGGTGCAGATTGGCTCACATATCAATAACTGGGACCTGAATGCCTCTGAGCTCTACCCCTTCTATGCTGTGAGACATTGTCTGTTGCACTACATGCTATGCTGAGATGTTGTTTCTGGTGTCGGTGGATGGACCTATGCTTCCGTTTCAATCGGTTCATTAATGACCCACTGGAGAGGATGACCTGTAGGTCCGCTTCTCGTGCTGATCTTTGTGTGTTTGCCATGCAGGCAGCCGAGGAGCTGGGCTGCTCCATATTTGTCCACCCTTGGGACATGCAGACAGATGGGAGGATGGCTAAGTATTGGCTGCCCTGGCTGGTGGGTGAGGGAGAATAGATGGAATAGGAACAGAGTATATTAAATATCCCCCCTGGTTAAGTCAATACGAATTCCCTTTTATTGATCTGTGTAAATTATTTGTGCATAATAAAGTAAAGTCACAGCACCAAAAATGACGATGATGAAGATGACTTTTGTTTTGTTTTTGCAACTCAATGCTCAATTATGCTCAACGTCCTCCGTCTTCTTTGTTCATATGTGAAGGTTTTATGAAAGCTTGCAGAAACTGAGCTGTACCATCAGAAATTGTTGGGGGCAGTGTTCCCATAACGTCATGTGACATATGTCAATAGACAGATTTAATAGCCTCACAAACGACTGAAGAGCAGAATAATCTTTCTCCATTTCCTTCACGTATAACCTACGAAGAAAATCCTCAACATCTACATTGTTTCGATTGTTCACTGCATTTTTATTTATGTATTAAAGCCAACTTAAAGCATGAATATATGCGGCAATTAACGGATCCATACAGACACGTTTATTTTAGTTCATACTGTAGATACTCTAGATGTTGTCTCTTGAAAATAATCACTAAGTTCTGTTGTCTTTTCCATCCCAAAGGCATGCCAGCAGAGACAACCATGGCTATTTGCTCGATGATACTAGGGGGCGTCTTAGAGAGATTTCCAAAGTTAAAAGTCTGCTTTGCACATGGAGGTAACCAGATGTCACAATTGTTCCAGGAGACTAATAAGAACACAAAGGGTGTCAACCTCAACATATTCTTACTTCAGGCTCAATTAAATTCACTTGAGTCACTCAGTACTTGTTGTTGTAGTTTGATCTTTCCTGCTTTTCTCCATCTGCTCACAGGTGGCTCTTTTCCATTCACCATTGGTAGAATTGATCATGGCCACCAAGTCCGCCCTGACCTGTGCGCAATGGACAATGACATCAGTCCGCGGAAATACCTCGGTTCTTTCTACACCGACTCCTTGGTTCATGATCCCATCTCCCTGAAGCTGCTCATCGATGTGATCGGAAAAGTGAGATTGTACTCATTCTTGACTGAGCTCTTCACCTTCTCTTGGTTGTCACAGTGGCCTCATTCATCGAAAATACACTGAGGGAGTGCGGCCAGCTTTCAGCGTGGAGAGCGTACGTGAATGCAAACTACATGTTCAACAACACCTCACTGAACCCCTACTGTAATCTCTTTCCAGGATAAAGTCATGCTGGGAACCGATTACCCATTCCCACTGGGTGAGCGGCATCCCGGATCCCTGATTGAGTCAATGGAGGAATTTGATGACACACTTAAGGTAACAATATCGACCTCTCATTTATAGATGGTAGATGTAGAGGAGGCTTATTTTCAGCAGTGCAAATGATGAGTTGTGAAGCATTCGACATCCGACTCACTTTATATTATGGTGTTTTGTTTTGTTTTGTTTTGCAGAATAAATTGATGGCTGAAAATGCGCTGGAATTCTTGGGCCTGAAACGACAGCAATTTGATTGAGATGAAAAAAAGACACAGGACTGCAACACCAAGAGCCTTAAATATTTATATACGTGTGATGAAACAAAATATTCTGAAAAGCTGATATAGTAGATACAATGAATGTAATTGTTGTCTGATATGATATCAAACCTAATCAATTTAGCAGAGGCTGTTATGAATATGTGTAAGAATGATATGTGATCACTTGTGTCAGATTTTATATCAAAATGATAATGTTAGTAATAATAGAATAGAATAGAAAAAATATATATGTTCTGAAATAATTATAGAATAATGTTCTTTCCGTCGGCTCAAAGACATGAATCGTGTGAGCTGTAGCGGGTTCATATCATGACATAATCACCTTTTTAAACATCAATGTGCAAAAAAAAAAAAGAAGATATTAGATTTCGGAAAAAATCCTACAACCTTTACTGCAATTCTTCATAATAAAAGCACATAAAATACATTAGTCATTATGATTTTTAAACTTTAAAGAAAAAATAAATCGGAAAGGGCTAAAATCAGTAATGGCCGGTCAGACTTAATAAAAACGGAGCTAAGCGATCAGCCAAGAAAATTGCAATCGGTGAATTTCCAATGTAATATAATACTGTATGTCACATCGCATTTATTTCCTTTAATAGGCAACTCAATGTGTTTTTGTAGTATTTATTGTTTCTGTGTGATGGTTGTGTGGAACTGCTGGCGTTACAACAAATAAAACCTTGAGAAAATAAAGTTTTCCCTTGAAACTACTTTTACATGAGTTGTAGTCTTTTTCAAAGGGTTATGCATTCTTCAAAGCGTTGAAATAAAAAATTTAATAAAACAATGAGCCGTTTGGGAGTAGTGATGTCACAATCTGGCGAGACTCTCTCTTGAATCTTTTGATGTTCTTTTGGGGTGAAGTTGGGGACTCAGTGAGCTGAACAGAGACGCTGAAGTCAAAGGCGCAAGAGACGACCAGCTACAGAGTATCTAAGAGGAAGTCAGAGTGTTTGGAGGAGCTGTTGGTAGATTTAGAGGCTGGCAATGACTCAGACAGTTATAAAGAAGTCTGTGTGAATTTGTTTCTAATCCTTGGGTAATCCTTTGATGTTTTATACTGGATGCAACAATGTCTGTTTAGGTCTATATCTTCAACAGACATCATGTGCACTTTTAAATAAAAATGCCTTGCTCAAATACTAGGAGTGTTGAGCAAGAGAGATTGAGAGAGGAAGAAACAAAGGAGGTTCAGAGGTAGATTTTGGCCCTTTGGCGGAGGCGGAGTCCTTTTTCTCATCACTGACAATTCATTGCAAACCCTTTACCATCACCAAGTTTGTTGTTATGGAAACGTAAGACTCTTCATCATCAATCTGCGATTGTATGGTCAACATTAGAGATTCCTTGTGTCATTTTGTGGTATCTATTAGTGAATATCCAGATAACAACTAAATTGCACCTCAGCTCCCCTATCCAAGAATCAATGGATTCTTGGATAGGGGATCCTATCCAAGAATTGTGCTAGAGTGATCACTCTAGCACAACGCAGATATAATTCGACAGATATCTGCATTGTGCTAGAGTGATCACCTACTGGGAGTGGAGATCGCACAGCTAGCAATCGGAGATGGCACAAGATATCAGGGAGGTCATTGCCAGGGGATGGGGGTGGAGATAAACTTGCAGTCACAGCTGTGAGCAGTCTTTCTCAGACCCCTTTCTAAGCCACCCGGAATTCGGCCATACCACGAGGAGGAAATGCAACCACTGGGGGAGTAAGTACTCCGCACCATGTGTCCATTTGTCCCCTGCAGAGTTGAATCCACTGGTCAGATTGTGCAGACCCCACCATTTCCCTATCTTCAACATTTTTTGGGTGGTGAGATTCCATGCTCTGCTGCTTTTTGTTATGGTAAACAATAAGTATAATCTTCCATTTCTCAAAACAGTAATCCGGCAACACCATATTCATCCTCTTTGTTTAGTCATCGTCTCTCCACCATGTCAACACAAAAACACAGGAAACCAAAAACCCTCTCCAGAGCCGGTGTTTTGGTCGTTCACTCAGGCTACAAACATGCTAGCACAACATGGAAATCCATGGAAAGGGACCTGCTTCCACTGTAAATAAAAAAGACTTTTTCATACTAACTTTAAGAAAAAGTTTAGAAATTTCAGCTGATAATACGCTATGATCACTTTCACACCTGAGCCGTTTGGCCCGCTTTAAACGAACCAGGGTTTGTTTCTTTGGATAGTCTGATACGTTTGGGTTGGTGTGAATACTCATTAGTTTCTGGTGCGGACCAAACAAGCGTACTCTGGTCTCGGTTCGCTTCCAAGTGAGTATCTTGGATTCAATATGTTCAAATCCATGTCATTCCCCATCTCGGCTCGCCTGTTTAACCATGACAACCCGTCGCATGCCCTACTCGCACAGTACAAATATTACGTGAGCACCGAGTGTGATTTAGAGAGTACACCCCCACATCTGTGTTTCATACGGTGCATCGTTTCACTCATCATCGCTGGTGATGAGTGAAGTCTTTATTTCAAATTAATTTAATTATATCATCCCCTAAGATATGAAGGGTTAGGGTTAGGCTGTCAATCCGAAAAGAGGCAGAAAAGGTAGCAGAGGAAGCATACATTTGAATTACACCCCCAAATCACCTGAACTCTGCATTTGGTGAAAGGTGGAAATTTTAATTGACAAATTAAAGGGAAGGCGCTTTCAAATTGGATTGATAGCACAGACGTACTCTGTCATTGTTATATATGACCACAGGTCCAAGACCCAAGTTCTAGTCCGGGGCGAATACGGCAAAACCGGCGGAAAGCTTCTTTGGTGTTTATTGGTTCTCTACTGTAACAGACGATAAGTCATTACGACTGCGCGGTGTCGATCAGAAGGTTTGATTCGTTTGACATAGTGCAGTGTGGAAGCGAACCAAACCAAAATTAAAGTGCAATTACGTCACAATTACGACCCACCCCCCATTTCCCATTTCATTTGTTTTGAACGATTACATATAAGTTATGTGTTTTTTCGTTCATAATGTTCAATAGGTTTTTTTACACAGACTCAACTTAATCAGTAAATGATGCGGAATAATGCGCTTTGCCTGTTTATTTTTACAGGGGGTGAAAAACCTGCCAAAACAATTACAACAGTAATGCGTAACACATCAATTAAAATAATATCAAAGGATAAACTAGAACGTCATTATGGTTTCTATGCATGGCTCACGACAGAAGAAGTATATCCGGTGCAAAAAAGTACGTCATATCCGCTTTTTGGATCCCCAACGTTTTTGAGCAATGGCGGCGTGCCGGGGATCTTCGTCGAAATGGTTTTTCACCCGGGAGCAGCTCGAAAGTACGCCGTCTCACCGCTGTGGAGTTGAGCCAGACCGGGAGCTCTCCTACCGGCAACAAGCGGCGAATTTGGTCCAGGACATGGGCCAAAGACTCAATGTGTATCCTTTGTAAACATGATTATAACCCATCGGAGGGACAGCAGGCATGGCGCTAACCGCTCCAGCGGGCCCGTTACCGCTAGCTAATTATACAAGAACTGTTAATGTTGGGAAATTCACAACGTTATGGTTATTAATTTCGCGGATATTTTGCATTACTGTAGTACTGTTTTGATTCTTCTTGAATACCAATGCTATATAACTGCCCGTTCGCCCACGCGCTAAATTTTTTTTCTACTAGCTAGCTACAGTTGAAAGGCCGTTTTGTGCTTTTACAGTTACAGGTAGTTGCTATTCCAGTGAACTAAAATGTATTTACTACTCACACAGAAAAGGCTTAATTTATCAAATAACACGAAACCTTATCTGTAGACATCGAGTAGTTACGTGCAATTGCTGTACGGGTAACTGGAGTCACCTAGCTTGCTGCGATGCTACTTTGTCGTCGACACACTACACCACTGCAAAATAGGACAGCGGATTAAGTAACCAAACATTTTCCATAATACTATTACCACCCTGCGGAATTACTCAGATTATCGTAAAAAAAACATATTTGAAACCTCACTTAAGTTAAAGTGTATATTATCAACTACATATACTAAATGTATTAAAGTAGAAGCACAATTGTGCAGTAAATGGTCCTCCTAGGATGTTTAAGGATCACTACTGCTTTATGAATTTGTAGGCCTATTTTATATATTTGTGTCTTGATAGAAGCACCTGTGGCTAAAAAGAATTTGCAGAATTTTCTCCATCCACAAAGAAATACTTAATCCTTCAGTGTACCAGAAAACTTTTAAATCGACTAATTTGGAGAAATATGGTTTTCAATGAACATGAAGGATCTGGATAATTGTAATCTGAAAAGTAACTAGTAAGTACAGCAGTCAGAATAATACAGTGGATAAAAAAAACTAGAAGACAAATACAAAAAGTATAAGATCGTGTGCATTGGAAATATTCAAGTAAAGTACAAGTACCACAGGTTTGTACTTAATAGAAGGACACTCATCGAACGGTACCCGCATGCCTAGTTTGATGTGATCTTTGATTTGCCGAGCAGCATCGCTGAAGCCGCTTCCATGCCAATTACATGCATGTGCCGTACACGCACACCAATCGCTGGCTAACATGCATACAAACATCTCACCAGCTTGGAAAACTTTCACCATGAATGAAGAAAAACAAAGCTCGCATTTTGTAACACCATTAAGGACACAATTAGCTGAAGAGTAACAACCCTGAAAAGGTTTGGCACAATGAACTTTGTCGGAAACTTCAAAATGAATCATCCTGAGTAAGTAACACAGAAAGATTCAAGAAGCCAACGTTGGCAGAGCAGCTAGAGTCAACTATGTACGAAGTCCCTGACAAGGCCAACTTAAAAAATACTGTATAATGGACCAAACAAGGCTTAGAAAGTTTTATTTTCACTTCAAAATGTTATACAATTAGTTTGCGAAACACAGGGGGAGAAGATCAGAGCGCATATTAATTCAGCATGTCAGAATACATACACTATGCAACCAACCTTACTTCAACTGTGATCCTTCAAAATAAGATAATTTAAAATACACTTCTTGTTATGTTTGTGTATACATGTGTATGTTTGAGTTAAAGGAGAAACCCAAAGAATACATAAGGGTATGAAAAAAAATGTATCAGAAAACTTACTATCCCTAGTAACTACAGCACGCCAACAAATCTAGGAGAGTAGAAAGTACAATATTTTCGAATCGGATTATTTTCTATTATAATCCCGCATCTTTGTCAGGTTCTGTGTCTGTGGCACGAGTGTTTACTATTTCCCTCCAGTATCCCGTTAGCTTTATTTTGTTTAATCCTTCACGGATTCCTATGCTTTTTCCATCAGTTACATTTACTGAGCAGTGACTAAGATTTCTGACAGTATGTTTTTTTTGTGAATCTTAAAGCAATTTGTATTCCCTCATACAAATTTTAAAATATAAAAACAGTGTACCAGCTTGGACTTGTACTCTTTTCTTCTAACCAAAATACAAACTAAAATACATGTTTGGAGCTCTTGTTTATTTAGTGTGATTTATTGAATGTATCTTGGCAGAGTTATGGCACATGGCTAAATTTTGAAATTTGTTTAAGGACCAAATTAGATTTTTCCTTGACACCCCCCCTCAGCTCTCAACTGACAATAAATACAGCCATTGTTTACATGCATAGATTTTATATGCACCACTCTTTCACCAAATTCCATCGAAACGTAAGTAAACTGTTACATAATGCTTGTCTTTACAGTGAAATTCTTATAGCTGTCAAGTTACTATGGCTATGAATTTTTGAATTTCTTCAATTTGTACAGATTATATCTCCAACCACCTTATTCCTTGCTGCGAAAGTGGAAGAACAACCGCGGAAACTCGAACATGTGATCAAGGTTGCACATGCTTGCCTAAATCCCCAGGAACCACCTTTAGATACAAAAAGCAATGTGAGTTTCAGAGGTTCTTCCTATTGCATGGTTGATTTTTCTTTTCTACATCCAGTTCTCTCATTGGTCAAGGTTTCCCTATGTCTACCTACCTACCTGGTTGTGCCAAACTTCCATGCCCTCTTCAAGAGGCCATACTTAAACTGCCTTGTCCTACCGTTACACCTAGCAAGGCTGACATTACGAGTAAAATTAGCCTCTATGTCCAGTTTTTGGTCATTTGAAATTAGTTGTTAGGGGGTAAATAGATAATAGACTCATTACAATTGTGTTGTAATGATTGTCTATCAAACTTCAGGCATACCTCCAGCAAGCTCAAGAGCTGGTGATACTTGAATCCATAGTGCTACAGACCCTGGGTAAGTATTGGTGACTGGAATGGATGACATGAGAGAGAGCAGTTTTCTCACTATCATTAAATTTGGTTTATTGTCACTCAGGGAGTAATGCTATTGATCACTTGTTGCATTTATTCATCACAGTCCATAGAGTAAAATTTATAAACAGCTGCTATATGGGCTTCTTGTCATTCACATATTTTCAATAAATTGTGTAAAGGTGATATGTCAATCTCTAATTACAGACATTAGTCAGGAAGTATGGTAATATAAAAATTATTTCACATTTGATTGACTTAAAATTTTATTGTGTGGATAATGCAATTTTTGCTCATATTATTTGGTGTCAATAGTGAAGATGTTCTCATTCGTATTCCATTTGTTTAGGAATTGCTGGTCATTTTTCGACTGTTTGACACTTACCTACTAGAAACTTGAAGTTTAGTTTTAAAATAATGTGCTAGTTGTTAACTCATGACATGTCACCTCCCAACTGTGTCTGTGTTGAACTCACCTGTCATGTATTTTGTTCCAGGCTTTGAAATTACTATTGATCACCCACACACTGATGTGGTGAAATGTTCCCAGCTAGTGCGAGGTAGAGGCTTCCTTCTTTGCTCTTTGTGACCTCTGCTCTTGTTTGTCCCACCTCAGATATGGGTGGGGAGGGGGGTGATAACCTCGCTGATTTCAAAGTTACATGAACACATTTTCCCCCTTCGATGACCATTTGAGTTTTATGTCATGGTACATAAACCACACTCACTTTTCTTGGCTAAGTCTAAGACTGAATTTAAATTTTCTCTGGGGGATTTTCTATTTCGCTCCGTAACTTGGAAACAGACCTGTGTAAATATGAGTTATAGTTGACGCTGACGAATGAGTGGTTCTGGGAGGAAAGATTGCATTATATGTGATTGTGCGATTCTACCAACATCTATATATCTTGGAAGTTTTAAAATGAACTTTAGAGCTCAAAATTTGAAACAAATAACTGCAATTGACCATAAACCGTTCTCCATAGCAACCATTTTGGAGACACGTGTCATGTGTGTTACATATAAACTAAAAATTATCTCTGTCCAATTAAAGTATTTAATTAAGGTCGTTTTCACACCTGATAGTCTGGGGCACTTGGTTCGATTAAAGGGTGAAATTGCAACATTGTTACACTTTTATTTGTTTTATTTTCACACAGCACTTTGTCAAACCAACCAAACATTTTGAACTATGTCACTAAGATCACCGTGGGACCTTTGGTTATTTCTGCTAATTATGAAGGACGTCTAATATTAATCCAGTATGAATTTGGCATACCTGTAATTTGTCATTAAATATTCTGCTGAAATTTACCTACCATATTTCACCAAACGCAGTGGTCGGTGATCATTTTAGTCCCATGTAAATCGGCATCTCACGGCAGCTGCAGTGGATATAATGAAATACTGCTTTGAACGGGTATTCGAGAAATGCCCTCACATAAATTATCTCACCTTGCTGCATTCATCACAGCACGAGCAGACTCAACATTACGAGTTATCATATAAGTAGGTTGGTGGTGACAAGGACTCCAGGGTGCTGAGGCAGGTCCCGGAGACGCTGGAGGGTTGGGAACCCGGGATGAACTTTGCAACCGAGGAAAAGGTCTCCTTATGCTGTGTTGTGAGGGTTTAAACTTGTCACAGGCGCTGCCAGTTGACCTGGTAGCATCAGCAGAAGGTGTTAAGCAGAGCCTTGACTTCAAAATGGCAGTAAATTCAAGTGAAAAGCAGACTTGATTTACCTCGTGGGAATTTCTTAATGAAACACCTAGATGGGGGTTTAGTTTCAAAATCACGTTTGGTCTTCTATTTAATACTAATCACGTGCGAATAGGGCATGCGATGTGTGTCATAGTTACCCAGACGCCGAGCGAGGTACTGACATGGATGTGAACGAAGTAATTCACGATTATGCCCCTTGATGCACTTTGTTCCACTTCCAACCTTTGGTTTATAACTTGTCCGCTTTCTTTCACACAACAAACGAACCGCACCAGGGTTCACTTTGGAAGAGAACCGAGACACCTGTTTTTAAGCGGACCAGAGTTTGCTTGTTTGGTCTGCACAGGAGTTCAAATGAGCTTTCACACCATCCCAAACCTAACGGACTGTCCAAGGTAACAAACCGGAGTCCGTTTTAAAGCGGACCAAACAGCTCTGGTGTGAAAGCGACCTAAGTATCATGACCATGAAACCCAAATAGCTAAATACTCTTAAGCCATTAATTTTATCATATCCGAGTCTCCACAGAGCTTGTACAGCCATAATATACTTGTTTTTTTCTGTAGGATATGAATAAAAGTCACAGTATAGCAGCGATGTCAACATTATCACTGGGAGTTAATCAAAGTGGTGCATAGTGCAACAAACCAACGGCAAATGTTTTCAGTCTTGGTGTAGGCTTACTCAATGCATAGAAATTAACAAAGTAGGTAAACATGTATATTTTCTTGCAGACATGGTAATAATTTTTCCCATCCCTGTTTTCTTTTCTTTCTCTCACAGCAAGCAAGGATCTGGCACAGACTTCCTATTTCATGGCTACCAACAGGTTGTTATCCTGCCCCTCCTTTATTGCACTTTGACTGCACACCATAGCTTCCTGTAATGCAGGGTACCCTATCGGTGTCCAACGGGCCCTACTTGCACTGGTGGTTGTTGAGACGCTTGCTTCCACCCTTCAGCTTCCCTCCTTTGTTTAAAGGGAGTGGAATAGGGTGGGCAGTAGCGTTACCGGCCCCAGTCGCAGTGCGGTGTATTGTACAAGGGTCCATGTGTTGGCACAGATGGGTTGAATGCAGATGTGAAGTGTAGTGGTGCGCTTGAAACCCACACGTTTGTTCGGTTGCGAAAAAGTGCATAAGTCTAAAAGAAAGACACTTTGGTAGCCTGAATAGCAGCTAAAGATTTCACAGATGTAAACATTTCTCGTAGAAGTCCTTCCGGTAAGTACAACAACTTCAGAGTCATCTTTTTCATATCCATTTGTACAAAATGCATTATCCCCTCAAATATTTTTCACCTTCTGCAAAAGTTGCTTGTCTTTAAATGCAAACTTTCTTGCTCTTCAACAACATGCTTTCATACATAGCTCATATAAAAATGTGAGGAAAAAGCTTGAAACCAATTAAGGAACTGTTAGATTCATAGATATCGCACACATTGATCAAAATGGATTTTGATGGTAATTTTTTAAAGAGTGGACAAAATTATCTTGATTTACCTTGTAGGAAAAAACTGGGTCCTTAAAGGGTTTGTTTATTGTAGGCATCGGTCGAAGAATAATCGGTATTGTTACTTTTTTACTTTGTTTTCAATTACATCAAATTATTCACAATGTCTGGAAGCTGACTGAACGGTTTTGATGTTTTTCAGTAAGCCGGCTCTAGGGCTGTCATTATGAAATCTTAGGTGATGATTAATTGTCATTCAAAAATTGTGATTAATGATTTAAATGCCCCTCTTTTTTTTGTTATCCGACAAATATAGTGTAGGTTAAATCAAATTTCAAAAATACAAATACATATTGGAAAGAAAAGCTACTTATTTTGTTTTTTGGAAATGTATATTTTACCTTGTAATTTGTGCTGTTGTACAAACGTGCGCCGCATTTCTTTAAATGGTGCTTTATCAACTGTTTTGAGCAGTTGCATTTCTTTGGCTGTATACCTGGAGTCACTGTTGCGTTCGCCATCTAATACTGTCACGTTCATATTGAGTTGTGAAAGCTTCAAGAACCTCCATTTGCTTGGTTGTACCTCTGCTTGTTCCATCTGTCCAACTTCTGCAAACTGGGATGGGTGATGGGTTGCATTGTGGGCGCAATAGGCTGCTACTGAGCACCCCAGGAGACCAAAACTGGAGAATTGGGAAACTTAATGGTCTTGCATCCCTTAACGATAGCTAAAAATCGGGGGCCGCAAGTTTGACAATTTGGACAGGGCATTCAATTTGTGGATTAGCAGATTTGACCACTGCTGATTTGCTGCAAATTTGTAAAAAAAATTAATTTGCTTCAATCCAGAATAAGTTGACAACAGCGCTGTTGGTTTGGCTTGGGCATTAAATGATCCACGATGTTCACGTTAACAGATTTAGTTTCTCATCAAAAAGTTGAGACTTAAAAGTTTGAAGTACTGTCAATAGACTTAAATGGTCGGGGTACTTGACAGTACCCCAACTGTCAAGACTTGTAGGCTTTAAAATATATTTGACGGTATCAACTGTATAAATGCGACATTACATTTACTAAACATCACGTTGTTTGTACAAATTTCGAAAAAAAATAATTTAACTCGTAGGTCGCCATTGCTGTTTATGCCGCAATGCATTCTGTGTAGAGATGTCAAATGTTTGCACTGGCAGGCTTCTGTACCGCTTATCCTTATTCAGCAGTGTCATTTGACAAGCCTTTTCAACTTGAACCGGAGCGTGATATAAACAAGGACAACTTTGGAAACTTAACTTAAAATGATCCAACAATGAGAGAAAGACGATGAGAGACGTGATGAAGGGAAAGTGGGACACGATCTCTGGTGTCCTTGCGGGAATTGTGTTGCTATGGCAACCATGGAGGAGAGCTGTTTGTTGTGAAGCGCTCCGCTATTTCTCAGCCGCTGTTCGAGGTAAGCACATATACCAAACCATGGTTGTATGATATCCTCCATGGACATAGTCGGGTCCGATAGTCCGCTTTCAGACTCTCTGCATCCGTGAGTTGGTTTATATTTAAGCAGTAGAGCGGACTGTGTCTCCTGTCTTTGCCTCTTCGTACAGCGGTTGTCACTCGCTTCTCGGTTGCATCTAGGTCCCACGTGTGGAAATACTGTAGGCACAGCATCTTGTTTTAGCCTTTGTTTATAACCACCGTGACCCGTAAGCTCTTTTAGCAGATGTCGACTAAATGATTCAAAGGCATTGGAGAGAGAAGTGATGAGAACACAGACGCCGGTCCTTTGGAAGTTGTGTACTTCCACAGGCGTGTTCCCACAGTTTTCTCATCTTATTATCTCTGGGAAAGCAGTAAAGACGTGCATCGATTCCCGCATTGCCCTTCGACTGGAAAGTACAACCAAAAGCAGCACAGTGTGGTATTGTATTGATAATTCTCTCCCCAATGCTACAAAAACGACAACCAACTATAGCGACTCAACGCTACAACAACTATTCTGCGTCATCAACCTATAATGCAATGCGCCATTAAAGTAATGGCGACCTGCACCGGTCAAACGTCTTAAAATTCTGGATTTATAAAGTAGTGACAGTATTTTTTGTGATCCTAACACCGTGTAACATTATGAAATGCCTTATGATGCCTTAATTAACGTCTTAAGAGTCGGGGGTTCTCTTTAACAGTCTGTGGCGTATAAGGCTAATTCTCTAGTAGTAGAAGAAGAGCCAATAGATGGCGTCGTTAAAAAGTGCCTATCAATCATTGAATAATGGAAAACCTTGTGACGTTATTTCTTGAATTGATTTGGAGTTTTTGGGTCTTCCAGTATTTTCAAACACCTGAATTGAAGCAAATTTTGACACTAATGTGAAAATATCGCAAATAATTCCTCAGGCGATTATGTAATAATTGTGAACGGCCTACTTGGTGCTAATTAGGAAAGCTATAGCCAATGACTATTCTTCAAGGTCTCAATACTAAATTGTTTTTTATTTGGATGTTGTCAAACAAATTTAAGATTAGAGACTAATTATAAATTAGTTATTTGTGGCTGGCTTAATCTGACAGACCAGACTCCAGACATTGTACTTTTCTCAAGTATAAGGTTCTCATCCCCCATTACTGTTTTGTAATTGGAGCAATTTGATTATATGGCAGAGGCGTAGACCATAGTCTCACAGCTCTCATTTTTCTTGTGGCCATACTCGAGTGGAAGCTCAAACGCTGACAGCATGTTATAGTCCTGTGTTCTAAGATACAAGATGTATGAACTTAGGAGATCTCACAAAGTGCATAAACACTTCATCAGCAAACGAGACACTGGAGGATTACAATCCAGCAGAACATGACGACATTTTTGATTAATGAAGTGTTTGATAACCCATCAGCTATCATTAGACAGTCCCTCACACTAGCCTGCAACCAATTCCGAAGCCTTGTTTGTTACTATTATGATAACAAAGATGTTAGTCCTGGAATATTTGTGCATGTCTGATACATTTTTAAGCCAAGTAAACCAGGCCGGATGTGATCAAGCTTACAATATAACGTTAACCATCTGTCTTATACTCACCGCAGAAACTCATTGTAAAAACACTGATATTGCAATAGTTACCTGTTTTGCCATATATATTACCCTGTGACTAAATCCAAGAATTTTCACCAGATTGATTGGTTAGTTCTATTTTGAAATAATGAATCTTGGTTTTGTTGTGAGTTTGAGTCTTGTCAAATAAGAGCGCTGCCAATAATTCATGTCTGACAAATGATAATCGTTTAAAAGAAATGGTTTATTGCCATTACTCCTGTTTGCCCTGGAAGTTATACATTCCTGTATCAAAATGAAGAATCCAGACTTTCAACAGATGTAAATGAGAGTTTTGTCACATTTTCGACAAAAACTTAATTGGAGACAGTACAGTTCATAAAAACATGATAGTTAGCAAAGGTTCAAAGTGAAAATGTTGTCAGTCAGCAACAGAGGAAGAGCACAGGAATGAGTCTCCACAGAAAGATCCTGACACAAAGGATTATAGTTAGATAGTCAGATGTCGTTGGCTCTCTTGAATTTAAACTAAAAAGTTAAGCAAGACGGTGTTATGTTGTTATATTTAAGCTTGATCAATCAAACAACAGAAATGGTATTGATTTGTTAGATTTCCTACGTTTTTACGGTCTTGAACAACAGAGTATGACATAAGATCATATGTTAGAGTGTACTACTCTGGGCGTTACGCCCAGGAAAAACGTTGGTGTGAAATATGGCCTATGGTTTGGTTACATGGTGAATTACCCTATTCACCTTTATAATGGAAGTATATCTGATAAATGATCATGGGGTAACTATTTAGTGAGAGACAAATCAGCCAGAAAAATAAAATGTATACTTGCTATTTATATCTATTAGATATACAGTATATATACACTCACACACACACACACACAACTTTTAAATATTTACCTTCTATGTAATGTTAATATGCTGTGCTGTGTAATCATGATGTTAATTTGTATTAATTGTTCCTCTTGCTATACTTTTATTGCAGGCCCATGTTAAATTTGTTAAATAATAAGTTTACCCTTTGTACTGTTTAGACCTGGTTTTAAATGTCGATTGGGCGATTGTATCAAAACTGGACAGCTAGTCACATCAATAAATGCAAATGTAAACAACAACCAAGGCGCATGCAAACCACTCCAGCCCTGCCGAGGTAGTATTATTAGTCTGGGACGCATTACACCGCATTTCTTTTGTTTTGTAAATGTTAATGTGTCTGATGCGTCTCCGACAAGGACGTAACTGGAAAGTACGTCCTCAGCTCTTGAAACATCTTCAAGTCGTTTTGTAACCCCGTGGTAGCTAGCTAAACTTATCACGCGCTTGACTGACGTTACTTTTACTACTTAACACATGCGACACACTTTGACGTTGTAGCAGAAATGACCTAGGCACCTAGAAAATCGGAACACAGCTCAATACATTTGGAGACGCGTGATCGACACAGGTGTTAATGGCGATGTGTCTCGCTGTCAATCGCCCAAAACGCACTTCAAAACCAAGTCTAAACTCAGTCTTGGAGTCATCTGTTTTGATTTGATGATTCATTGAATGGTCCTTGATACTGAGACATTCACACATGGCCCCCTCAGCCTTTCACTTTTGTTTTGTAACATTCAAACTAGTCTTGAAATTGTTCTTCATGGTCTCGACTAGATCCAACTTTTTAGAACTGTGGAAATGGTGTTTGTATCACATAAATCTGATGCTTTAGACTTTAAATGTTTGAGTAACATTAATTTAAACAGTATATTATACCCGGTGCCTCCACTTAACTAAAGCTGTGTGCTCCCTTTTGTGTTTTTCCCCTTTCTCTTCTCTCTACATGTGGAACCAATCGCAATGAACGCCTGACCTTCATCAACGCCCTCACATTTGTGATACATTCATTCTGTCTTGCACACATCCATCACTCGCGCTTACCCTCTCACGTCAAACAGTCTACACCTCACTACCTTTTGCCTCCAGTACAAGCCCACAGTGATCGCCTGTGTCTGCATCCACCTGGCGTGTAAGTGGTCCAACTGGGAGATTCCAGTTTCCACTGATGGAAAACACTGGTGGGAGTACGTGGACAACTCTGTCACTCTGGAGCTACTTGACGGTAAGATTTAATCCAAAGGTTTGCTTTTACATAAATTATTTATTTTTTTTACATACAATATTAATGTTGAGTGACTAAATAATATGTAATTTATTTTTTACATCTTGCAATCAATTGGATTAATCAAACTTTTTGGGAAAGTTTTTTTATATGATTATGTTATTCTAAATATGTTTATTTGCATTTATAACACTATTATTATGTGTGTCTTGAAATTATAGAGTTGACCCACGAGTTTCTTCAGATTTTGGAGAAGACGCCTAGCAGACTGAAGAGGATACGCAACTGGAGGGTAGGAGACGTCTGTGTTCTTCATGCATGGGAAAAGCATGTTTTGTGTGTAAATGGAGTTAGATATTATAAAGGATTTATCATTTGATATATCATTGTTGGTTGTGTTACAATCATAAACATTAACAGAACATAGATCCTGCTTCTTTGGTTATTTGTGCTGCCTCCACTTTTAAAGCTCCTCAGAGAGTGTCGTTCAAATTAAAATGAAGCCCTAACCCGCATTACAACTCTTCCTCTTCTTTAGGCAACCCAAGCTGCTAAAAAACCCAAGACTGAGAGCTCTCAGTTGGACAACTCTTTTGGTGGGTCTTCCATGATCCAAGTCCAAGGTGACTCATCACTGCCTGGACTCTCCTCCAACCCAAGTTTTCCCAAAGCAGGCGCCAGCTTCTCTGCACCCTTGTCTCTGGACTGCCTGGCTGGTACATACAATCCAGCTAGCCAAAGCGAGTGGCCCCAGAGCAACCAGAGCCTAGCAGCGTTCCACACCTCCTGCTCCAAACAGGACCCCCTCAGTGTCTCTCACCAGGATCCCACGCTCTCCTTACAGGCCTCCACCTCGTCTTTGCTTCAGCATGCGCCAGCACACAGATCAGAGAAAGCCGTAGACTCCAGCCCTGTCAAACAGGATCTGAAAGGGGCTGGGGCAGGTGGTGTTGCAAAGCATCAGCCACCAAATCCATCTGCCTACCTACCACCGGCTCCAGCTCAGAGGCTATCTTTGGACAAATACAGAGAGAAACTTGCTGCAGAACTGTCAGCTTCTGGCCAGAAACATTGTCAGGAGCACCTCGGAGGAACAATGGACTGTGATATGAGAGGGGATTTGTCTTCCTCCTCCTCTACATATGCACCATCCTTTACAAGCAAAGCAGACCACAGAAAACATTCACAGCCCCACCACACATCCCATAGTAGTGGTGGAAGCACCACTGCCTCCCCGATGAAAACTAAAGTCCCTTCTTTAACTTCAGGGCAAGATAGACGTCATCATAGTGATAAACGGGACAAAGGCTCGCTCAAACTTCGCCTTGCTGTTCCCGGGTCTGGTGGAAGCTCCCAGCTGGATAAAAGTGGACAATCAAGCAAGGATGAGCTTAAGATGAAAATAAAAGTTGCATCGTCAGATCGCCAAAGCTCATCAGATGAAGGTGTGGCAGGGAGCAACAACAACAAGAATAAACATTCCAGTCCTCTGGTGAGCAAGGAGAAACACCGTGGAGCAGATCACAACCTCAATCGCCACCACAAGCATAGTCATCCTCTCACACACAGTGGGAACGGTCGAGGAGGCCCAGAAGGCCTGCTACGGGGTCCTCCGGCTCTGGTCAGCATGGAAGGCACTGCGCTCACGCCTCATGGATCGACTGCTTTATCTTCATCGCGCAAGAGGGTGTACCCCGAGGCCAGCCACAACCACCACCCTTCCTCCTCATTCTCCACCTCTTGCTCCAAAGTGAGCAAAATCTCCAAGGGTGGCACTGGTGCTGCAGGTACTACATCTTTTTCTCTCCCCTCTTTTCCTCCTCACTCCTCTCCTGTTCTGCAGTGTGTCTTGTCTCGCGTGCAGCTCTATGGCTAATTCCCCTCCTCTTCCTCATTCTTATTTCCCCTCCTCCCCTCTGTCACACTCAGGTGGTCTGCGGGCCTCTCAGCAGTACCCTCCTCCTAGTGAATCGCCACATGAAGTGGGAGAGCAGAGACACTGAGTCCGCCACTCTGCAGCCATGGCCAGCACATGGAAATGGCAACAAACTACCCACAGATTTTGAAGACTATGCTCAGCTCACTGTTAAGTGCCCTCTGAAAAAATAACTAAATGTGATGATAAACCCTTTACAGAAAGGCAGAAAACATGTCTGCAAAAAAGTATTGTTGGACTTCTCAATGTCTGAGACAAGAATGATAAAGAATTATGCTTCCAGACCGTCAAATCTCTGGGTTGTAATGCTCAATCCCTTTTTTCGTTCTGTTGAATTGCTGCTTGGTTCTCCATCCTTTTCAAATGACTCTAGGAATAATGTGCGTGTTCTCATTGGTTTTTTTGTTTTTTTTATTTCAGTTATTTGAGGACAAAAGTATTAGTAAATTCTATAAAGACATAGAAGGTGCAATGTTTTCCTTTTCCTTTTAAGTGATTTCATTCAATTACAGATCTTCAGTTGCATGGAGGAAGCCAGTGGCCGGCTGGGAGCTCCAGCTGTGTTTGCTGGCATTCCAGTTAGCACTATTGATGGATGCAGTTCTCTAGGTCTGAAGTTTCATCTCCTCAGTTACTTTCTTGACCTGTTTCTTATATACTTTTGTACGTATGAATGATTTGCATGTTTCAATCAGCAAAGGGATTTAAATGGAGAACACGCACGGGCTGTTTACAGAAAGTGGAATTAAATGTACATACGTTTTTGTATGTTTAAAGACAGAAAAGCTATACCATGACTACTCAGGTTTGGAGCTGCTTGTAAGTATGACAAGATAACTATTATACCTATAAAAAAACTTATTTTATTGATTGGTCACAGAGTTGAATGATTGTGGCATTCCAGCGGTGTGTGCTGATTACAACCTGTCCTCAGTAACACGGGCCCATCCAACACCTTCCCATCACATTAGTGCGATGCAATTTGTACCAAAAAATATTTTTTGGACCTTGCAGCAGAACTTATGCTGGATGCCAAAGGTTTTGTCTCAAAAAGAAAAGAAAAAAAACAACTGACAGTAGTGGTGTGCTATCAATGTTTACAACGCTTTTCAGTGTGAAGAGACTAAATTTCCTGAAGCTGTAGCGCCTGGATCTCAGTCAATAAAGAGGATATATGCAAGTATTTAATCAGCCATCGACACAAAATTTTGTGGCTCATTTCCATCCCAGCAACTGCTGTCCAAACACTGACCATTAGCAGCACGAGCTGCTGGATAACTCAAGTATTTGAAGTCTTTTAAGTTTTGTAACCGTTTCATCTAATTGGTTGAATTAACATTCACAATCATGTGCCTGTCCAGACCCACCTTTTCCTCAGTATGCTACATTAAAACGTGTATTCAAATGCTGACATTAGTGTCCCCTCTTTTCTTCACCGCGTTACTCATACGTTGTTGGGGGCACAAAAGACTCGATCAGCCTTTGGCTCTGTTGTTCATACCCTGATTTGAGACTTGTGATTGGGTGCATGAAACAGTCGCAGCAGTGGAATGAAAGAGCCAAACGCCCTTCAACTGTTTTTTGTTTTTTTTCCTCCAGTTTCATAAATAAAAGGGTAACATTTAAATATATATATATTTCTATTTAGGGTAATATCACCCTGACACAGTATAAAATCTTGCTGTCATTTCATTATACGTATCATGTTAAAAATATCTGACTGAAGAAAACATGCTTGAACAGGATCTTGTATGAATAGAAGTCTATGTTGAAAAACTAGGTAATTCACAATCCTACCGAAAATTTGATTTATGGAAATGTTGCATGTACTAATGTTAACCACAATATGGAATTAGTTAAAATAGGTTTAAAATAATGGTATTACAGCGGAAATGTAGAGTTTCACGGTCTACACAAAAAACTATTAGAAATTGGCACATTTAGACAAATTAGCCGAGTCGATAAGAAAAATCACTTTGTATTAATGTACCAAGGGATTCTCGTGGCATTCCTTTTTACATTTCAGCTCAAGAATGCAAGAATTACAGATTTCGCTTACTAAAACAAGATTTCCAGAAGGGCCGGGGTTGTAGTGTGTGTGCTGGGAGGAAGGGTAACTCTACTGATCTCTCGCTGAGGATTGGTTCCAGAATGTCCATCATACACAAAAAACCCTCAATCCTCCCTGTAACATGTTAAGCACACAGTCCTGGCTGATGACAACAGCTCTTCTTCTGTGAACCCCAGGATTTCACTCGCGCCTCTTGTAGGGGGACGAATGAATGCTTCAGCAGCTGGGCTGCAGATGGCCGTAGTGTCTGGTCACTGGAGTTGAGAGAGAAAGAGATTAGGTTTTATTTTGACAGTACACTAAATTAAATCATGCATAAATCCAGAGGGTAACTTTTCATGGTAGAGGTGGACATTCAACGAAGGATAACAGTTGGAAGCAAAATTGTCCGACATGAGGTTATCCTGCAAGTTTTTATTTGTTGTGTTTAGGCGATCATTGAACCAAATGAGCAGTTTGAAGGAGCTCAACAGCAGATATTGCAAGCTATAACAAAATTCTATAAAAGAATATTTAAGTATTCAACACTCAATGACGAGTCTCTCCAGAACTTTGTAGAGACCCTTTTGCTCTGCTCTGACCTGACCTGCTGCAAATTGCTGCATAGTCAGACAGCAGCTTCTGGCAACCCTACTAAGGAATCTTAACCTGTTCCTCAGGGGCGGAGGCCTCAGTTATGTAATCCAGGGTTTATGCGCGTCAACCTCAAATCTCTCCTCATGTTCTTGGATTCAAATCGGGTGCAAAATCATGCCATACTTTGAGGTCTGCTGGGATCTTGATCCTCCTTCGAAAATATCCAAGAAGCCAAGCCTCAGCATCCACAGAGATGGCAAGACGTTTTCTCCAGCACTTCCTGAACCTTAATGGAATCTAATTTGCGATCTATATGCTGCAGAGTTCCGGCATCGCTGAGGCGTTACCACGCTTCACTATCGGTGCAGTGTTGATTCTAACTCCTCCATGGGTCACCAAAGTCAGTTTGGTTTCCCCACTCCACAAAAACAGCTTCGCAAAACTACCATCTAGAATCTAGATGGTTCTGACTGCTGGAGTCACATTTTTGTTTCTTGTTTTTTTTCTAACTTTTTAATTTACATTGTATAGTTTGTACATTCTATAATTGATCACTCGTTTTTGTCACATGTGCTGTGTGGTGATAATGGGGAGGGATGCGTCAGGAAGGGCATCCGACTAAAACATATGCCAAATCGATATGCAGAACACAAAACTGATTCCAGACCGGATCAGCCGAGACACGGGTTATCAAATACCATCACTGGTACCGTTAGTCAGCACGGTACTGGCCCGTGGATAGAAACAGATGATCTGCTGTGGTGACCTTGAAAGGGAACGGCCAAAAACGAAGAGGTGTTGTACGCCTTGGAGTTGGAATAGGAGATGAAATTTCAGCATTCAAAAAAAATTATGGGCTCTGGATATTGCAAACAGCTACAAATAGAACATTTTGTCAATAAACCTGATATTCAGTTTTGGTTGAATAATTTTGTGTTTCACCTTGTCAAGCAAATTTTTACAAAGTCCTTGGCACTATCTGAAAACCCCTCTGGTAAAGACGGCAACAATCCTCTCTGAGAACCAACGTAGAACAAGGCCGCCATCCGGTCCATGTGCGCCAGTGGTGGTTTTCCTGTGGCCATCTCAAACACGGTGCAGCCCACACTCCAGATATCGGACTTCCTGCCATATCCTGTCTCATTGATAACCTGAGGACAGGAGCACAGCAGGAGAACACTAACGATAGGACATTCACAGATGGGCTGACACCGTCTATAAGCTCTGTCTCTACCTCTGGCGCCATCCAGTACGGCGTGCCGTGGACCGACTTGAGCAGATCTCGGCTGTTGGCAGCAGTGACGTTCAGGCAGCTGAGACGACGTGCGCAGCCAAAGTCTATGAGTTTGACAATGCCAGTGGGCATCAGCATAACATTGTTTCCTTTCAGGTCACGATGGATCACCCCGTTCAGGTGAAGGTAGGCCACCCCTTCCAGGATCTGACAGGTGTACAGAGCCAGGACACGTTCTGGCAGGGGACCGAACCTGAGCCCGGTGAAAGTGTTAACAGAATTTTCTGCATGAAGAAATTTACGTCTTAGTTCACAAAACATATCTAGCTTTATGTCTAAATGTTCATTTACGATAAATTCTATCTAGGTATGAAAGCAGCATAACTATTAATGTAAGAGAATAACCTCTCATTTCCTCATCCAAAACAACAACCTGTCTCCTAGACCCCATCCCAACTAGTCTGCTTAAAGAAAGTTTGTTACCAACTTTTTATTAGAAATCATCAATCTGTCTTTAAATTCCAGTTACGTAACCACAATCCTTTAAAACAGCCATAATCAAACAACTGCTTGAGCAGTGGTACCATCTCCCAGTCTGGATTTTTGGGGTCAGACCCCCTCCCTACATTTAAGTTAAGGCTTAAAACCTTCCTTTATGATAAAGCTTATAATTAAGGCCGGTTTAAGCTAGCACTTAGCTATGCTGCTATAGGTTTGGACTGGTAGGGGATTCCCATTATGGACTGAGCTTTTCTCTCTTCCTCTCTCATTCTCCCTTTTATACATCCCTCTCACTTTAATGCATGTTATTAACTTGACGTTTTCCCTGGAGTCTTTCTGCTTTTTCACCCTGCAGGGTCTTGAGGTTGGTGATTGCATCTTCTGCTGTGGACCTTCGCGATGTCCGCAGATTACAATGTGATCATGATGAAGATTACACTCATGATTATGATTATTATTATTTTATGGTATTTCCCAATAAGCTATTGCTAAATGTTGTATTACTATTAATGTTCTTATCAACCTGGGATCCCTGCTGCCACCGCGGCCCGACCCTGAAGAAGCGGAAGAAAGTGCAGTACCATAGATGATATCATAGCTGCTTTTCCCCCGTCTGTTTCCCGCCTTTTCTCTCTCTCTCTCTCTCTCTCTTTCTCTCTCTCTCTCTCGGTTTCTCCCTCTCTCTCTTTTCAAACACAACAGGTCATGGCATTAGGCCATCCAACCTGATTCTTGGATCTACTCGAGATTTCTGCCCGTTAAAAGGCAGTTTTTTCAGCCCAATGTCGCCAAGCGCTTATTCACAACAGTTGTTGCTGATCATATGAATGATAGTTTTTTAATCATCATGTTAACACTATCAATCTACGGCGGACATGGCAGCGACGATGACAATTCCTTAACATCCCAGACTTCTCCGACATTTAACGTTTTCTTGCTGCATGTTCCTGCTGATCGGTGAACTTCTGTTTAAGCTGTCTTGTATTCGTCTGACCTGTGAAGGATGCTGGCGATGGATCCTCCAGGGATGTATTCCATGAAGATGGAAACCACATGATCATAAAGGGAGGTCCCCAGGAAGCCCACTATGTTGGTGTGTCTTAGGGTTTTAAGCAGGTCTACTTCACCCTGAAGTCGAGCGTACTCCTTCTTTGCTGCGTCAGAATCTGAGGCGTCCAGAGTCACCTGCTTCACCGCTATCAGCTGACCCTGGCTGGTCAGGCCACAGTACACCTGGTAAAAACATGCATGGCGGTAAGAACACAATAGATCTGAATGTATTTTTAGTGTAGTCTTTCTGTATTGTAAATATTCCTACTTACTACTCCGTAAGCTCCCCTGCCAAGCACTTCACCCCTTGTCCATGCGATGGCGTCCCCCACAACCAACCCAGAACCGTATTTTGAATGAACCTACATAAAATATGCAGATTGACGGTTAGCAAAGACACAGAAAGAGATCATTGCAGATTGACTAGATGGATAAAATGGATAATTTCAAATCATTAAAGATGATGCAGTATATTATTTTTTCAAAATTTTTGACAAATTTTCATTTTACAAATTTGCAAATGTGCCAAAATTGCTTTACTTCAAATATGCCTAAAAATGTATAAATATACACATGAAAGAAACCAGTATTGAGATGCACACCTCCATATCAAGTGTTCCATGGAATTTCATCCAATTGAATTTGAAGAAATGTGGATGATCTATTCACTGGTACATACGTTGACACGTTTGTCATTGTATTAAAAAAGTATTGGAAAGAAAAGGAGCAGAAGAGATGTGAAATGTAAAGGCGCATTAATGCTCAACAGGAAA
This sequence comes from Lophius americanus, assembly GCA_037951165.1. Taxonomy (NCBI): domain Eukaryota; kingdom Metazoa; phylum Chordata; class Actinopteri; order Lophiiformes; family Lophiidae; genus Lophius; species Lophius americanus. The sequence goes on along the minus strand of JBBDHG010000224.1, from coordinate 875,049 downwards.
TATTAGAAACGGATTGGGACGGAGCCTTTCGTCCCGTCTGTGCTTCAATTCTTGTGTATTTAAGCACACTTTTCATTGCAATATGTGGGCAGGGAGAGTGGGAATCCTCGGGGGGCAGCATAGCTACAAATAAAGGAAGAGATTACGAATGTCTACAGACTCAAAGAAGAAAAAAGTAAAGTGAAATATTTAAATACATTGCATCTTCGCTACATGTTGTGTTGTAGTAAATTATGTCAAGGACCACTGACTCATACATCATTGCCTCTGTGTAGCCATTATTTTGCTTTACTATCACCTTGTGGATGTACAGTATATTTACCAGTGTAGTAGGGTGTAGGGACGCATGTGGGCTCTGACGGACACAATGACCCCGTTTAGATTTGGTTTTAAAACGCGTTTTAGGCAAATCGGTTCACGAGCGGACCGCGAGACCCATTGCTGTTTACACTTGTCCGTATCATGTGTCTCCAAATGTATCAAGCTGACCACTTGTGTCCATATTTCATTGCTGCCTCAGTCACATCCGTTGATTCCAATAAAAGCGCACCGCGCTTTGTTAACAGTCACGTCAGTTAAGCACCAGCTTTGTTTAGCTAGCGAGATAGCAAGGCTACCTAGCAACTTGAAAATGTTCCAAGAGCTAATATAAATGAACGGACCATCTGAACCGTTGAGACTGACCGGACAAATTAGTTTGTGACTTGCTTAAGAGCGCAGTACAAGGTGATAATCGAATTACGCTATAGAAACAGTAGCATTCGCCGCTGCATTTATAGCCACAATACGCTACCGCCAGAACAACCAACACATCCAGCAATGATGACATATTTTCCTGTTACATCCTTGTCTGAGATGCACAGGGAAACATTAACGTTAAAATGACATAAGTGTGTGGTCAAAACACTTTGGCAGGTGGTTCGAGTGGTCGGATAACAATGCGTCTTCTTGGTCATTTACGCTTGTATTTAGCGACATGTCTCGCTGTCCACTTATTTGATCGCCCAAAATGTATTTTAAAACCAAGTCTAAACAGGGTCAGTCATAACAAAATCCTCTACCTTTTCACATCTATGGAAGCGTATTGCGTTGACCAGAAAAATAAATAACAATTGCCCCGTTAGTTATCATTAATTAAAAAACAAAAACAATCTTTTTTTACTCTCACTGACTCTTTATTCACAACGTTGTCGGCCTGAATGCATTTCAGACGCGTCATCTGCATATATTTGTAACACATACCAGTCAACTGGTCCTGGAGACAGAATGTACAGTCCAGCAGATCCGAATGGACTTTCTCTTGTAACAATAATATCCATATTACATGTGGGGATCTCTCATTTTCTTAAGCGAAAATGAAATTCAACTGGATTAAAGTAAACAGGCCCAACATCCAACACTCAAATGAATGAGAAACCTTCCTCATCAATTCAGAGAAACATGGCTGTTTCTTTTTTTCCAAATTAACAGGATAGTTGTTAATTCAGAAAAAACAGAGCCTTGATTTTGGAAAAACAGGGCTGTGAATGTTGTAACGTGAATGTTTGGTTTGAAATAGTTTTTGAAAGTGTGTAATATATCATAATAATCACAATTATCACCAGTTTACCTCAGGGAATGCATTTCCTCCTGATTCCAGATGCCCTTCCCTGTCGGATTCTTCTCTGCTTGATTCAAACCTTCCAGAACACGGGTCAATGGACGCGTCCCTCTCATCCAATGAGAACAGCTCCTCAGCCAAACATTGCAGCAGGTCATCTGTAAGCGGGCCGTCTCCCACCTCGTCCAGAAACTGCTGATAAACAGGTGACATAACGGCGTGGCTGCTACTGTTAGAAGACTTCCAGGTGTTGATCTTTAGCTGTTGTGGGCTTTGAGAAGACGTTGGCTCAGGAACCAGTTGGTCTGGATTTTCGGTTGATGACTTTTCCTCTTGCCTTTTCACATGCATGTGACCATGAACTGCATCATTTGAGGACGGTGCTGCAGTAGTCACTGCTTTGTCAGCAGAGTTGACTGTTTCTGTTCCATATTGAGAAAGAGCCTCATCTATGATGGATAACATCCGTCCTTTAGCCGTTTCTTCAGTGCTGATAGCATCCTGAGACGGAAGTAGGACTGCCTCTCTTTGTCCATCCAGTTTTGGCTCATCCCTTTTTCTGTGTGGGCTTGTTCTTGGTAAAGATGTGAGGTGAGGTTTGACTCTTGAGGTCACAAGTTTTGGTTTGCTTCTAGCTGGGACCTTCATCCTCTCCCCGGGACTTCTTGTCTTACTCTGTGGTCTGTCTTTGGCTTTAGCAGACTGTGCTGGTCTGTCCTTAACTTTATTACAGGTGCTGGAAACTCGGAGATGATCATAGACGGGACCTGCAGACATCTCATAGATGGCCGGTCCTTCATCCTCACTTCGTATCTGCTGAAACATCTCTTTGTACGGGATCAAGTCCACAGCAGATCTAGACCTTGCTGGCTCGGTTACACCAGGTCTCTTCGGCTGCTCTGTGCCCTTCAGCTCCCTCACAGGTGGGTGTTGGTGATCTCTGGTGCAGCTCGACTCCCCAGGATTTGCTCTTTTACTTTGTGCATGATTAGCCACTCTCTTTTGTGGTGACAGCTTGTGGGTGTTACAATGAGCACCCTTAACGGATTTAAGCTTTGACTTTACTTTTGTTACTGCCTCTTCACTAATTATTAGCTCAGCACTTTTCTTCACGTCACCTTTAACTTGCCTGGAAAATAAAGAGTTCTTCCGATTGCCTTTGGACGTACGGTTTACATCCTGGTCTTTGTGTGCAAGTATGTTGAAGGACTGCAGGTTTGTTTGAATGTTTGGTCTCAGTTGACAGTTTGTGCTGGTTCTTCTCTCCTTGCACCTAGCAGGCTTTGAGACATTCGTCTCATCTCTCTTGGGATCCGTGTATGAATGTTGCAGGTTTACTTGTGGAGAAACCGACCAAGTTCTTTCCTCCACGTTTCCAGTTCGAAACTTTACATCCTCCATGCAAGGAATTGGATGATCTCCCTGGTAATACGTCATTGTTCTTTCTGTCTGGTCCTTTCTGTTACACCTCTCAGAACATGCGATGACATGGTCCTTACGTGGCCCAGGACTAATCTCAGGCTCTGTGGTTAATTGGTCCTCATAGTCTTTTGTTGGATTCACTGTGTGTCCTTGTTTAGAGTGAGAGTTTATGGCTGGTACTGTGCGGATATGATCACTTGCACGATCAATAGTTTCTTCATCCATCTGACGTGGGGATCTCTGCTTGGGTAGGACCTGACTGATCCTTGAATGTTGTGTTTCCTCCCCAACAGATGTGAACTCCACAGAGAAGTTAGAGTCTACCAACAATCTGTCACCAACAAACTTCAAACGGCTTGTGCTTGACACCTCCTCACGTATGTCTCTCACATCTTCTTCATCCTCATCCTCTAGGCTACTGCTGGAACTGCTCTCCTCACTGCCACCCTTAGTGGTCGGAGGGCCAATGCGTGGGCGTGCGCAGGACAGCCTCTCTCTACTCAACCAGGTCCAGGAGCTAATTGGGGTCCGTCTAATGGGCTTCAAAGGAAGCTGTTGCTTCGGTGCTGGCAGCAGATCAGTGTCCCTCGGCCTGCTGTTTAGTGGTGCCAACAGCTTGGGTGTTCTTGGGGCTGGCATGAGACCCTGCAGGAGCTGCACAGAATGAAGTCATTGAGAGGAATTAAGAGCTTATGACAAGGAGAGCTAAATGAAGCTGACTGAAGTAGTGAATGAAGTGGGATGGTCTTCCCCACAAAGTGTCAGCAATTCTGATTGTATTGCCATGAGAACCCTGAGTACTCCATTGGTACCCTTAATCCTTATTGGATACCACCACCACCACCTGGTAAATATGCGTAACCAACATTGAAAAGCCAGAGACTGACAGATGGTGGTGCTAAACGTAACATTATTTAAATGGATGATAAATGGACTAGGTAGAAACTTAAGCAACTAATAAAGGTTATCTTCTGAAAGCTGATATGACTACACTACTGAACTACTCACCCCTCTGAGCTTAACATGATCCCTCCGTTCTACCCACTCATACCGCCTCATCCTTCCCCGGACTAAGATCAGCACTATGGGTGATCGGGCCTTCTGTTCTGCTGCCCCTCGTCTGTAGAATGCCCTCCCTGACCATCTTAGGGCTCCACAGACGACTGACACATTTAAAAAAGGACTTAAAACTTTCCTTTTTAGCAGAACCTATAACTTTAATTAACATTGCTGATTTTTGGTCAGGTTTTTATATAGTTATTATTTTATTATTTATTGATGCTTTTATCTGCTTTTACTTTTTAAGCACTTTGATATTTGATCCAAATGTAAAGTGCGTTATAAATTAAATGTATTATTATTATTATTACACGTAAGTAGCTGCATTTCAAGATGTCTCAGGACCATTTTCATGACAGCAGCTTTAATATGAACCGAACAGAACTCTGCATTTCCTTACTCCTCTGCTCATCTGTCATCTGTCTGACGTATGTTGGTAAAATTATTATAAGTGTTGCAGCTGAGCGTCTGCTGAGGTTGACATGAATGCGTAAACAGGACTTCATAAGCTGTCAGTACTCGCTGCGGCACCAACACCATCCTGCCCTTCACCTGTCGACCTCTGAGATTTATCGATTTACGTAGGGCAAGGCTGCCTTTTCTTTGCCTCTCTGCGGGGGCACCGGGACTGTTTCGGCATCGATAAATGATTCCGCTATATTGAAACATTAGATGCTTGTATACAAGATTGAAATCAATCCTTGGGAGTTTACTTTTGATTAGACCTGAAATAATAAATGAGGCGTGCGTGACGAGGAGCTACTGAGATAAACAAAAAGTTATCCTCTGGACAAATATAAATGTCATATGTAATGATAATGTAAGGCACGGATGTAAGTATGAAAAGACAAACAGGAGTCACTATAAGGAGGGGTTTTTTTACGTACCTTTTTCTCCTTTATAGAATCCTGAGAACCCAGTCCTGCCGACAGGAAGAAATCATACGTTTGAAACGACCCACACAAACAAGCGTCAACAAGCTAAAGCTTAAAATGTATTTAATAATACTTTAATTTAGAAAAAAACATGTACAACAATATTTTCTCTGCTCCTCTGACCGAACAATAACCATCAAGCTGTCAGAAAGTATGAGGGTCTCACTGAGAGAGTTTGGCTGTACATTTACGTACGGGTCTGGATGTGCGCTCTGGCCTGGATCATGGTGTTTAAACAAACCAGTGGTTCCACAATGCTGGGTGCTGATTGGCTGAGCTGGCTGGACCCCGCCACAGACAGCAGGTATGAGGAGGGCGCCTCCAGCCCGCTTCTTGTTCTCTGCCTGCGTGGGACAGAACAAATCCCACGTTATCATCTGAATACAAAGACATTTAATTAAAAAAAAAACAACAACAGATAGGTAATAAAGAAGATTGCTCCTAACTGTTTGTTGTTGTTGATTAGTGAGTAATAGCTCAATAATTGTTTTGGATTAGTAATTACTTTTCCACTTTATGGCCTGTGTCACACTCCAGCCACCGTAAGGAGGTTCGAGTGTAGATGTGGGAGGAGGAGCTGTAAATGTGGGAGCTGGGAGGAAAGGCGTGCAAACGCAGTTAAAGTGTAACCAAACACTAAACCTTTAAGCCTGAAAGATAAATCCAGAGGATGTGGCTCATTCTGTCAGACATCTGTGGTGTCATTTTATTTTCAAATAAATGATAAGAATGAAAGGCTGTGGGTCAAAACCGAAGGATAAGTTAGAATCTTCAGTCTTTTGTTCAATTTCCAGCAGTTTCCTGAGGATAGAATTTACCCCCACTTTATGTTGATACACAGATCATTAATTTAAGATTAATTTAATTTCCATTATACATGAAAAGATCCCACCTCACGTGTTTATTATTGATTGACATTGAGCCAACGGACACCTTTGGCTCTAACCACACAGCTGCTGCATAGATCACTAACTAAAACAGCATTGTTTAATAAAGAGGATTATTATACGGACCTGCACAATCGTAGATATCTGTCTGTATTTTTTGGATCATTCATTTATGGATTATCTCCTTTTAAATGAGAGAACTCAGTGTATCTACTTCGCTATATAGCTCTAGATTCAATTTGATCAACTTCCATCACTTTGTCCTAGCTCACGCCACATCCCTCCATGACGTTTGTTCTTCACTGATTCAGTAGGTTTTTTTTTGCAATCACAATACTTTTAAAAACTGCCCTATGTGAGAAAGATCCTGGATCCGTACCTTTCATGGCCCGTCTTCCATGAAGTGTTATAAAATTGTCTTTGGAGGTTTTTGTGTAAAGCCTGGATGAAAACACCTGGGAGCAGACAATTATCCAGTTTGTGTATGTACCTTTGTCTGGGGGGAACCGGCATGCCGGAGGTTCTGGCACTCAGCAAAGCAGATGATGGAGTGGAATCTACGTGTTTCCTGATATTTTCTTCAAGGCTGGGCAGAGACAAACCTCTGAAAAATAACACAGAAGTCTATACAAAGAGCTGCAGCGTTTCACCTGTATTTTTTTTTTTTTCATGGAATAGCCTTAGATGAAAATAAAATCAGGTTTCATTTGGGGGGTATCTATGTGTGTGCGCAGTTTGTTGTGAATCCATATACAAAAAAAAAATCTGGATTCTGGTTTGCTGTAACAAATCATTTAATCTTATTATTTATTATATATAGATATATATTATTTTATTATTACATATTATTATTATGTTTACATGGCTATAAGTTTGATTTTGCATAGAAAGAGTTTTATTCTAACTTGACATTTGATGATCGGGATGAGTTTGTTGTTGCGGGCCTGACGTTAGAATTTCTTGATAGCGATATTACAGGAATAATCATTATGACTGCTTTTGAGTTTTATTGCCTACTGCTGAAGTGAACCAAATGCCTGAAGCCTAATTTTCCTCCCCTCGCCTTATTACTGGAGGCTGATGCTGTGAGAAGAGAGACCAGCTCAAAGAGCTTCATTCTCCTTGGAGAGTTTGGACTGGGATTCTGTGGTGAGAGCGGTGCATGACAGACAATGGGCTGATTCAGCGCCGTCCTCTCTGCCCCTGTTTCGGTGTTTCTAACCTGTTTGGGAAGAACAGGTTGTCCTGCGGACGCGGTGACAGGTGCCTGCATGGAGGACGAGGGAGAAACCCGATAGGATGCTATTCTTCTGATGCTGCGAATGTGAGACGAAGATGTTGATTGGTGCAGGCAGAGTGTGCTGATGTACACATGAGAGTGTGTGTTGGGAGGATGGAGTGTTAACTGTACACACATTAAGTGTGTAAACTGTGTGCGGTTTACGTATAAACAGATGCCGATGTGCACACATGTAAATACCGTCAGCTGGTTGCTGTTTCATTAATGCTTGTTTACTGCACACAACGCACCTTCAAGCAAGAATGCACATGAGCTCATGTGTGTGTGTGTGTGTGTCTGTGTGTGTGAGTGTGTGTAAGTGTATATGTGGGTGTGTGTTTGTGAGATTTCTCTCTTCCCACCTGCTTCCCCTCCCTGGACACCGGTAGGCTTGCCTTATGTCGCCCAGTGTTTCCATGGCGATTTGGGTACAGTGAGGAATTCCCTGATCTGCTCCAGGCACACACACACACATACGCACACACACACACGCACACGGTTACACTCCCTCATCCTAAAATTCATAGTGTCTTCAATGATCGCTGCTAAACACAAATGCAAAACTAAGTTACCATAGGCAGAAATATGACGTGGCAGAATTAAACCAAACAGATGAGGCTAACAAGAGTTACCGAAAACATTTCCTCATCTATGTTCGTTGGGAAGATTCCAGTTAGGAAGCAAATCATTTTATAGAACATTCCCACCCTTATGGTGAGCTTCTACATCAGTTGACAGGCAACATATTTGGTATATTTCTATATTTCCACATGAAACTGTATCTAAACCAGAGGAGTGTTAAAAAAAAACTTTGTTCACGTCTAACATGCTGCTGCTCACATGTTTATATCACACAAATATCTAGGATTTGTGGTATATAACTTGCTGATACTCACCACAGAGAAAACCATGGGTTCTACTTCTCCCTGAGCTTGTAGTTTCACTCTGCCCTCATGTCCAGACCGGATAATGAATTATGTAGCATCAATATTTCACCTTCTACGCCTCCTTCCCTGCGACTCTCTGCGGTTGACCTTCTCTATCCTCTCTGTGGCTCGACCAGTGGCTGAGGTTTGGAGCCGGACAGGAAGGTTCCTCAGCCGAGAGGTCATATTGTGTGGGAGAGCCCTCCCACCCAGTCACACCCCCTTCACTCCCCTCCCTTTAGATGCCGGTTTTGGTCTGATGTGCATTTTTTTTGATACTATAAAAAGGCATTATGATCATTTTTAAATATTAAATTGAAATTTGAGACACAAATTGGGCGTTTTAAAATGCACTTTCCATTAACTAAGAATACAACTTATCTATGTCTATAAAATCTCCCTGACCAAATAATCTTTCCCTTCTGAGGCCACTAACGCCACGTAAACCCTGGGACTCCCTCAGTGAGGTCTTTACCTGAGATTAGGTCTCCATGATGGTCATCCAGGCGGGGCCGGGAGACTCCGGCGTTTCCTTGGAAGAACAAAAGTGGGCATTTAATGTGTTCCAGAATTAACCCTTTAATGTTCTCACCAAGAAAAAGATCGATAGCCTATAAACAAATACTTGTTTGCATGGAAAATAATCAACTTGAATTCAATTATTGAATTTAATTATTCAATAATTGAATTACATTTGTTGGGTTGTGGTCTTTGTGGGGACAGCACCTGTTGACTGCTCAGGACAACAGCTCTCAAGGTCCAACTCCATGTCCCAATCTCCAAATTCTGAGTCACAGTCCCGGGATGACTGATTGTCAAAGGCTGAGAGTGACATGGAGTCTTCATATGTGCAACAAACAGAAATATGTTCAATCTTTAGTAACCTATACTAGCACAAGATAGAAAAAAAAACAACCTTTGGGTCCACAGGCTTAATACCCATATCTATTTATTTTCATCTCTCTATAAACCCTTCCTTTCTGTGTCACCTCGTTTCTACGTCACCATCTTTCTACAAACCCACACACTCATAAAAGTTCTTAGCACACACACAAACAAGCCTTTCTTTGACCCTCCCACATAAGAGCAGCCTTTGAGAGCCAAAGCTTTACTCTGAAAAACAGGATTATGAAAGTCCTGCATGTCTGTGAAAGAGAAAAAGCTGCTTGTGCGTAACCACGGGTCATGAATCAGAAGGTGTGTACATGTGTATGCAACTAACATGTGCATCTGATACACACTTCCTTTGTCCAGGTAGGATTGATCGATGTGTGACACATGAAAACATATTAATGTGGGTGTGAATGTATACCAGTGTGATTTAGGGTCTCCAGCATCTTCTGAATCATCTCCTCCTTCTGAGGGCTGCTGACAAAGCAGGGCAGTCCGGAGCAGAAAAGCCACTGTGGTCTGGAACCTGCAGACCGCTTTACAGAACCTGCAGACAGATTTAAAGATAGGTGGTCTCAGAAAAGCTAGAAATGCTGCTCTTCCTTTGATCTTTGCGTCAGTCTGATTCTAAATTGTCAGACATTCAAACAAAATTGAATATAAGTCAAACCCGAGTGAACTCAAATACAAGCTTAGTATGTTATATTTATTATTTTGGTCATAACATTTATTTAATAAGAGCTGGGAAAAAGTGTGGAAAAGTATTTATCCATCGGAAACCTTTTATTAATAGCTGGTTCCAGTTGACCCAACTAGACCCATTGAGACCTGATTACTACCAACCATGTTCAGTCTCAACATCCTTTTTTAGAAGCAGGAAGTTGGCTGACACCTTTCCCTATAGCACACTATCTCAAAATATAAAGAAATTCCGAAAGAAATGAGAAGGAAGCTGGTTGGACTAAAGTCAGGGAAATGTAATAAAGCAATTTTTATGGGACTCCACAGATCGATAAAGTTATGTATTTTTTTCAAACAAATTGGGCTGCTTTGACCGCGGATAAAGGTGGTTCTTACTCACATTCACACCTACGGAATTTAAGAGGTGCCATTTCCCTTATAGTGCATGTTTTTGGCCAGTGGAAGGAAGCTGGAGAACCAGCAGGGACCTCAGGTCAACATGACATCGCCAAGCGCTTGCTCACAAAGGAATTTGTTGGGACGCTGTAAGATAATTATATAAAGAGTTTGGTCTAGACCTTCTCTCTCTGGAAAGGACCTTGAGATTTCAGATTTTCTTATTCTTTTTTCACTTTTTGCCTGGTGTAACACCATATATGTCTGACATTTTATAAACTGATCCCCTCGAGGTCACTGAGGTCCGCTGACCGACTGTGTCTTGTCTTAAGACTGACCTGAAGTCAGGGGGGGACCGAGCTCGTTCTGTTGCGGCCGCCCAAATTTTAAATCCCACATTAAAACACATTTTTGTTTCTTGGCTTTATCCCATATCGAGATTTTTACACTTGCTTTTTTAATTTAAGCTTGGCGTTTTCATTGTCTGACCTTGCTTTGGTTGACCGTACAGCACTTTGTTCTTATAAATAAAGTTCAGTTGAATTGAGTATTCATTTTTTCTCAGATGACAGTCATACAAAACATACGATACAGGAGAACCGGTGACTCTTAACTGCCTGTAAGCAACGATTCTACCCGTTGAAAATGACTTTAAATGTTGTTCCATGAAACAAAAATGGATTGCAATAATTGTAAACCTTTCAAAATGTATAATGTGACAGTTATAAGGAAGATTTTGGTTTAATAAATCAAAAATGTTGGTCGGTTTACAAGGGACACTTTTCTCCTATCCCAACTAAACCTTTCCGAATTGTAATGTGGGTCGCCTGTTTACATGACCCGTGATCTTTTCCGACCCGGTGTTTACATGCATCATTATCTTGTTGGAAACAGCTTCCTGACATGTGCAGATGATCCACACTCCCGTTCATAAGGTGGTGATAATGTCACGATGAGCTGGGTGTCAACCGGCAACAAGCGCCCAGAAGAAGAATACAACAAAGAGGTCATGCGCGGAAGTGATGAAAAAACTCCAGCATAGCATTACTTCACGACGCTGGTTCTGTGCAGATACAACACAACCAGAGAGCTTTCAGAATCGATTCGGAATTAGGCTGTCCATGTAAAGCCACCTACTGATGCCACAGTGAAGTAGTTATTCAGCGTTTTTTCTCCCTCTGATTGTGCTGATAGGTGGGGAAAATATTCAAAAGGGGTTCATTCTTGAAGAAAGGTTAAGAACCACTGAGGTGGGTGACCCAGACCAAATGATGATTAGAAGCAATGATGTCAAACTCTCACACATACAGCCTTACCTCAGTCACGTCTTTGTGATCGGGGCTCCTCGTCCTCGGCGTTAGTCTCCATCTCTTCTCCAAGGCTCATAAAAAAGACTCCTTCCTCCTTCTCCTGCATCCCATCGTTACTCCTTCCCTTCCACCTCTTTCCAAATATCTGTGTAACGTTCAGTAGCATAGAGGAGTAACATCTGAGAGGTGAAATTGACAAATAGATGATCATAGACCGTCCAGAGGAAGTTTGTTCAGTGCGTTGTCTCAGTTTTTATGTTTGCGTGATACGGACTGTGAACTCAACCTCGTTAAGGGTCTCTGATGATCTATCAAATCCCTCACAGAGAAGTTATTTCTTCATACTGTTAGCATCATTATCCTATAAATGAGCTTGTCCAATAATAACACAACTCTCAGACACCATCACAGCACTAGTTCAGACGGATGAATTGTCTGTACTATGACTATATGAAGATTAATGATAAAAAACTTTCTTTATGAAATATGAAGAAACCCTTTTGGATATCAATCATTAAAAGCCGAGCAAAAAGCCGATGAATGATTCTTTACTGACTGTGGTGATGACATTTCTTCACATTCCTGCATTAATTAATCCGTCTACACGCCTCATCAGGGCTTTGGTGGGCTTTCGAAGAGTGAGCCTTTCATCTGTTTCAAGAGACGCTGCACTCTGGTGTTTAATCTCCGTTCCTCTACTCTCCTGCACACCTCCTGCTGATAATTTACTCTCGGTTCCCTCGGAGATGGCTAGACGAGGAAATGGCTCTAAATGTCAGGGGGCTGTTAGTAGTCTGACACGTCTGGGAGAGATCAGACCTGAGATGTGAAAGACACGGCTTTCATTTTCTTTTCTTTTTTTTTATGGAGTATCATTATTTGAAGTGAGAAGTGAACCAGAAGGAGTGAGGCTTGAAGTGTAAGCTCGCTTACTGAGCACTCACAAAGACAGATGGGGTTTTTTTTGTTCTTTTTTTAAAAGGAACGCAGTTAATTCAACACCATATATTTAAATTCACCATATATTTAAATTCAACACTTGTGTCTATACTGGTAATGACTGCTGGATAACCTTATAGAAACTAAGATGAGATGTATGATGAAAAGTTTCTAATACAGCTCCATATTTGATTTTTAACCCATTAACTTCTGATTTTCAGCTTCTTTTTTTTTTTGTCACTACATTTCAACTTCAATCCATTTAGCAAATCTAATGTTTATAATACATGTCCTATCCATCCATCCATTTCCTCCCGCTTATCCAGGGTCAGGTCACAGTGACGGCAGGCGAAGTAGGGCAATCCAGACATCCCTCTCCCCAGAAACACTCTTCAGCTCATCCTGGGGGATCCCAGGGCATACCCAGTCCAAATGATATCTATCGTCCCTCCAGTACGTTCTGGTTCGGACCCGGGGTCTGTTCCAAAGTATACGTGTCTGAAAAACCTCCAAAGGGAGGTGTACTGGAGGAATCCTGACCAGATAACGGAACCACCTAAACTGGCTCCTTTCTACACGACGGTGCAGCGGCTCCAGTCCGAGCTGCCTCTGGATGTCTGAGACACCGGCTACCCGGCCCACAGAGCTTCCATTGTAAACTCCCTGTCCTCCATCACAAAGCCCTCTGTAAACAGGCCCCCTCCCTCTTCATGGAACTCCATGGAGCTGCCTTTATTTCAATTTTAATATGTGATATTGACACTCGTTTTAACACGTTTCCTTTTTTCCATGGCTTCAAAGCATCTTTTTGTACTTTGAAATATGCTCTAATGCTTTGCAAGTAAATGAAATGCATGTGTTTTTTTTCTTGTTATTATTATTATTATTATTATTATTATTATTATGAAATTGCAAATAAAAAAAGGGATAGTTGAGTTAAAAAATAAATAAAAGCTGATTTATTTTCACATGCAGAAAATAAAATATCGTAAAAGCCTGATGTTACATTGCAGATTTACAGATCTCTGACAAGGAGCAGTATTTCAAGATCATTTCAGAAATGTGTTCCATGTGGGACGCTTATTCAGTTTGATAACTACCTAAGTTATCGGATAAGGAGAGATGTCGGGGTTCTTCTGGGTTTAAATTGCTTTGCTGGAATGATATGAATGATGTCATTTGTGAGGAATCTTTTTACAGACTAATAATAAGCCAACATTGTCAGTTGAGTTAAATCTCAAAGTTTTTACAATAAATGACAATAACAAGATATCAGTGTATCCAAGTCCTGTTTTCATTGGTGGGAAGTAACTGATTAATTAATATTTTGCCAGGTGAATGAAATAATGATAATTATCATAGCATATATATTATAAATGTTTGTGGAATGAGGAGGTTCAGGAGAGTATATGCTATAAATGATGAACAAGAAGCGGTATTGAAAGAGAGTTGAAGAAGGTAAGCAGGAGTTCCAAGAGATGTGGTGTAAGGTGAAGAGAGAGGCAGCAAAAGCTAAACGAGAGACCTATGATGAGTCGTATGAGAGGTTGAACACCAAGGAGGGAGAAAAGGAATTTTAATGACTGGTGAGGCGGAGGAATCAAGATGGGAAGGATGTGCAGCAGGTTAGGTTGATTAGGGAAATGGAAATGTCCAAACGAGTGATGAGAAAGTGAGGGCAAGATGAAAGGAGTGCTTTGTGAGAATTTATGAATGGAGAAAATAAGAGAGAGAGAGGGTGGAGAATATGGTTCAAAATCAGGAGGTGTGAAGATCTAGTAAGGATGAAGTGAGAGCAGCTTTGAAGAGAAGGAAGAATGGAAAGGCGTTTGGTGTTAATGGCCTACCTGTGGGGGTATGGAGGCGTCTAGGAGAGAAGTCAGTAGAGGCTTGTTCAGCACTATCTTGAAGAGTGAGAGGATGGATATCAGAGGAGAGGATGGATATCCGAGGAGTGGAGGAAAAGTGTAATTTTCAAGAACAAAGGTGATGTGCAGAACTGTAGCATCTTCTTCTTTAGGCGCTTCCCTTTAAGAGCCACCACAGCGGATCACCTCGTTGTGTGTAGTGATTTGACCTATGCTTCACGTCAGATGCCCTTCCTACACAACCCTCTCCATCTCCTCCAGGCTTGGGACCGGCACTAAAGGTACGCTTTGTTTTGTCCCCCATGTTTTACAGCTGTAGCAGCTACGGAAGTAAAAAGCTGATGTGCCACACATTAAATATCTGGTAAAAAGTAGTGATAGGTAGGTTAAGAAAGCAGTGAGGTTTGTTAACAGCAGTCTGGTTTCATGTCAAGAAAAAGTACTACAGATGTGATATCTGCTTTGCGAGTACTGATGGAGAAATATAGAGAAGGTCAGAAGGAGAAGCATTGTGTCTTTGAGGATTTAGAAAAAACGTACAACAGAGTGCCATGAGAGGAATTTTGGGATTGCATGAGGAAGTCGGGAGTGACATCCTGTAAAATCCTGTTAGTGTTACAGGATGTGTATGAAAGCAGTATTATGATAGTAAGATGGGTATTAAGAGTGACAAAAGGGTTCAAGGTGGAGGTGGGACTGCACCAAAGATCGGTTCAGAGGCCCTTATTTTTTGCTTTGGCCAGGGACAGACTGACATATCAGGACAGGTAGGTGTGTCTGTGGAATATGATGTTCACAGATTATATTCTGATCTGTATTGAGAGCAGGGAGCAGGTGGAAGAAAACCTAGAGAGGTGGAGAGGTGGAGTTATGCACTGGAGAGAAGAGGAATGAAGGTCGGTCATAGCAAGACAGGATACAAGTGTGTAAATGGAAGGGAGGAGCAGCGGGCAGTGTGGAAAAGAGGTGTAGAAGTGAGTGCAGGTGGATGGGAGTGGGTGGAGAAGGGTGTCAGGAGTTATCTGTGACTGAAAATAAGCTGTAGGACTAAAAGGAAAGGTTTCCAAGATGGTGGTGAGGGCAGTTCTGCTGGATGGTTGAGAGATGGTGGCACTGACAAAAAAGACAGGAAGCAGTGCTGGGGATGGCAGAGTTGAAGAGATTTTTTTAGGGTGACGAGGATGGACAGGATCATAAACAAGCACATCAGAGGAACAGCCCAGGTTTACAGGTGGAGAGAAAGTCCGAGAGGCCAGAATGAGACAGTTTGATGATGTAAAAAAGAAGGCTAGTGGAACTACTGGTGGAAGGAGGCTGGAGATAGAGCTGCTAGAGCGGAGAAGATGGGGAAGAATAAAGAGGCGGATTCTGGACGTTGTGAGAGACGACATCCAATTGGTTGGTGAATTTTGTGAGCCGATGCATAAACCTCTGCTCTTCTACATTTACATTATAATTACACTAGGAGGATGTTAAGCTCTTAAGTACAGAAATGTGTTCATTGGTTTATCACAGTATTTGGTGGGACCATTGTGCTCCTCCTGAGAAATCAGCAGAATCTCTTTGCAGTCTAAAGATTCTTGCAGTCACTTTTCCCAGGCTGCTGTTCTGAAGCCATCTTCAGCCTGTCAGTCTCACAGCAGGGATTATTGAACAAGCTCCTTTGTAGTTCTGGAGGACTGGTTTATAAATTCTGACTCTGTTGCTGAAGCTGTTCACGATCCTCAAACATATGCTGAGGATCTCACTGAGTCTGAAGAACTTGTTGTTAATTTTAATGTTATTATTAGAATTATTTGTATTTGAGAAACACCAAACAGCCATAACATTACAGCCACAAAAAAGCAGAGTAAGAATACCGTTAATTATCTGGTTACCATGGTTACCTGTCAGCGAAACGGCCGCATAAGTTAGTAAGTGAACATTTTATCCTGAAGTTCATGAGTTGGAGGAAAGAAAAATGGGTCAGATCGACTTTGTCAAGGAACAAAATGTGATGGTTAGATGATGGTGATGGTTAAGAGGCTCTGACCCAGAATTTAAGATCCGGGTTGTTTCTGGTCTGCAGTGGTTTGAACCTCCTAAAGTGGTCTAAGTAAGGAAAACTGGTGAGTGTTGACACATGGTACGGAAGGATAGTCCCTTCCTTCCTTCCTTCACCATTACTGGTTCTAGTCAAACCCAACTGTCTCTTCTAAGTTCAGTCTTCCCCCTTCTGCGTTAATTATTTCATTCCTTAAGGTATCATGCATGGAAATAATTGTGAGGAATGCTACTGTAGAAAATTTTTTTGTTCTGCTTTTGTTTTTGGAGACAGCTTTGGTTCTTTTGTGGAATCTGTGTGAACCATTAAACCCACATGGCAGTGTATAGCAGAAGACACTCAAATTCTCATAACTTTATTACAATCTTAGTGGAGATCCCATTAAAAAAATGTGTTTTTGCACATATTTGTTTTGTTTAGTTAAGATTCACATAACTTGGGCTCGCTGCAGTGAAATTCAGTAGAGCGGAATATTTGGTTGTTGTGTTGATGGAGCGGAGGACTAACCTTTCCTTGGAAAACTATAAAATTATAGCAACTTATAGGAAAACTAAAATATCAAAAAGCACCACTTCCTATTATAATTAATATATGTGTGAGGTTTGGAGAGGCTAGTATGTATAGTTTGTGAGAAATGCTCCAAACGAAATATTATATGCATATATATAATATATGTATATAGGTCAGTCTGACCCACTGAATACTATTACCCTGTTGTTTCTATATCGGGATAAAGACTCACAGTTTAGTTTAATCTCTCCTGTTATGTTTCAAAAAACTCCAACAATCCAGCTGAAATGTCTCCATTCGGCATGAGCATGTCCTTTTTTTTCTGCTTTTATAATTTGCTCACCAGAATTAAAATAATCCATCGTTAGGTAGGTTAGGGTTAGGGTTAGATTTAATTTTTTTGCACATATTTGTTTATTTGTGTATAAGTTTGGAGAGGCTAGTATGCATAGTTTGTGAGAAATGCTCCAAACGAAATATTATATGCATATTTATAATATATGCATATAGGTCAGTCTCCTATATAGTCTGAATACTATTACCCTGTTGTTTCTATATCGGGATAAAGACTCACAGTTTAGTTCAATCTCTCCTGTTATGTTTCAAAAAACTCCAACCATCCAGCTGAAATGTCTCCATTCGGCATGAGCATGTCCTTTTTTTTCTGCTTTTATAATATGAAGAATTTAGAATTAAAATAATCCATCGTTAGGTAGGAACTAGTCTATGTAACTCCTCATATGACCGCTAGATGGCAGTGTCAACTCGGAAGAAGTCCCCCACCTTTAGGGTCCACACTACA